>CM060978.1:25282815-25855315 GCA_030765065.1 Deroplatys truncata | reverse complement strand
AATCCCTTCACCCCAGAGTACCCTTTACATGGAATATTTTTCGAAAATTTTAATTTTCTCAAAAATGGCTCTAATGATTTTGATTAAAATATCATATGTTTAAGATATTTGTATGACAAATAAAATGTATATCTTGAATTTCTTGGGAATGTCTCCAAAAGTATTCTTTATTGTGAACGACTTTTGCATAACTGGTAAACCATAAGAGATAGACAAAATTTTACTACACAAAAATGTAGATCGCGTTAAAATACACAATTTATGCCATATACATTTTTTTAGTTGAGTGAACCATTTTCGAGATATTGCTTGTTATTTCCTTAAATTTTCCAATACTTATACTTTTTCTCAAATTCGTTATTCAATTTTTTAGGTCCTGGATATGCAGAGTAGAATGCGCCACATAGCAACCAGCGCTTAAAAGATTTGACTATCGCTTATAACCTACCATGTTCCCCTTGCATCTACAAGAAAATTAGCAATAAGATTGACATCTCGATATCTCGCGTAACATGAAGCATATGGAGATTAAACGTTTGTAAAAATAGCTGTGTGTCTGTGTGTCTGTGTGTGTCTGTGTGTCTGTGTGTCTGTCTGAGTGTCTGTGTGTCTGTGTGTCTGTGTGTCTGTGTGTCTGAGTGTCTGAGTGTCTGTGCGTCTGTGTGTCTGTGTGTCTGTGTGTCTGAGTCTCTGTGTGTGTCTGTCTGAGTGTCTGTCTGAGTGTCTGTGTGTCTGTGTGTCTGAGTGTCTGTGTGTCTGAGTGTCTGTGTGTCTGCGTATCTGTGTGTCTGAGTGTCTGTCTGTGTGTCTGTGTGTCTGAGTGTCTGTCTGAGTGTCTGTGTGTCTGTGTGTCTGAGTATCTGAGTGTCTGTGTGTCTGTGTGTCTGTGTGTCTGAGTGTCTGTGTGTCTGTGTGTCTGAGTGTCTGTGTGTCTGTTTGTCTGTGTGTCTGAGTGTCTGAGTGTCTGTGTGTCTGAGTGTCTCTGTGTCTGTGTGTCTGTGTGTCTGTGTGTCTGAGTGTCTGAGTGTCTGTGTGTCTGTGTGTCTGTGTGTCTGTGTGTCTGAGTGTCTGTCTTTCTGAGTGTCTGAGTGTCTGTGTGTCTGAATGTCTGTCTGAGTGTCTGTGTGTCTGTCTGAGTGTCTGTCTGTCTGAGTGTCTGAGTGTCTGTGTGTCTGTGTGTCTGTATGAGTGTCTGAGTGACTGAGTGTCTGTGTGTCTGAGTGTCTGTGTGTCTGAGTGTCTGTGTGTCTGTGTGTGTGAGTGTCTGTGTGTCTGTGTGTCTGAGTGTCTGTGTGTCTGAGTGTCTGAGTGTCTGTGTGTCTGAGTGTCTAAGTGTCTGAGTGTCTGAGTGTCTGTGTGTCTGAGTGTCTGTGTGTCTGTCTGAGTGTCTGAGTGTCTGTGTGTCTGTCTGAGTGTCTGTGTGTCTGAGTGTCTGAGTGTCTGTGTGTCTGAGTGTCTGTCTGAGTGTCCGTGTGTCTGTCTGTCTGTATGTCTGAGTGTCTGTGTGTCTGTCTGAGTGTCTGTGTGTCTGTGTGTCGGAGTGTCTGTGTGTCTGTGTGTCTGTCTGTCTGAGTGTGTGTGTCTTTGTGTGTATCTGTGTGTCTGTGTGTCTGAGTGTCTGTGTGTCTGTGTGTCTGAGTGTCTGTGTGTGTCTGTCTGTCTGAGTGTCTGTGTGTCTGTGTGTCTGTGTGTCTTTGTGTCTGTGTGTCTGAGTGTCTGTGTGTCTGTGTGTCTGTGTGTCTGAGTGTCTGTCTTTCTGAGTGTCTGAGTGTCTGTGTGTCTGAATGTCTGTCTGAGTGTCTGTGTGTCTGTGTGTCTGTCTGAGTGTCTGTCTGTCTGAGTGTCTGAGTGCCTGTGTGTCTGTGTGTCTGAATGAGTGTCTGAGTGTCTGAGTGTCTGTGCGTCTGAGTGTCTGTGTGTCTGAGTGTCTGTGTGTCTGAGTGTCTGAGTGTCTGTGTGTGTGAGTGTCTGTGTGTCTGTGTGTCTGAGTGTCTGTGTGTCTGAGTGTCTGAGTGTCTGAGTGTCTGAGTGTCTGTGTGTCTGAGCGTCTGTGTGTCTGTCTGAGTGTCTGAGTGTCTGTGTGTCTGTCTGAGTGTCTGTGTGTCTGTGTGTCTGTGTGTCTGAGTGTCTGTGTGTCTGAGTGTCTGTCTGAGTGTCCGTGTGTCTGTCTGTCTGTATGTCTGAGTGTCTGTGTGTCTGTCTGAGTGTCTGTGTGTCTGTGTGTCTGTGTGTCTGTGTGTCTGTATTCTGAGTGTCTGTGTGTCTTTGTGTGTATCTGTGTGTCTGTGTGTCTGAGTGTCTGTGTTTCTGTGTGTCTGAGTGTCTGTGTGTGTCTGTCTGTCTGAGTGTCTGTGTGTCTGTCTGTCTGAGTGTCTGTGTGTCTTTGTGTCTGTGTGTCTGAGTGTCTGTGTGTCTGTCTGTCTGAGTGTCTGTTTGTCTGTGTGTCTGAGTGTCTGTGTGTTTGTCTGTCTGAGTGTCTGTGTGTCTGTGTGTCTGTCTGAGTGTCTGTGTGTCTGTGTGTCTGTCTGAGTGTCTGAGTGTCTGTGTGTCTGTCTGAGTGTCTGAGTGTCTGAGTGTCTGTGTGTCTGTGTGTGTCTGTGTGTCTGTGTGTCTGAGTGTCTGAGTGTCTGTGTGTCTGTCTGTGTGTCTGTGTGTGTGTCTGTGTGTCTGAGTGTCTGTGTGTCTGTGCGAGTCTGTCTGTCTGTGTGTCTGTGTGTCTGTGTGTGTCTGTGTATCTGTGTGTCTGTGTGTCTGTGTGAGTGTCTGTGTGTGCGTGTCTGTGTGTCTGTGTGTCTGTGTGTGTCTGTGTGTCTGTGTGTCTCTGTGTGTGTCTGTGTGTCTGTGTGTCTGAGTGTCTGTGTGTCTGTGTGTCTGTGTGTCTGTGTGTCTCTGTGTGTGTCTGTGTGTCTGTGTGTCTGAGTGTCTGTGTGTCTGTGTGTCTGTCTGAGTGTCTGTGTGTCTGTGTGTCTGTGTGTCTGTCTGTCTGTGTGTCTGTGTATCTGTGTGTCTGTCTGTGTGTCTGTCTGTCTGTGTGTCTGTGTGTCTGTCTGTCTGTGTGTCTGTGTGTCTGTGTGTCTGTGTATGTCTGTGTGTGTGTCTGTGTGTCTGAGTGTCTGTGTGTCTGTGTGTGTGTCTGTGTGTCTGAGTGTCTGTGTGTCTGTGTGTCTGTGTGTGTCTGAGTGTCTGTGTGTCTGTGTGTCTGTGTGTCTGTGTGTGTGTCTGTCTGTCTGAGTGTCTGTGTGTCGGTGTGTGTGTCTGTCTGTCCGAGTGTCTGTGTGTCTGTGTGTCTGTGTGTGTGTCTGTCTGAGTGTCTGTGTGTCTGTCTGTCTGAGTGTCTGTGTGTCTGTGTGTGTGTCTGTCTGTCTGAGTGTCTGTGTGTCTGTGTGTGTGTCTGTCTGTGTGTCTGTGTGTCTGTGTGTGTCTGTATTTCTGAGTGTCTGTGTGTCTGTCTGTGTGTCTGTGTGTCTGTGTGTGTCTGTGTTCTGTGTGTCTGAGTGTCTGAGTGTCTGTGTGCCTGTCTGTGTGTCTGTGTGTGTCTGTGTGTCTGTCTGTCTGAGTGTCTGTGTGTCTGTGTGTGTGTCTGTGTGTCTGTCTGTCTGAGTATCTGTGTGTCTGTGTGTGTGTCTGTGTGTCTGTGTGTGTCTGTGTGTCTGAGTGTGTGTCTGTGTGTCTGTGTGTCTGAGTGTCTGTGTGTCTGTGTGTCTGTGTGTCTGTGTGTGTGTCTGTGTGTCTGAGTGTCTGTGTGTCTGTGTGTGTCTGTGTGTGTGTCTGTGTGTGTCTGTGTGTGTCTGTGTGTCTGAGTGTCTGTGTGTCTGAGTGTCTGTGTGTGTGTGTCTGTGTGTGTCTGTGTGTCTGTGTGTGTCTGTGTGTGTCTGTGTGTCTGTGTGTATGTCTGTGTGTCTGTGTGTGTCTGTGTTTGTGTCTGTCTGTGTGTGTCTGTGTGTCTGAGTGTCTGAGTGTGTGTGTCTGTGTGTGTGTGTGTCTGTGTGTCTGTGTGTCTGTGTGTGTATCTGTGTGTGTGTCTGTGTGTCTGTGTGTCTGTGTGTGTGTGACTGTGTGTCTATGTGTGTATCTGTGTGTGTGTCTGTGTGTCTGTGTGTCTCTGTGTCTGTGTGTCTGTGTGTCTCTGTGTGTGTGTGTCTGTGTATCTGTGTGTGTGTCTGTGTGTGTCTGTGTGTCTGTGTGTGTGTCTGTGTGTCTGTGTGTCTGTGTGTGTCTGTGTGTCTGTGTGTCTGTGTGTCTGAGTGTCTGTGTGTCTGAGTGTCTGAGTGTCTGTGTGTCTGTGTGTGTGAGTGTCTGTGTGTCTGAGTGTCTGTGTGTGTGAGTGTCTGAGTGTCTGAGTGTCTGAGTGTCTGTGTGTCTGTGTGTCTGTCTGAGTGTCTGAGTTTCTGTGTGTCTGAGTGTCTGTGTGTCTGAGTGTCTGTGTGTCTGAGTGTCTGTGTGTCTGGCTGTCTGAGTGTCTGTGTGTCTGAGTGTCTGTGTTTCTGTGTGAGTGTCTGAGTGTCTGTGTGTCTGAGTGTCTGAGTGTCTGAGTGTCTGTGTGTCTGAGTTTCTGTGTGTCTGTGTGTGTGTCTGAGTGTCAGAGTGTCAGAGTGTCAGAGTGTCTGTGTGTCTGAGTGTCTGAGTGTCTGAGTGTCTGAGTGTCTGTGTGTCTGTGTGTCTGTGTGTGTGTCTGAGTGTCTGTGTGTCTGAGTGTCTGTGTGTCTGAGTGTCTGGGTGTCTGTGTGTCTTTCTGTCTGAGTGTCTGTGTGTCTGAGTGTCTGTGTGTCTGTGTGTGTCTGTCTGAGTGTCTGTGTGTCTGAGTGTCTGAGTGTCTGTGTGTCTGTGTGTCTGAGTGTCTGTGTGTCTGAGTGTCTGTGTGTCTGAGTGTCTGTGTGTCTGTGTGTCTGTGTGTGTGTCTGTGTGTCTGAGTGTCTGAGTGTCTGTGTGTCTGTGTGTGTGTCTGAGTGTCTGTGTGTCTGAGTATCTGTGTGTCTGTGTGTCTGAGTGTCTGTGTGTCTGTGTGTCTGTGTGTCTGAGTGTCTGTGTGTGTCTGTGTGTCTGTGTGTGTGTCTGTCTGTGTGTCTGTGTGTCTGTGTTTTCTGTGTGTCTATCTGTGTGTGTGTCTGTCTGTCTGAGTGTCTGTGTGTCTGTGTGTGTCTGTGTGTGTCTGTGTGTCTGTCTGTCTGAGTGTCTGTGTGTCTATGTGTGTCTGTGTGTGTGTCTGTGTGAGTGTCTGTGTGTCTGTGTGTGTCTGTGTGTGTCTGTGTGTGTGTCTGTGTGTCTGTGTGTGTCTGTGTGTCTGTGTGTGTCTGTGTGTGTGTCTGTGTGTGTCTGTGTGTGTGTCTGTGTGTCTGTCTGAGTGTTTGTGTGTCTGTGTGTGTCTGTGTGTGTCTGTGTGAGTGTCTGTGTGTCTGTGTGTGTCTGTGTGTGTCTGTGTGTGTCTGTGTGTGTCTGTGTGTCTGTCTGTCTGAGTGTCTGTGTGTATGTGTGAGTGTCTGTGTGTCTGTCTGTCTGAGTGTCTGTGTGTCTGTGTGAGTGTCTGTGTGTCTGTGTGTCTGTGTGTCTGTCTGTCAGAGTGTCTGTGTGTGTGTGTCTGTGTGAGTGTCTGTGATTCTGTGTGTGTGTCTGTGTGTGTCTGTCTGTGTGTCTGTGTGAGTGTCTGTGTGTCTGTGTGTCTGTGTGTCTGTCTGTCTGAGTGTCTGTGTGTCTGTGTGAGTGTCTGTGTGTCTGTGTGTCTGTGTGTCTGAGTGTCTGTGTGTCTGTGTGTGTGTCTGTGTGAGTGTCTGTGTGTCTGTGTGTGTCTGTGTGTGTCTGTGTGTGTCTGTGTGTCTGTCTGTCTGAGTGTCTGTGTGTCTGTGTGAGTGTCTGTGTGTCTGTGTGTGTCTGTGTGTGTGTCTGTGTGAGTGTCTGTGTGTCTGTGTGTCTGTCTGTGTGTGTGTCTGTGTATCTGTCTGTCTGAGTGTCTGTGTGTCTGTGTGTGTGTCTGTGAACAGCATAACTCAGAAACGAACAGTCAGATAAACACCAAACTTGGTATTTAGGTTCAGTATCTTCCAAGGATGCGACACGAAGGTTTTCAAGAAAATCCCTTCACCCCAGAGTACCCTTTACATGGAATATTTTTCGAAAATTTTAATTTTCTCAAAAATGGCTCTAACGAATTTGATTAAAATATCATATGTTTAAGATATTTGTATGACAAATAAAATGTATATATTGAATTTCTTGGGAATGTCTCCAAAAGTATTCTTTATTGTGAACGACTTTTGCATAACTGGTAAACCATAAGAGATAGACAAAATTTTACTACACAAAAAATGTAGATCGCGTTAAAATACACAATTTATGCCATATACATTTTTTTAGTTGAGTGAACCATTTTCGAGATATTGCTTGTTATTTCCTTAAATTTTCCAATACTTATACTTTTTCTCAAATTCGTTATTCAATTTTTTAGGTCCTGGATATGCAGAGTAGAATGCGCCACATAGCAACCAGCGCTTAAAAGATTTGACTATCGCTTATAACCTCCCATGTTCCCCTTGCATCTACAAGAAAATTAGCAATAAGATTGACATCTCGATATCTCGAGTAACATGAAGCATATGGAGAATAAACGTTTGTAAAAATAGTTTGTACAAGAGTAGAGAAAGTCATGTGAGTGTAACACATCAGATTTTTTACTTTCTCTACTACGTATAGTAAGTAGGGGAAGTATTGCATTCCACCCAAAATTTCGATACCGAGATTTTACCGGAAATACATGTATTGAGACTCACTGAATCCAAAAAAAGCATTTTTGGAAACATGTCCGTGTGTGTGTCTGTCTGTGTGTCTGTCTGTGTGTCTGTGTGTCTGTGTGTCTGTCTGTGTGTCTGTGTGTCTGTCTGTCTGTGTGTCTGTGTGTCTGTGTGTGTCTGTGAGCTCCCGTATTTTTACTTATATTTTCTTAAAACTTTCAGCTCTCAGTAGTTAAAGCTTTTAGGAGTGTAGTCGAGTTTAAATTGCAGCTGCTTTCACATAAGAATATATTTTTATTATACATTGTAGTGTAAAAAAAACAAATAATACCATGTGTTAATATCAGCTGTTTACGTTCGCCATATTGAATTTATCTGTTTGTGTTTGTATAGCCTATTTTTTCGTGTTTTCTGTCTTTGGACGATCAGTGACTTGTGTTTGTGCTTAATTAGGAAATTACTTAGTGCATTACTAGTGGTTTAAAAGGTGAAGTTAGTGCTTGGTGTATTACCAGTAGTTTAAGAAGTGAAATAAGTGTTTTGGTGCGTTACTAGTGGTTTAAGTAAGGTAGACGTGTGTTAGATTATCTTTTTGTAATTGTATGTGATTTCTGTGCGTGTGTGTGTGTTGTAGAGTAACTTATTAAGATATAAAGCTGTAGGTGTATTATAAATTGGTATAACTGTAGTAAACATTGTAGTCGTAACATAAGTGCTTGCAGATTGTACTAATCTTCTGACGGTGTTAGTTTAGCTTTATTGTGTCTGTCAGTGCAGTGTGCTAATAATGAGTGGTAAATCGTGTGATCTTAGTGGTAATTGTGGTGCTTGTCGCCGGAGGGTTAGCCAGGGTGTTTTCTGTGCAGGATGTAAGTTTTGGTTTCACTGGGCGTGTGCGAACATTGTTAGTGAGAATGTGAGTAATTGTGCGGAGTGGTTTTGTGAACTTTGTAAGTATAAGGCACTGGTCAGAAAGCACGAGGAAACCATTTCCAACCTGAGAAAAGAACTAGAATTTTTCAAAAAAGAAACTAGAAGCACTGTTTCGGCTTCAAATATTTTGGCTAATAACTTTCAGGACTTCAGGATGGTTTCTAAGAAGAATCTCAGGAGGAAAAGGCATTTCTCTGCTGATGATCAACATCTTGTCCAACTGAGCAACAGATTCAGTGTTCTTGAAACGCTGAATGTTGATCAGGCCACAAATCCCCAAGAGCAGGTCTTAGATGAATCTGTAAATCACACAAAAAGCAAGGTCTTGTTGCTTGGGAGTAGTCATGGGAGGGGCATAGCATCCCTGCTCAAACGGGACTTGGGGTGTGATTATGATGTAGTAGGCATAGTTAAACCCAGTGCTGCGCTCTCTGATGTCACTGAAGACCTGGTAAAGCTAACTGCAGGTTTTACCAAGAGGGATCATGTAGTGATAGTGGGTGGGCCAGGGAATAGCCTGGATAGAAATAGTAGTTATATTATTGAAAAGGATCTGTGTGACATCAGTGAGACCAGCGGCCATACTAATGTGAAGGTAGTGGGTCTTTTACATAGGCATGACAAGCCTCAGCTTCATTGGAGGGTGAGGGATATGAATCTGAGACTTGAGCATGCCTTGTTAAGTCCTGCTGCATCTCACATGTGTATGATAGATGTCGACGGTATAGGCAGGAATGGTTATACCTCTCATGGCCTACACCTAAATTCTAGAGGCAAAGAGAAGCTTTCTCTTCTTATTGCTGACAGAATTAAGGGTAAAATTCCTGTTGTCACTAGTAGGAGGTCTTTTTTAGGTTAAGTATGTCCCATAGTCAACATAATCATCGACACTTAAAGCAAATTGAGATAACCATCCCAAATACCTCTGTATCCACAAGTAACTATAGAAATAATGCTTCTGACATCAATAGTAATAATGATAATAATAAAAATAAAAACTGCCTGTCTGTATTTCATCAGAATATAAGAGGCTTAAGAAACAAAGTAGATGAACTTACTATTAGTCTTAATACTGAAAACTCACTGCCACACATCTTGTGTTTATCCGAACACCACTTGACACAACAGGAATTTCAGCCAATTTTACTGCATGGGTACTCTTTAGCAGCAGAGTTTTCAAGAAAAATCTTACATAAAGGTGGGGTTTGTATATATGTCAGAAATGATGTGACTTATAAAGTTTTGGATTTATCCAAGTTTTGTAGTGAACAAAACCTTGAACTCTGTGCAGTTCAGCTAAATGAAGGTAAATTGAATTTAACTATAGTAGCCCTTTATCGATCTCCCTTAGGCAATTTTGAAATATTCAGAAAGCAACTTGAACATCTTCTAAAATTTTTATTCAAACCAAAAAGAGAATTAATCATATGTGGTGATATAAATGTTGATTATTTGAAATCTAGTCCTCAAAGGGAACAACTCAGCACTTTACTTACAACATACCACATGTCACATACAGTAAACTTTCCAACAAGAATCCAAAACAGCTCCTCTACAGCTATAGATAATATATTTGTAAACTCAGATAGCATTAATTTTTGCACTGTCTCATCAAAATCTAATGGCCTGTCGGATCACGATGCACAAGTTCTACACATTAAAAAGTTAAATTTAAAATCCAAACCTAAATATACTTATCAGAAATCTAGGGAAATAAATGAAAATACTCTGAGTGAGTTTAGCAAAATACTTGAACTTGAGTCATGGAATCAAACTTACCAAACGAATGGAACCAATAATAAATATAACATCTTTCTTCAGTGTTTCAAAACCCACTTTGAAGCTTGCTTCCTGGTCAAGTTAAACAAAATATCTAACTTCAAAAGAGAGAACGCCTGGATCACTTTAGGAATTAGGACGTCATGTAGACGTAAAAGAGAATTATATGAGCAAGTAAGAATTAGTAATAATATAGATTTAAAACACTACTTCAAAAAATATTGTAAGCTTCTAAAGAAGGTAATAAAAGCGGCTAGAATATTGCATTACAATAAACAGATTCAACTCTCTGACAATAAAATAAAAACTACTTGGAATATAATAAAAAGAGAAGCCGGTAAATCCTCATTACAAAATGACTTAATAACACTAAACATTGATAATCAAGAAATTAGTAAACCTCATGAAGTTGCAGAAATATTTAACAAATTCTTTTTGGATGTAACAAACAAAATTAGTATTAATTTTGGAAGTAAAGAGGCAGCTTTGGAATTTCTAAGATCAAATTTCACTAATGAAGTGCCTGAATTTAAAGTTAGCCTGACAACACCTTCTGAAATAAACAAAATTATTAACTCTTTCAAAACAAAAAACTCTTCTGGTTATGATGAAATAACAATAAAAGTCTTAAAATCATGCTCATCTCAAATTTCCACTCCCCTTAGTTATTTGTGCAATGAGTCACTAAGGTCAGGAATTTTCCCTGACAGAATGAAATTTTCCATTGTTAAACCACTTTTCAAAAAAGGCAAACGCAATAATGTTTCAAATTATAGACCAATATCTCTCTTGCCAATTTTCTCAAAGGTTCTTGAAAAGGTGATGTTTAATAGACTTTATAAATACCTTGAATGTAACAACATACTTGTCAGGGATCAGTTTGGGTTCAGAAAAGGAATGTCGACCAATAATGCAACTTATAAACTTACTCATGAAGTGTTAACTGCATTAAACAAAAAAATGCATGTAGGTGGGATTTTTTGTGACTTAGCAAAGGCATTTGACTGTGTTAATCATGATATTCTGATAGCAAAATTGAAATTCTATGGACTAAAAAATGAAACTCTAAGTTGGTTTGTATCATATCTAAATGAAAGAAAACAAAGTGTTGAAGTTGTCAATGATATTGAATTTGGAAAACAGACATCAAAATGGAAAACAGTAACACATGGAGTGCCCCAAGGTTCAGTCCTAGGACCTTTATTATTCTTGATCTATATAAATGACCTATCACTTTATATAAAGGATATTGCAAGTATAATTCTGTTTGCTGATGACACGAGTGTTCTGGTGACTAGTAAAAACTTGAATGAGTGTGTAATTAAATTGAATTATGTTTTGAACTGTATGTCACACTGGTTTAAAGCTAACAAATTATCTGTAAATTTAGACAAAACAAAAGTTGTTAAATTTATAACCCATCCATCACTACACACACCAATAGAAATTGGGATTAATGACATGTCACTAGAAGAAATAGACAACATTAAATTTCTGGGCCTCCAAGTAGACAGATATTTAGATTGGAAAGTTCACATTAGGTATATCATACCCAAACTCAGTTCTGCATGTTATGCTATCCGAGCATTGGTAAATGTCAGTTCTATAGATACACTTAAATTAGTATACTATGCATATTTTAACTCTATCATTGAATATGGGATATTATTTTGGGGAAATTCGGTAGAAAGTCAACGAATATTCCTCATGCAAAAGAAGGTTATAAGAACCATTTCCAGCACTCATAGCAGACACTCTTGCAAACATCTTTTTAGAAGACTAAAGTTATTAACCCTACCTTGCTTGTATATATTTTCAATCTTAAAATTCTATGTATGCAATCGAACCACATTTATTACAAACATGGAAATTCATGAGATAAACACTAGACAAAAGGGTAACATCCATCGTCCCAGTACAAAGCTTTCTTGCTTCCAGAAAGGTGTATATTATGAGACCATAAAAATATTTAATACTCTCCCTAATGATCTTAAGAGAAAAGTTGACAACTTCAATGTCTTTAAAACTGCTGTTAAAGAGTACCTATGCTCAAAAGCATATTATTCTGTACAAGATTATCTTAATGACAAATTATCCTACTGATACTACTTATATAGCTCTGTAAGTAGTATTAGTAAATATTAATGACAATTGCCAGTCATATTTTATATCTGCTCTAGAATTAATGAAGCTATTTAAATGTATGTATATTAAGAACTGACAGTAAATGCTATGCATTACACATCAAATAGAACAAAATCATCAGACTAACAAAGGTAAAATCCTAGTGAATGTTAAAATAACTGTTCTTGCCTATACATATGTTAACCTTATAACAGTAAGGAGGTAAACAACTCTGTAATAAATTACACTTTATTTGTTTCATTTTGTATATAATATGTCCTTATTTTATTTTAAATGTTCTGTATACTATGTAATATTTATGTATATATGTAACTTTATTGTACATTTCCTTAACACGCATATAGTATTTGTATTTTATTTCAAATGTTCCATATTCTATGTAATATTTATGTTTATATATAATTTTTGTACATTTCCTTGACATGTTCTATGTTCACAAGTCTTTATGGCTGCTAGTGAACTCACAGAATACAATCTAATCTAATCTAATCTAATCTAATCTAATCTGTGTGTCTGTCTGTGTGTCTATGAACAGCATAACTCAAAAACGAAGAGTCGGATAAACACCAAACTTGGTATTTAGTTTCAGTATCTTTCAGAGATGCGACACGAAGGTTTTTAAGAAAATCCCCCCACCCCAGACTACCCTTTACATGGAACATTTTTCGAAAATTTTAATTTTCTCAAAAACGGCTCTAACGATTTTGATTAAAATATCATATGTTTAAGATATTGTCATGACAAATGAAATGTATATCTCGAATTTTCTGGGAATGTCTCCAAAAGTATTCTTCATTATGAACGACTTTTTCATAACTGGTAAACCATAAGAGATAGACAAAATTTTACTACACGAAAAATGTAGATCGCGTTAAAATACACAATTTATGTCATATACATGTCTTTTGTTGAGTGAACCATTTTCGAGATATTGCTTGTTATTTCCTTAAATTTTCCAATACTTATACTTTTTTTCAAATTCGTTATTCAATTTTTTAGGTCCTGGATATGCAGAGTAGAATGCGCCACATAGCAACCAGCGCTTAAAAGATTTGACTATCGCTTATAACCTACCATGTTCCCCTTGCATCTACAAGAAAATTAGCAATAAGATTGACATCTGGATATCTCGAGTAACATGAAGCATATGGAGAATAAACGTTTGTAAAAATAGTTTGTACAAGAGTAGAGAAAGTCATGTGAGTGTAACACATCAGATTTTTTACTTTCTCTACTACGTATAGTAAGTAGGGGAAGTATTGCATTCCACCCAAAATTTCGATACCGAGATTTTACCGGAAATACATGTATTGAGACTCACTGAATCCAAAAAAAGCATTTTTGGAAACATGTCCGTGTGTGTGTCTGTCTGTGTGTCTGTGTGTCTGTGTGTCTGTCTGTGTGTCTGTCTGTGTGTCTATGAACAGCATAACTCAAAAACGAAGAGTCGGATAAACACCAAACTTGGTATTTAGTTTCAGTATCTTTCAGAGATGCGACACGAAGGTTTTCAAGAAAATCCCCCCACCCCAGACTACCCTTTACATGGAACATTTTTCGAAAATTTTAATTTTTTCAAAAACGGCTCTAACGATTTTGATTAAAATATCATATGTTTAAGATATTGTCATGACAAATGAAATGTATATCTCGAATTTTCTGGGAATGTCTCCAAAAGTATTCTTCATTATGAACGACTTTTTCATAACTGGTAAACCATAACAGATAGACAAAATTTTACTACACGAAAAATGTAGATCGCGTTAAAATACACAATTTATGTCATTTACATTTCTTTTGTTGAGTGAACCGTTTGCGAGATATTGCTTGTTATTCCCTTAAATTTTCAATACTTATACTTTTTCTCAAATTCGTTATTCATCTTTTTTATGTCCTGGACATGCAAAGAGAATGGAATGCGCCACATAGCAACCAGCGTTAAAATATTTGACTATCGCTTAAAACCTACCATATTCCCCTTGCATCTACAAGAAAATTATCAATAAGATTGACATTTCGATATCTCGATTAACATGAAGCATATGGAGAATAAGTGTTTGTAAAAATAGTTTGTACAAGAGTAGAGAAAGTCATGTGAGTGTAACACATCAGATTTTTTTATGTCCTGGACATGCAAAGAGAATGGAATGCGCCACATAGCAACCAGCATTAAAATATTTGACTATCGCTTAAAAGCTACCATATTTCCCTTGCATCTACAAGAAAATTACCAATAAGATTGACATTTCGATATCTCGATTAACATGAAGCATATGCAGAATAGGTGTTTGTAAAATTAGATTGTACAAGAGTAGAGAATGTCATGTGAGTGTAACACATCAGAGTTTTTTACAAACGCTTATTCTCCATCTACTTTATGTTAATCGAGATAAACATTTGCAGAGTCTATCTTATTGCTAATTTTCTTGTAGTTGTAAGGGGAATATATATTTACAAGGGCAATATAGAAATACAGTAGCCTTTAAGCACATACATATCTCTTAATAGCTGGTTGCTAGGTGCAGCACCATTCCCTTTCCCACAGATTAATACTCTTTGCATATCCAAGACAAAAAATGAATAACGAATTCCCATTTGAGAAAATAAGTATTGAAAAATTTTAGGGCATAACAAGTAATATCTCGAAAATGATTCACTGAACAAAAAATGTATATAACATAAATTGTGTATTTTAACGCGATCTACATTTTTTGTTTGGTAAAAGTTTGTCTATCTCTTATGGTTTACCAGTTATGCAAAAGTCGTTCACAATGAAGAATACTTTTGGAGACATTCCCAGAAAATTCAAGATATACATTTTATTTGTCACTAAAATATCTTAAACATATGATACTTTAATCAAAATCGTTACAGCCATTTTTCAGAAAATTAAAATTTTCGAAAACTCTTCCATGTAAAGGGTAATCTGGGGTGGGGGAATTTTCTTGAAAACCTTCTTGTCGCATCTCTGGAAGATACTGAACCTAAATACCAAGTTTGGTGTTTATCCGACTGCTTGTTTCTGAGTTATGCTGTTCACAGACAGACAGACACACATACGGACATGTTTCCAAAAATGCTTTTTTTGGATTCAGCGGGTCTCAAAACATGTATTTCCGGTGAAATCTCGGTATCGATTTTTGGAGTGGGATACAATACTTCCCCTACTTACTATACGTAGTAGAGAAAGTAAAAAAATCTTATGTGTTACACTCACATGACTTTCTCTACTCTTGTACAAACTATTTACACAAACGCTTATTCTCCATCTACTTCATGTTAATCGAGATAAACATTTGCAGAGTCTATCTTATTGCTAATTTTCTTGTAGATGTAAGGGGAATATATATTTACAAGGGGAATTTGGAAATACAGTAGCCTTTAAGCACATACATATCTCTTAATAGCTGGTTGCTAGGTGCAGCACCATTACCTTTGTCACAGATTAATACTCTTTGCATATCCAAGACAAAAAATGAATAACGAATTCCCATTTGAGAAAATAAGTATTGAAAAATTTAAGGGAATAACAAGTAATATCTCGAAAATTGTTCACTCAACAACAAAAATGAATATGACATAAATTGTGTATTCTAACGCGATCTACATTTTTTGTACAGTAAAATTTTGTCTATCTCTTATGGTTTACCAGTTATGCAAAAGTTGTTCACAATGAAGAATACTTTTGGAGACATTCCCAGAAAATTCGAGATATACATTTCATTTGTCATTAAAATATCTTAAAACATATGATATTTTATTAAAAATCATTAGAGCCATTTTTGAGAAAATTAAAATTTTCGAAATATGTTCCATGTAAAGGGTAATCTGGGGTTGGGGGATTTTCTTGAAAACCTTCGTGTCGCATCTCTGTAAGATACTGAACCTAAATACCAAGTTTGGTGTTTATCCAACTGTTCTTTTCTGCGTTATGCTGTTGACAGACACATAGACACACACACACACACACACACACACACACACGGATATGTTTCCAAAAAATTTTACTTTCTCTACTACGTATAGTAAGTAGGGGAAGTATTGTATTCCACCCAAAAATTCGATACAGAGATTTCACCGGAGATACATGTTTTGAGACCCCCTGAATCCAAAAAAGCAGTTTTAGAAAAAGCTTTGTGTGTGTGGCTGTGTGCCTGTGTGTCTATCAACAGTACAACACAAAACGAAAAGTAGGATAAATACCAACTTGGTATTTAGGTTCAGTATCTCTCTAAGATGCGACACGAAGGTTTTCAGGAAAATCCACCCATTCCAGACTACCCTTTAGATGGAACATTTTTTGAAAATTTTGGTTTTCTTAAAAATGGCTGTAACGATTTTGATTACAATATCATATTTTTAGGATAGTTTCATGACAAATAAAATGTATTTCTTGAATTTTCTGGTAATGTCCCCAAAAGTCCTCTTCTTTCTGAATGGTTTTAGGATAACTGGTAAACCGTAAGAGATAGACAAAATTTTTCTACACTAGAAGTGTAGAGCTCGTTAAAAAAAATATACGTCATATACATTTTTTGTTGTTGTTGTTTTTTTTGTTAGTTGACACACTTCCAAGATATTCCTTGTTTTTTGTTTGAATTTTCACATGCTTATACCTTTTCTCAAAACGCAATACCTTATTCGTTTTTTTTATGTCCTGGACATACAAAGAGAATGGAATGCGCCACATAGCAACCAGGTCTTAAAATATTTGACTATCGCTTAAAGCCTAGCAATTCCCCTTGCATCTACAAGAAAATTAGCAATAAGAGTAACATATAGATTAACATGATGCATATGGAGAATAAGCGTTTGTGAAAATGGTTTGTACAAGAGTAGAGAAAGTCATGTGAGTGTAATACATTAGAGTTTTTTAAAAAGATACTCTAACGTTTGTGATTAAAATATATATCTAGGTATTAAAGATATTTACATACAAAATGTATATATTGAATTTTTTGAGGATAGCCTTTGAAGTCCTCTTCATTCGAAAGAAATTTTACATAATCTTGTATAACTGGTAGGCGGCGCCGTGGCCGAGTGGTTAGACCGCTCGCCTCCCACCGAGGCGGCCCGGGTTCCATCCCAGGGACCTGCATGTAGGATTTGTGGCGGGTTTTCTCCGGGTTCTCCCATTTCCCCCGCCATTCATTCCACCAACTGCTCCATCATCACCTTTCCTTTCATCCATTTCACCAACATTTCGTTTCATCTACTTCCTTCATCCCATACCAGGCATCGGGCTGATCACCCATCCTGGATGCTCTGTCTGATCCATGAGTGTCTGCTCCTCGACGGGCCTCTGACCCTTACAAGCACCCGCTTGTAAGTCCTGGGGGTGTAAGTCCTAAATAAGAGGAGGGTAAACAGATAATGAATGAATGAAAAATTGTATAACTGGTAAACGTTAAGCAATAGACGAAAACATACTACACAAAAAATGTAGATGTCTTTAAAACACACGGTTTATTTCAAACATGAGCCACTTCCAAGATAACCGTTATAAATGGTGTGAATTCTTCAATACTTAGCCATTCTTTTAAAATCCTGTCGATTTTCAGTTGTTCCTCACGATGTCATGGAAACAGTATGAAATTTTAAGGCCAGCATATAGCGCCCAGTTCTTAAACATTTGACTATCGCTGTTCTCTTTGTATCTATGAAACGTTTAATGTAGCTATTTCCGGAAAGATAGGAAAACAAGATCTTTTTATGAAGAATTTGTAGGAGATATCGCACGCTGATGAAAGTAGGCGTCTCGTATCGAGAGTTTTTCTGAGGTCAGGTAGTGGGGTGAAGTTCTAAACAATCTTTGGGAACACTAAAGGACTAATAACCCAAGTTTGCAGCAGCAGGAGGGTTAATTCTACCATTAGCCTCACTCTCTCGCCTATGGGATTCTCGTTAGACGCAGAACGTGACCACACGCTTCTGTTTTCAACAAACTATCACAACAAAAACATAGAACACCTCAGTTTGGGGCTATCTCATCCCTTGCGATACTTCAATATGTGGCGAAACTTGGGCTTTTACTGTCCCATACAACCCTAACCTCTGATTGCCTTATCTCGTTAACTCATGGTCCCTCCTTTTACTCTCTGTCTCCTTCCCTCTGCCACATAGCAGGTACCTAAGATATTCTTACCAAAGTTTATTATTCTAGCCACTTGTTCTTAATGGACATAATCTTTCAATTCACATTTATGCATTTCGTTGTACGATACACCACGTAAAGCTAAGAGAGTGTTTTTAACACTTAAATAATTTCAGTCTAATTATATGATATATAAATTCAATAACAACCCGCCTTAAAGCAATATGTGTATGTAACAAGTTATAAAAAGTGTATATTACAGTCCTTGTGTATGTTTATATTATTGTATGCATGTTCAATAATGTTATGTGAATGGATTACGTAATTTCATAATGTAGGAGCTGTGAGTGTAATAGGTTAAAAGTTGCTAACAATGAGGTAATAATGAGGCAATAATGAGTAAGAAGGTTTATTAATGCTACTAGTCATTATTGGAGCAACAATATGTAAATTTTGAGACAGTTTATAAAATAGCCAATCAACAACCAGAAAATCTTTAGTTAAATGAAGGTATTCTATTGGAGTAGGATTAGCCAATCACAAATTGAAATATAGCAAAATTTACAAATTTAGACGGTAGAAATTAAGTCAGTTGCTTGTAGACAGCGCTCATAACCGGACGCGTTACTAGTAGACAGTGTTCCTAACCGGACGCGAGATGTGTCCTCGAGAAGTTTAATACGTATTCGTGTGAGATGAAAATAGTTCACGTGTTTAAAAAGTGCAAGTAATTAATAAAAGAATCTCACAGCTCTCTATATCAGTGAAGTGTTATTTAAATCGTGTCAAGAATTAATAAAAAGGAGTGAAGTAGAAATTAATATCTGTGTAAGCCTACATTCTTCAACCGCACCACGCCTTGCAAATAAATACCTCTCTAACAATAATACTGACGCAGCCGAGGCAAACATAAAAATATATAATATTTAAAGAAACAGTCAAATTACGAAGTTAATATTTTTAAATTTGGCACCATACGTGCTGTTTCAACTATTTCAAGTTCGGCTCCCCAACATAAGAACTACAACTCCTACTTCAAATTGGCCCCCAAAGCGTGGGGCAAATAACAATACAACAAAATAACTTCTTCAAAGCGATAGTCAGATTTTTAAAGACCGCGTCGCTTTGTGATGGCTTTAAAATCTCATGCTGTTTGTATGACTACAAGAAAAAAAACACAATAACCACCTACTTGAAAAAACGCATAAGTATTTGAAAATTTAAACCCATAAGAAGGAATACCTTGAAAATAGTTTACTCACAAGAAAAAATCTGATGCATTACAGTCACATGACTTTCTGTACCCTAACTACTTCATTTTAATCCAGATAAACCTTTACAGAAACAGCTACATTACACATTTCGTTATAGATACAAAGAGAACAGCGATAGTCAAATGTTTAACAACTGGACGCTATATGCTGGCCTTAAAATTCCATACTGTTTCCATGACATCGCGAGAAACAACTGAATGTTGACAGGGCTTGAAAAGCATGACAGAGAACTGAAGAATTGGAACCATTAATTATGGATATCTCGAAAATGTGAAGTGGTATTATAGTTTGTTTGTTTATTTATTAGCCCCGCGTTTGGGAGCCAAATATGCGGCGGTATTCTTGTATTTGTGTATACTTGTGTTTAGCCCCACGTTGTGAAGCCAATTTGTGAGGTATTAGTGTTTGTTTGAAAGAATGCTACTGTTTATTTGCCGCACGTATAAAAGACAATTTGTCGCGGTCTTTTACTGAGCGCCTGTTATTGTATTTAATATTTGGGTTCACTGTCCTCCGGCTAGCTATGATCTTTTTGGTCGAGCACTTATCTTATACAGGTGTGTAAACGGAAAGGAGTCTTTTATCCAAAGATAACACTGATGAAGAATTTGTTTAAAACTTTTATTGTCGTAACACATTATGCACTTTCACATATTAATCTTGACACTCGCCAAACTGAAACTGTTATAATAACTTATTTACTGCTTATTCTTAATTCGCGTACTTCAACTTTTTGTGTAATTAACTTTACGACACTTGAGATTTTTTTATAACTTTGCTACGCGTAACCTGCGAATCGATAAACTGTGCGATGTATTCAGCAACGTGAGACGGCGTGTAATGTACAAATGTTTCCGATGAACTGGAAGGAATATGACTCTGCCCTAGCCCTTTTTATACTCCCACACCCCAATATACCTAAAGATTATAACCGAGCTGCTATTGGTTAATAAAACGCGCCAACATTAGCGTCTATTTTTATATCCAATGAAAATTATGAACACGTATGCTCTAGGGAAAAATGTTCCAGCAAATTCTAAGAAAAACGCGCCAATATTACGTCATTTGCTCGTCTCTAATAATGATAAACAGCCCACCCCCTCGCTACATTATTGCACGCTATTATTGTCAGTTTCAGTAAGGCCGTATAAACCCACTTCTCAACAATGCTTACAATCAACAAACATTTCAAATCATTGTCACACAACAATGCATATTCACAATACAATCACTCTTGACATTTACATAATTTGTGATACAAATTACTGCATCAAATGGGTGATACTATAAAGAAGTTATATAGAAATAAATTATGCGTTTTAAAGAGATCTGTGTGGTACATTTTCGTCTATCCCTTACCATTTACCACGTATATAAGATTATATAAATCTACTTCCAGATGAAGAGAACTTCACAAATTATTCCCTCAGGAGTTAAGATATACATTTTATTTGCCATGTAAATATCTTTATTATCAAAATCGTTAACCATTGTTTAAGAAAACAAATCGAAAAATGTTATATTAAAAGATAGTTCTGGTGAAGGATTTTCTTGAAAATCGTTGCAAGATGCCGAACTTAAATACAATTATGGTATTTATCCGACTTTTCGTTTTTGAGTTATAATGTCCAAGACACACACATACATGTATAACTCTATGTGCATATATAACTATATATATATATATATATATATATATATAACTTAATCTGCAAAGAGTTCCGTGAGTCAATATCAGATCGTTTATTTATCGCACGTCATCGTCTATGTTGGCGTACCGGTAGTAACAATAACAGGACATTGTGCTATGTGAAACGGGAGTCACATTGTGTTTTCCCTTTTATTTTAGTTTATGGTGTGCTTTATGCGCAGTTTTTGCGTAGCATATGTCACAAAAAGGTTTCGTTTTTGGATCCACATGAATTCCGAGAGATGTTGAAGCAAAAAGACTACAAATCGCGTATAGTTCCTCTGTACAACACTACCTCGCAAATTCCAGCAGATTGTTTCATCGTAGCAAAAATGAAAGTTTAAATTAACAACACATGGATTTTGTAATGCCGAAAAAATGTCAAGAATTGATCGGAGAAATCTACAATGTATTATTGCAGGGTACATTTTGATGTAAGTTAAACGCATTGTAACATTTTTCTATGTTTTTGTACCTAATAGTTTTACTTTCTCTACTATGTACTTACTTATTACTTATACAGTAAGTTAATGGTGTGGCAATAGTGAAGTGTGTGTGTGTTGATGCAGTAATTTGTATCATAAATTATTTAAATGTAAAGAGTGCTTATAATATGAATATGCATTTTTATGTGACATTGATTTGAGATGTTTGTTGATTGTAATTATTGTTGAGAAGTAAGTTTATACGGCCTTACTGAAACTGACAATAATACCGTGCAATAATGCAGCGAGGGGGTGAGCTGTTTATCATTATTAGAGACGAGGAAGTTACGTAATGTTGGCGCATTTTTCTTTAGAATTTGCTGGAACATTTTCCCTAGAGCATATGTATTCATAATTTTCATTGGATATAAAAATAGACGCTAATGTTGGCGCGTTTTATTAGCCAATAGCAGCTCAGTTATAATCTTTAGGCATATCGAGGTGTGGGAGTATAAAAAGGGCTAGGTTAGAGGTAAAGTCCTTCAGTCCGTCAGTTCGTTGAAAACATTTGTACGTTACACGTCGTCTTTAGTCCAGCAGAAATATTTGTACAGTACACGTCGGCTATCGATTCGCAAGTTACGCGTAGCAGAGTTATGAAAAATCTCAAGTGTTATAAAGTTAATTATACAAAAAGTTGAAGTACGCGAATTAAGAGTGATCAGTAATGAAGTTATTATAACAGTTTCAGTTTGGCGAGTGTTAAGATCAATGTGTAAATGTGATAGTGAATGTGTTCGACAATAAAAGTGTAAAACAAATTCCTTCATCAGTGTTATCTTTGGATAAAAGATTCCTTTCCGTTTACACACCTGTATAAAGAGAAGTGCTCGACCAAAAAGGATAATAGCTAGCCGGAGGACAGTGAACCAAAATTAAATAAAATCACAGTAGCATTTTTTCAAACAAACACTAATACTGCCGCAAATTGCTAACACCAGATGGAGCTAACAAACGTAACAAAGAATCACGTCACAAAATGGCTTCACCACTTGGAGTAAACACAAATACACAAACATTATAAATAATACCGTCGCAGTGTGTGTGTGTGTGTGTGTGTGTGTGTGTGTGCGTGCACGCGCGCGCGAGGGCGCCTGAAGAGGGCGCCCATTCTTGGTATTTCAGTTCAGTAACTTTTTAAGAAAATGCTCCCTCCCAAACTACCCATTACATGCAATATTTTTTCAAAATGATCGATTTTCTAAAAACGGCTCTAACCATTTTGATTAAAATATCCTATGTTTAATGTATTTTCATGACAAATAGAATAATATATAATCGTGTATAACTGGTAAACGTTAAGGATAGACGAAAACGTATCACACAAAAAATATAGATATCTTTAAAACACACAATTTATTTTCAATAAGATTTTCTGTGGCACCAGCCATTTCCGAGGCATCCGTTATTAATGGTTCTAGTTAGTCATTCTTTTACAGCCCTGTCGATTTTCACTTGTTTCTCGCGATGTCATGGAAACAGCATGGAATTTTAAGGCCAGCATATAGCGTCTAGTTGTTAAACATTTGACTATCGCTGTTCTCTTTGTATCTATAACGAAATGTGTAATGTAGCTGTTTCTGCAAAGGTTTGTTTGAATTAAAATGGAGTAGATAGAAAAATATACTTTAGTAAGAATAGTCTATATACCCACTAATAAAACTGGAAGGCAGAAAAAGTCATGTGAATGTATCACAAGATTTTTTTCTCATGGTCATGCAAACAAGGCATTTCAAAATCATTAGCAACACGCGTTTTAAAAATGTGACTATCGCTTCGGCCTATTGTATTCTTATTCCGAAATGGGTAACGAACTTTATCTCGATTCTTAAGGAATACACAGAAGAATAAGTTTTTGTTTGTTTGTTCGTTCCCATTTATACCCCGTCTTTAACTGCATTCGTCTTATCGGCGGCCAATAAGGTTTTGTAAGACCAGTTAACTAATCTAAGTATGCCTTTAGCGTACTCTCTGCGCATGCCATCAGAAACAAAAGCATAACGCGATCGTGCTCTAAGTTATTTGTCAATACCTACCTACGTATGCTTTGTAACCAATCTCTTCTTTCATATGTTTCAATTTACGATGGAAATAATTCTTTTCCTTTTAACGGTTGGTAATAAACATCTCAGAAATTACATTACATGACGTGAATACATGTTCCGATCATGGCCCTAACTTTCAATGCATCTCATATAATTCATGTATAAAACAAATCGAAGATAACAGAAGCTTTTCAATATATTATACTTTCTCTCACACGTATCCGAATATTGTCTTTCATTACTTTCATTACCCTCTATCATGCATTATTCTGTACAAAAATTAATTTCAATCTATATAAACGTTTACAGAAATAGCTACATTACACATTTCGTTATAGATACAAAGAGAACAGCGATAGTCAAATGTTTAACAACTGGACGCTATGTTGGCCTTAAAATTCCATACTGTTTCCATGACATCGCGAGAAACAACTGAAAGGTCGACAAAATTTTAATAGAATGGCAAGTATTGAACAATTCGAACCATTAATAACGGATATCTCGGAAATGGCTGATGCTACAGAAAAGATTATTTGAAATAAATTGTGTGTTTTAATGAGATCTGCATTTTTTGTGCAGTAAGTTTTCGTCTATGAGGCAGTATTTTCAGCACTTGAATAATTTCAATTAAATTATATATGTAAATTCAATAACAGCCCGTCTTGCAGCAATATGAATGTAATAATTTATAAAATGTATGTAACAGTCATTGCATATGCTTATATTATTGTAAACATGTTCAATAATGTTATGTGAATGCATTCCGTAATTTAATAATGTAAGAACTGTGAGAATAATAAGTTTAAAGTTGATAACGATGAGGTAACAATGAGATAACCTAGAGGCAATAATGAGTTTGAGAGTTTAAATGCTACTAGTCATGATTAGAGCAACGATAATGTAAACTTTGTGACTGTTTAAAATTAGCCAATCAACAGGCGGAAAAAGCTTTAATTAAATGCAGGTATTTTATTGGTCTAGGATTAGTTAATCAGAGACTTGAAATACAGAAGTTTACGGATTTTGACGTTTAAAATATGTTCAGTTGCCTGCAGACCTTGGTAGTGACCGGATGGAAGATGTGTTCTGTAGAGAAATATTACGTATTTGTGTGAAACGAAAATTAAATAGACGCGTTAACAAAGTGCAAGTATTAAATTAAAGAATCTCACAGCTCTTAATATCAGTGTAGTGCTATTTAATTTGTGTCAACGATTGGTAAAAAGAAGTGAATTTAAACTTAAAATCTGTGGAAGTCTACATTCTTGTCGCACCACGCCCTGACTAAGAGAAACGTGTCTCTAAAACAATACTGACGCAGCCGAGGCAAAAACAAACATAAATAATATCTATAGAAGCAGTTTAATAACAAAGCTAATATAATATTTTAAACTTGGAGTGTAACAACAAAAATACATCTTCAAATCGGGTGCTCATACGTAACAGCATATTACGTAACAAACAATCTTCTTCAAATTGACGTTTATACGTGGAGATAAATAAATAAATTCCGAGAACAATAACAATTTCAAGTTGACACCCATACGTGGCACATACCTACTTCATCTTTCGCTTAACGTTTACCTGTTATATAACTTTATACAAAATTGTTTCCGAAAGAAGAGGACCTCACAGGATATTCTCAGAAAATTAAAGATAAGCATTTTATTTGTCATAAAAATATCTTTAATATATGGTATTTTAATCAAAATTGTAGGAGAATTTTTTAGAAGATAAAGAATTTCGGAAAATGTTTCATTAAAATGATAGTTGTGTCGCGTCTTTGGAAGGTAACTACTGAATTTATATGCCAAGTTTAGTATTTTCGACTTTTTGGTTTTTATTTATGCTTACACACACTCATACACGCACACACACGCACTTTTTTCTAAATTATTTTTATTTAGGGGTTACCAAAACATGTTTTTCCGATGAAATTTGGTAACGAATTTTTAGGTGGAATACAATACCTTCTCTACCTACTATATACGTGGTAGGGAAAGTAAAAGTGTACGATAAAAACATTAGAAAATTCACCGAGCGGGATAGTTCAGACAGCAACGTTTGTGGCCCGCATTAGGGAGGTTCCGGGTTGGATTCCCGGTGGCCGCTCACTCTAGCCGTGAAGTTTTTTCCTGGTTTTTCTCTAGTCACCTAGGCCACCATTTCTCCTTTACCTTATTTCCTATCATTTCATCTCTCTTCCTATCAGCTTTCAGGAAGTGCCTTCGGTTTCCGTGGTGCGGCTGGTGTCGGGCAGTTGGCATGGTTGCTGCGCTTTGTAAAGAATTTCTCCCTGTTAAACGCCAGGTGCGTTGGCCGGCTTACTAGAGTCGCTTCGTCACTCTCTCGCGGTATTCTTCGCTTCTGATGGTGTCGGCGGGTGTTTCAACTTGGAAATATTAGGGACTTTTGTGTGTCTGTTTGCCTGCGACCTTCACTTTATCACAGTAGATCTAGTTGGTTGCAGTGGCGAGGTGTCCACCTCCGGTAAATACGAGGGCAGTCCAGAAAGTGCCAGCCGTTTTGGCCTATCGTGGCGATGAGTAGGGCTAGAGCCGGCATCTTGGTGTCAGAACGTTCCTACATTCAGTACGCATCCAGCAGTTGTAGCCTGAGGACTGTGCCTTCCTTACTGTGCTCTCTGTGAGTTGTTAAAACCTGCGCTGCAATAGAAATTTCCCGCCACTTGTGAAGTGCGGTTGGCTAAAAAGAACAAACCAATTGAAATTTATCGTCAACTTTGTGATGTTTACGGGCAGGGAATAATGAATGAAACCCGAGACAGGCAATGGCGCATTGATTTTAAAAATGGCCGTACCAATGTTCACGACGAGGTTCGCAGTGGTAGGCCTAGCCTTATGACTGATGAACTGTCAATGCAAATCAATGACAAAATTCGTGAAAATCGTCATTTCACGATTACAAAACTTTCGGAACATTTTCCCCAAATTTCACGGAGTTTGGTGCATCAAATCGTGGTGAAGAAGCTTGGTTACCACAAATTTTGTGCTAGGTGGGTTCCGAAAATCCTAACGGAAGACCATAAAAAACAGGACTGGCTGCAGCACTGACCTTCCTCCAAGATTTCAACAAATGTGGTAACGCTTTACTCCATCGTATCGTAACCAGGGACGAGACTTGGGTGAAGCATGTCAATTGTGAAACAAAACAGCAGTCGATGGAATGGGAACACACACATTCTCCCAAGAAACCAAGAAAGTGTTTGCAAACGCTGTCAGCAAGACAGGTCATGACTACTGTGTTTTGGGACTCTAATGGAGTGCTTCTGGTTGAGTTTCTGGAACGTGGAACAACAATAACCTCAGAGAGGTATTGTGAAACACTAAGAAAGTTAAGACGTGCCATACAAAATAAACGTCGGGGAAAACTTAGGACCAAGGTGTTGTTTCTTCGCGACAATGCACGCCCACACACGACCAATCGTACCCGAATACACTTGGATGGTTTTGGATGGGAGGTGTTTGACCATCCACCATACAGTCCGGATTTGGCACCGAGCGACTACCACCTCTTCCCAGCGATGAAGAAATGGCTCAGTACAGAGCGCTTTGATACTGACGCTGAACTGCATGCCGGTGTAAACCAGTGGTTGAAGTCGCAGGCGGCAGATTTCTACAGAGAGGGTATTGAAAAACTTGTGCCACGGTATGATAAATGCCTCAATTTGAATGGTGATTATGTACAAAAATAGCATAAGAGTGTACCTTTCAAATGTAGATAATAAATGTTGATATTTGCATTTTGTTAATTGTTTATTTCAAAACGTCTGGGACTTTCTGGATTACCCCCGTACTTCTAGTCTGATTGGAAAATTGCACCATTAGCAACGAATACGTAGGAAAGATTAATGCTGTAAAGAATTAAAGAAACGAAAAGTTAGTTAAAAACCAAACTTGGTATTTAAATTCAGCATCCTCCGAGGATAAAACATGAAACTTAGTTAAGAAAATTTCTCCGCCCTAAACTACAAAAATCTGATGTGTTACACTCACATGAATTTCTCTACTCTTGTACAAACTATTTTTACAAAATCTTATGCTTCGTCTATTTCATATTAATCGAGAAAAACGATCTTTTGACATGAAAACAGAATTACACTTTTACTTTCTCTACTACGTACAGTAAGTAGGGGAAGTATTGTATTCCACCCAAAAATTCAATACCAGATTTCACCGGAAACACATGTTTTGACACACCCTGAATCAAAAAAAAGAATTTTTGGAAACATGTCCATGTGTATGTCTGTGTGTGTGTGTGTGTGTGTGTGTGTGTGTGTGAGTGACTGTGAACAGCATAACTCAGAAACGAACAGTCGGATAAACACCAAACTTGGTATTTGGGTTCAGTATCTTCCAAGGATGCGACACGAAGGTTTTCAAGAAAATCCCCCCACCCCAGAGTACCCTTTACATGGAAGATTTTTCGAAAATTTTAATTTTCTCAGAAATGGCTCTAACGATTTTGATTAAAATATCATATGTTTAGGATATTTTTATGACAAATAAAATGTATATCTTGAATTTTCTGGGAATGTCTCCAAAAGTATTCTTTATTGTGAAGACTTTTGCATAACTGGTAAACATAAAAGATAGACAAAATTTTACTACACAAAAAATGTAGATCGCGTTAAAATACACAAGTTATGTCATATACATTTTTTTGTTGAGTGAACCATTTTCGAGATATTACTTGTTATTCCCTTAAATTTTTCAATACTTATTTTCTCAAATGGGAATTCGTTATTCATTTTTTTGTCTTGGATATGCAAAGAGTATTAATCTGTGGCAAAGCGAATGGTGCTGCACCTAGCAACCAGCTATTAAGAGATATATATGTGCTTAAAGGCTACTGTATTTCTATATTGCCCTTGTAAATATATATTCCCCTTACATGTACAAGAAAATTAGCAATAAGACAGAGTCTGCAAATGTTTATCTCGATTAACATGAAGTAGATGGAGAATAAGCGTTTGTAAAAATAGTTTGTACAAGAGTAGAGAAAGTCATGTGAGTGTAACACATCAGATTTTTCACATAGCGACCAGTTTTAAAATATTTGACTATCCCTTAAGACGTACTATGTTCTCCTTGTTTTGTATTTACAAGGGCAATATAGAAATATAGTAGCCTTTAAGCATAGACATATCTCTTTATAGCTGGTTGCTTGGTGCAGCACCATTCCCTTTGCCACAGATTAATACTCTTTGCATATCCAAGACCAAAAAATGAATAACGAATTCCCATTTGAGAAAATAAATATTGAAACATTTAAGGGAATAACAAGTAATATCTCGAAAATGGTTCACTCAACAACAAAAATGTTTGACATAAATTGTGTATTTTAATGCCATCTACATTTCTGTGTAGTAAAATTTTGTCTATCTCTTATGGTTTACCAGTTATGCAAAAGTCGTTCACAATGAAGAATACTTTTGGAGACATTCCCAGAAAATTCGAGATATACATTTCCTTTGTCATGAAAATATCTTAAACATATGATATTGTAATAAAAATCCTTAGAGCCATTTGTGAGAAAAAACAAATTTTCGAAAAATATTCCATGTAAAGGGTAATCTGGGGTGGGAGAATTTTCTAGAAGACTCACGTGTCTCATCTCTGGAAGATACTGAACCTAAATACCAAGTTTGGTGTTTATCCGACTTTTCGTTTCTCAGTTATGCTGTTCACAGACACACAGACAGACAGACACAGACAAGACACACACGGACATGTTTCTAAAAATGCATTTTTTTGGATTCAGGGGGTCTCAAAGCATGTATTTCCGGTGAAATCTCGGTATCGAATTTTTGGGTGGAATACAATACTTCCCCTACTTACTATACGTAGTAGAGAAAGTAAAAAGAAAACTGAAACACGATCGTAAAAAAGTAACGTGCAACACGTTAAATGCACATCAGAATCCCTACTTGGTCTCCAACTGTTGCTCGATTGTGTTATAACGCAGTTACCGCACTCGTATGCTATTACTGGTACCGTATGAAGAAAGCCGAACATACAACATTCGGGTCGATAGAGGAATTAAATGCAGTTCCTTTCGACTCACCACTAGCGGACTTTATTTCTGTGTTTTCCAGTACATTAATTCACAGCGTTGACATAGGAACAGGCTATATCCGTTTCCTACGGCTTTTAAATCATCTGTAACGCTGCAGTTACATGGCCTGCTATGGTAACCAAATTGAAAACTGTTCACTGTTGCTAAGCAACGTGTTCACTGTCCTACAGCTTTAACGGTATTTATTTTAACACACGCACAGCTGCCCTACGTGATGCCAACATTGCACAATGAATTGCTCTCGCCACTCTAACATTCAGAGAGGCTGATAAACCTAAGGATGAGTTACTGTTAAGCTAGCTAAATTTCAAAATACAGAATGAGTACTAAATGTAAATGCTTTGAGAAACTAGGACTTGTTACATTCACATGATTTTCTCTATTCAATACTATAAACTATTCTTACAAATGCTTTTTTTTCTTCTATCTGCTTCTTGTTAATGAAGATCAACTTACGTTACACATTTCGTTGTAGATACGAGGACTGTCCCAGAAGTACGCGACCTAACAAAGAAAACACACAAATTTTGGGAAAAAACCTTTTTATTTCTCTACATAGTCTCCTTTCAGCTCGATACACTTTTCCCAGCGATGTTCAATAGCTTCGATACCCTGTTTATAGTGAGAACTGTCGAGTTCTGCAAAATAGCCATCAACTGCAGACTCCACCTCTTCATTGTTGGCAAATCTTTTACCACCGAGCATTTCTTCAACTTTGGAAATAGAAAATAATCAGAGGGGGCTAAGTCTGGCGAATAGGGTGCATGAGGAAGCAATTCGAGCTTTAACTTATTGATTTTGGCCATGGCGATAATGGATGTGTGAACTGGTGCATTGTCTTGATGAAATAAAACATTCTTTTCCACTAACTGCGGCCGTGTTTGCTTGATTTCATCATTCAAACGCTGCAATAAGTTTGCATAATACTTGCCATTGATTGCTTTTCCTTTTTGAAGCTAATCAATGAAAATTATCCCATACACATTCCAAAGAACTGACGCCATGACCTTGCCTGCAAATGGAATGGTCTCACCTTTTTTGGAGCCGATTCTCCCCTTTCAATCCATTGTTTTGACTGTTCCTTCGTCTTAGGTGTGAAGTGATGGACCCATGTTTCATCCATGGTTATGAATAGACGCAAAAACTCGGCTTTATTGCAGCAAAACATCGCCAAACACTCGACTGAAACATCCTCACGACGCTGCTTTTGTTCCATTGTGAGTAAACGCGGCACCCATCTTGCGCACAGTTTTCTCATGTTTAAATTTTCAGTTAGTGTGCGATGTACAGCACTTTTTGAAATGCCTAGGATATCTGCTAGCTTGCGCACCTTCAATCGACGGTCACTCAATACCATTTTGTGGATTTTCTTCAGAATTTGTGGCGTGGTCACCTCATTTGGTCGACCACTGCGATGTTCGTCTTGGCAGCTCGTACGGCCTCGCTTAAACTCTGTCACCCAATATTTTACTGTTGTAAACGAAGGAGCAGAGTAGAATCTAGCTCAGCTTTAATATTAGTTGGACTAAGACCTTTCAAATGAAAGTATTGTATCACATAACGATGACAGTTTTATCCATGTTTACAAATTCGCTGAGAGAGTTTACTATTAATGGCTGGCAAACAATTACTAAACAACGTAGCATCGTCAAACTTCAAACTTAAGCTTTATAAGGGTGGTACTTTCTACCATAGTAATTTGTTTGAAACAACCACCACTATCTGTACATTAGGTCGGGTACTTCTGGGATTGCCGTCGTATATGAAGTAGAGCTGCCCATAGAATGAGTTTTGGTCATTAATTTGTACCGTTCGTATCTTTAAACACAAATGAGCTCGTGTATACGGGCGAGTTGGGTGTACCAGAACTCGAACGGTGCCTTGCTCTCAGTCCTATAGCGGGAATATTGCTGCATAAATGTAAATATTAGCGTATTAATGTAAATGATATTATATAAGTGTAAAGTATGTTACAGCTTCCATTTTGTAATGGTCGTTTCTTTACATTTTTATTTCGCTCAGCTAGGTTCTTGTAGCAAGTGTTTGCACTCACGCTACTGCTGCCATTTTCGTTAAATTTCTATAAACAGGTGTTTGTGGAAGCGTGCATCTTGTAGTTAACGAAATTACTACTTGGTATATGTGCTGGTGTGACCTACTTGATCTTCGTCCTAAATCCGAACACCGCACACCAAGCGTGGATCGCATTCACCAATCACGGAGGCTTAAAGGCCTAAAATAAAGGAAAATTTGATTTGGAAAATCGTTAGTGGTAATGAATCTTTGATTTATTTCTATGCTCCTGAAAAGAAAAGGCCATCGGCTCAATGGGTCTTTCGAACAGAAACTAAGCCTACAAAATTCCGACGAATTCACAGGGCTGGTAAGAAGAGGGCTGCTAGTTTTTTTCCCTTCTAAAACTTGCAATAATGCCACTATAGCATTAGAAGATAGGCGTGCAAACGGGTGACGCAGCTACGCTACGTCCTCCAACAATGAAGCACTACCTTTGCCTCACGATTGCTGCGTTTCTCCTCCTAATTGTTTTTTTTATACACGGCTGCTCGAGCATGAGATCTTAATCACTGGGTATGCGTGAGTATGTACAGAGAAACACGAACGATTTCTTGGAACACTTTTATTTTCACCATTTTAAATAAAACTTAAGGTTTGCCGATCACTTTTAAATGCATACGATGCTACTGTGTCTTTACCAAGACCGAAGATTATTAACTACAGCTGAACGTTCTACCCTCTTGCATGTTCGCCGCCAATGTTCACAACTCGACGAGAATGTCGTCCCGCTTTCACCGATTGCTCAGGACAGAATGAATTTCACCACCGCGCTACAAAGAGGAAAAACTCCTAACTTCCCCTACTCTCCCCTCAAACGCTCGTCACAACTCGACGTCATGAAGCTTCTAATGACCTTCACATCCCGGCCAGTGCAACTGTACCCACTAATTCCAAGAGGAAATGGCTTCAGCTATTTTACTCTTTATACCTGGGGCTGGTCCCTAATTAGCTAAACTGTCCTGTCTGGTCTTTCTGTCGCTTTTAACAGTCAACAATGTTCCCAATGCTTCTCCTTTTAATACATACACTGAAATTAAATATTTTATTATTTATTTTATATCACTATCCTTCTCAGATTATTATGATAATTATGGACTTCATAATATTCTTTCCATGACCACGAAAGAGAGAGAGTGAGAGAGAGAAATTGCACAAATTACACACATACATACACACGCACGTACCGTTTTCTAAAACCTTTGTTTTGAATCCAGAGAACCTCAAAACGTGTATTTCTGGTGAAATCGTGATATAGAATTTGTGTGAAATGGAATTATTCCTCCACTCACTAGGTACCTACCTATTAGAGAAAATAAATCTATTTTCAAGGACATATTATATATGTCTTCATTTTTATTTTCCTAGAAATTTGCAGCGATGTTTTTATTTACTCATTATCTTATGACTTATTGGTGGAATGTTAAAGACAATAGTAAATATTTGCCCTACAACGGGTCCTGAAAAAATGATGAAAGATAGAGCATATATTTGGGACTTCAAAATTAATTTGTATATTTGTATATTTAATATTTTTAGTGTATAGAGCTCTAAACTTTTATTATGCATAAAATATTTTCAGCAAGGTTGGTCACATTTCAGAATCTTTTTTATCCCCTCTGCGTTTAAAAGTAAGAACTTAATGACGTTTTATTTTCTAAGAATAGGATTTCAGGTGTTGAATATGTATGCTGGAATGTATTTTCTTTCCCCTTTAATCTGAGGTGCCCTTTTATTGGACGAGACGTAGACCACTCTACACAGGAGTCCCCAAGGTTTCACCTGGAAGCTAATATTACTTCACGGATCCGATCCCGCCCTGGTTTAATTAATATCTTCTCCTCTGCTGGGTGGGCTTTTTCCTGAGCACCCTATACAGTCAGGAAAAAGCGTGCAATGGAATGAGACAGTTCAATTAGTATAGCTACTCGGTCCTCGGCATCCCTTGTGTATATCCCGTTCTAAAAAATTCTGGGTGACATAATATGGGAAACGCAATTACCATAGCAACGCCTGACGTAGACAACATCCTGTTCCTTCCCTAAAAGCTCTGCGATAATATCAAAGTCGTTCTGACAGAGCACGGCCCCATGTACTAGGAATTAGTTTACCGATATTCCTTTTTTCTCACCCTAGCAACAGCATTCATTTGTTTGCAACTTGCTTGGATATCACTGCTCCCTATAATAGCGTGCATCGTTTTATTTTCCCTACAAATAGCCTTGCTTTTAAAGAATTTTTCATCAACAACGGCAGAGGAACTTTTAAATTCGACCCCCAAACTTACATATAGAGATTTTAACACACTTTCGTATTTTTAGTATCTCCACTACGTACGACGGGTTATTGTATTCCAGCTAAAACGAGATTTTCACCGACAGTACATGTTTTTAGGCTCCTGAAACCCCAAAAAGACATTTATAGAAAAACACCCGTGCGTGGCGTGTCTGTGAACAGCATAATTCAAGAAGAAAAGTTCATATAAGTACTAAATTTGGCATTTAAATTCAATATATTCCAAAGATGCAACACGAAGATTTTCAAAAATATACCGTACTCCAAACTACCCTTTATATTTACGTGTTTAAGTTATTTTTTATTTCCCTAAAGATAGCTCCAAAGACTTTGATTAAAATACCATATGTTTAAGATATTTACATAAAAAATATGATATAATACATTCCCGTGACTTTCTCTACCCTATATAGTTTATTAGTGAGTACATAAACTATTCTTATTAAAAGTTATTTTATATATACTTCATTTTGATCCAAATAAAATTCTGCAGAAATAGCTACATTACACATTTCGTTATAGATACAAAGAGAACAGCGATAGGTCAAATGTTTAACAACTGGACGCTATATGCTGGTCTTAAAATTCCTTACTGTTTCCATGACATCGCGAAAAACAACTGAATGTTCATAGGAGTTCAAGAGAATGACCGAGTACTGAGCAATTCGAACCATTACTAACGATTATGAGAAATGACTTATGCCACAGAAAAACTTATTTGAAATAAATTGTGTGTTTTAACGAGATCTACATTTTTTGTGCAGTGCATTTTCTGTCTATCCCTTAAGTTGTACAAGATTATAGAAAGTTTCTTCCGAAATAAGAGGACTTCACAGGGTATTCCCCGAAAATTCAAGATATACATTTTATTTTTCATTGAAGTATCGTTAATGTATGGTACTTTAATCAAAATCGTTAGAGACATTTTTTAGATAGTAAACAAATTTCGAAAAATTGACCATGTAAAGGGTAGTTAAGTGGGAGGGGATTTTCTTGAAAATGTTTGTGTCGCATCTTTGAAGATATTGAACCTAAATACCAAGTTGCCTTGTTGTTCATTCGTTATTAATTTATGGTATTCACAGACAAACACACACACGCACACAAAAATTTTTCTCAAATACTCTTTTTGGATCTAGGGGCCCTGAACAACATGTATTTACAGTGAAATCTCGGTATGGAATGTTTGGGTAGAATGCCTATTATGCAAGTGGTAGAGAAAGTAATAAATGATAATGTGTAGAGAAACTCATGTGAGTGTAACACATAAGTGTTCTATAGTTACATTATTACTTTCTCTATTACGTATAGTAAGTAGGGGAAATATTACATTTCAACAAAAAATTCGATATCGAGATTTCACCAAAAATACATGTGGACCCCCTGAACCCAAAAATGCAGTTTTAGAAAAAGATCCTTGTGTGTCCTTCTGTGTGTGTGTGTCGTTTATCTCAATTAACATGAAGTAGATGCAGAATAAGCGTTTGTAAAATAGTTTGTACAAGGGTAGAGAAAGTCGTGTGAGTGCAACACATTACAGCTTTTTTTTAAAAAAAAACGCACAGGAAGAATTTTTTACTTCCTTTGCTACGTATAGTAAGCCGGAAATACATATTTTGAGATGCTCTCTGAATTCAAATAAAGAATTTTTGGAAACATGTCCGTGTGTGCCTCTGTTTGTGAACAGAATAACTCAAAAACGAAAAATCGGATAAATACTATGTTTGGTATTTGTGTTTAATATCTTTCAAAGATGCGACACGAACATTTTCAAGAAACTTCTCCAACTAAGACTACCCATTACATGGAACACATTTTGAAAGTTTTGATTTTCTTAAAAACGGCCTTAACGATTTTGATTAAAATATTACATGTTTAAGATATTTTTATGGCAAATGAAATGTATGTCTTGAATTTTCTGGTAATATCCCTAAAAGTAATATTCATTCTGAATGCCTTTTGCATAACTGGTAAAGGTAAAAGATAGACAAAATATTACTACACAAAAAAATGCAGATGTCGTTAAAACACAATTTATACAAGTTTTGTGAAGTGAGCCATTTCCGAGATATTCCTTGTTATGTGTTTGAATTTTCCAATACTTATACTTTTTCTCAAATGGAAATTCGTTATTCGTTTTTTTTATGTCCTGGTAATGCTAAGAGAATGGAATACTCCACATAGCAACCAGCTCTTAAAACATTTGACTATCGCTTAAAGCCTACCATATTCCTCTTGCATCTACAAGAAAATTAGCAATAATATTAACATGAAGCATATGGAGAATAAGGGTTTGTAAAAATAGTTTGTACAAGAGTAGAGAAAGTCATGCGAGTGCACCCGTCAGATTTTTACTTTCTCTACTACGTATAGTAAGTAGGGGAAGTATTGTATTCCACCCAAAAATTCGATACCGAGATTTCACCGGAAATAAATGTTTTGAGACTCCCTGAATCCAAAAAAAGCATTTTTGGAAACATGTCCGTGTGTGTGTGTCTGTGTGTCTGTGTACAGCATAACTCAGAAACGAACAGTCGGATAAACACCAAACTTGGTATTTAGGTTCAGTATCTTCCAGAGATGCAACACGAAGGTTTTCAAGAAAATGCCCCCACCCCAGACTACCCTTTACATGGAACATTTTTCGAAAATTTTGATTTTCTCAAAAATGGCTCTAACGATTTTGATTAAAATATCATATGTTTAAGATATTTTTACGACAAATGAAATGTATATCTCGAATTTTCTAGGAATGTCTCCAAAAGTATTCTTCATTGTGAACGACTTTTGCATTACTGGTAAACCATAAGAGATAGACAAAATTTTACTACACAAAAAATGTAGATCGTGTTAAAATACACAATTTATGTCATATACAGTTTGTTATATTGAGTGAACCATTTTCGAGATATTGCTTGTTATTCCCTTAAATTTTCCAATACTTATAATTTTTCTCAAATTCGTTATTCATTTTTTTATGTCCTGGATATGCAAACAGAATGGAATGCTCCACATAGCAACCAGCTCTTAAAACATTTGACTATCGCTTAAAAGCTACCATGTTCCCCTTGCATCTACAAGAAAATTATCAATAAGATTGACATCTCGATATCTCGATTAACATGAAGCGTATGGAGAATAAGCGTTTTGTAAAAATACTTTGTACAAGAGTAGAGAAAGTCATGTGAGTGCACACGTCAGATTTTTTTTCTAGTGCAGTTAAACAAAAATAGTTTTTTTTTCTCAGAAACTGAGTGATGTATTTGTATAAAAATTTTGGAATTGGTTGCACGTGGTGATAGTTATATGTGGTAAAAGAATGAAGTTAGTAGAAAGGTAGAATCAGGCGAATGAAAAATTCAATGCGATAGCCGGGATTTGAACCACGGATCTCCCGGTCTCTGTCCGGCTACCATGGCAACGTGCCGGCAGGACACTAAATTTTCCAGCTGATTCGTGTTTTTCCCAGTAGCTCAGTAGTTAGAGCAACCGGACGAAGACCGGAAGATCCATGGTTCAAATCCCGGCTATGGCATTGAATTTTTCAGTCACCTGAATCTACTTTCCGACCCTGTCCAACACACGGCTTGAGTGGAAGAACAATTAATTCCAATGAAGTTATTGCTTAAAGCCGCTTGTACACGATTAAATTTTTGTCAAATTCAATACTTTACAAGACTTTTCAAGAGTTGTCACAACTTCACAACTTTTCTTGTCAAATCGCTTCCAATATTTTAGTCTTTGAAAGTAAATAAGGACGTGCTATAAACGATCAAAGAGTTGAAAACGATTTGATGGCTTTGGCCAATGAAATGCGAGAATTTTCATTACGTCACGCAATCTGCAAAATGGTTGAAAGAGAAGAGTAAAAAATCTGATGTGTTACATTCACATGACTTTCTCTACTCTTATACAAACTATTTTTTACAAACGCTTATTCTCCATCTACTTCATGTTAATCGAGATAAACATTTGCAGACTTATCTTATTGCTAATTTTCTTGTAGATGTAAGGGGAAAATATATTTACAAGGGCAATATAGAAATGCAGTAGCCTTTAAGCACATACATATCTCTTAATAGCTGGTTGCTAGGTGCAGCACCATTCCCTTTGCTACAAATTAATACTCTTTGCATATCCAAGACAAAAAAAATGAATAACGAATATCCATTTGAGAAAATAAGTATTGAAAAATTTAAGGGAATAACAAGCAATATCTCGAAAATGGTTCACTCAACAAAAAAATGTATATGGCATAAGTTGTGTATTTTAACGCGATCTACATTTTTTGTGTAGTAAAATTTTGTCTATCTCTTATGGTTTACCAGTTATGCAAAAGTCGTTCACAATGAAGAATACTTTTGGAGAAATTCCCAGAAAATTCAAGATATACATTTTATTTGTCATGAAAATATCTTAAACATATGATATTTTAATCAAAATCGTTAGAGTCATTTTTTAGAAAATTAAAATTTTCGAAAAATGTTCCATGTAAAGGGTAATCTGGGGTGGGGGGATTTTCTTGAAAACCTTCGTGTCGCATCTCTGGAAGATACTGAACCTAAATACCAAGCTTGGTGTTTATCCGACTGTTCGTTTCTGAGTTATGCTGTTCACAGACAGACACACACACACAGGACATGTTTCCAAAAATGCTTTTTTTTGGATTCAGGGGGTCTCAAAACATGTATTTCCGGTGAAATCTCTGTATCGAATTTTTGGGTGGAATACAATACTTCCCCTACCTACTATACGTAGTAGAGAAAGTAAAAATGTCTACCTGGACAAGGGATGTTGTTTGCGAGTTGATTCGCCTTTATGAAACATGGCAATGCCTGTATGCTGTGGGCTCTATAAGTACCACAATACGATGAAGAAGACGAAAGCATATGTAGAAATTGCTAGGCAGATTTGCGAAGTAAGTATATAATGCAATTAACACTATAGTGTAGTTAACCTAACCATTCCTGTTATTTCTACTCCTTAATCGCAATGTGATTAAATGGGCTATAATAAGTGATAATGTAACGTAATCACATAAAGAACTTCATTGCAAAGTTTTATACCTTGACGGGGCTAAATTGTCATACTTTTGCCCACCTAAATTAGGAATAAGGAAGTGAAAAATAATGAAATAAATTACCTTAGGAGTGAGTTTAGAACATGATGTGGTCTCTCCAATATCTGGTGTCCACCTTCCCACCCGTTTTAGGTGTTTCACTTATATAGGCAAATCGCGTGAGGAAAACAACAAACGTAGCCATTTTTGCATGCAAAGTGGGTACTGCCAACCTAAATAAGAAGTGAAATGCACTGAATATGCGATGTGCTGTTGTTTCTGCGAACGTGAAGCATTCGAGTTTTAGACGCGCAGATCTCTCAGCTACGCTCTGTCGTCGCCGGCCGCAACTTGCTACACTCCTCTCCTTCTAAAAACATCCCTCGGCTACGCTTTGAGGCTGAGGGCCCTCAACCTCTCGGCTACCTTTGAGGCTGAGTATCTTACTGGCTTCGGTGGCATTATTCATATGTTGGCAGCATTACGTTAGTGCAAGCGTAAGAACTAATGCGGGCAAAAGTATGACATTTTACCCCCTTGACGGTTATAGTAAATTACTTTGCACGAGATAAATTATCAAATCAGCGTGTTTTTAAGGGATTCGGTTTGGCAAGAATACGGAGTACAATGTGTAATTACACACACAAAGTGTGAATTATTGTGAATGGACTCCTCTTACGGTTATCACAATTAATTACTAGCACTAAACATTTGCGTTATACTAGTTTTACTTTAAGGTGTAATTTTATTGAAGGCAAATATCTTTTATAGCTTTTATGCATTACTTTGGCCTTCATTGAAAACGTTAATAAAAGTAACCTCCCGTGAACCAGGACCCTAAGCTTATATATACAAAAACTAACTCTAACCTAACTTCCCGTAAATCATAAACGTAAAAAACTAATGAGCCTAAAATAAAAAGTAATTAGGAACGCACGCTATCTCACTGGCTTTGAAGACCAACGTAATGCAACTTACCCATCCTTTGATATAAATAAATGGAATAACTTCTGGCTTTCATAGTGCATTTTCTAAATTTCCTCTGCTTTATCCTTTTATTTTGTAACCTATACCCCACAGCCAGTCCAAGAGCAAGAGGAAGAAAAGCAACCTGTCTTGCCTGCATGTTGAATTTATGACTTTATAGGTCTTGCAAAGTCTTGTCCAATGTCAAATATTTTTCAATATTTGACAATCTTTCTTGTAAACTCTTTTAAACTCTTGAATTGAAAAAAAAAGTTTGGTCATGTACAAGGGGCTTAAGAAACACAGGATTTGAAATGTTTAAATTCGGGCCCTCTTGTACTAACACCCGTGGCAAACGGCCAACGGAGGGTTAGGAACGTATAAACTTCACCCAATCACAGTAATCTATTAGTGTAATATTGTCGATATGATGTAATCCATTCATACGTTCCCAGGAAATAGTCCAGTGTCCCAAAACTCTGTGGTCATCTATGGATCAAGACAGAAGCTAAACACAGATACCCGAGAGAATATGAAGCTATCCCCGGCTGTTCCTTAAAGGGTACATACTACGTAAGCTCGCTCACGTCTGCTTGGAGTTTATCATCCCCCATTACCCTCATGCATCACCCAGTAGGGTAGAAAGGAACGCTGCTTCATAAAGTCCTAAGTTATGGCACGAGGAAATTAAAATTATTACATTTTCAGACCTCATTAATTTAAATAAGGGAATTTATGACGTCATAACCAAGATTAAATTACGAACGAGTTGCTCTGCTCCAGAAGAGAGCGAAAAAAAAACATGTTCACCGCTGGAACAATGTAATTGGAGGCAATATTAATAAAAGTTAAGAGGCTTAATGCCTTCATGTTCCATCTTCGTGTACTTAATACACACAGAGAGTGTCTTAGACCTGCAGCTGGGGATAATACAAGCAAAGGAGGCAGTTTTTAAGATTTATGTTTACGAATATTATAAACAGAAAACATTGATAACGTAGGAAATGAGTGAACCGTTGTTATATGACTAACAGCTGGGCAGTCCCAGAAGTACCCAACCTGACGTATTGTTTCAAACAAATGACTATGGTAGAAAGTACCACGCTTATAAAGCTTAAGTTTGAAGTCTAACGATGCTACGTTGTTTAGTAATTCTTTGGCAGCCATCCATAGTGAACGCTCTCAGCGAATTTGTAAACATTGATAAAACTGGTCATCGTTATGTGATACAATACTTTCATTTGAAAGGTCTTAGTCCAGCTAATATTAAAGCTGAGGTAGATTCTACTCTGTGGGAGTCTGCTCCTTCGTTTACAACAGTAAAATATTGGGTGGCAGAGTTTAAGCGAGGCCGTACGAGCTGCCAAGACGAACATTGCAGTGGTCGACCAAATGAGGTGACCACGCCAGAAATTGTGAAGAAAATCCACAAAATGGTATTGGATGACTGTCGACTGAATGTGCGCGAGCTAGCGTAGGCATCTCAAAATGACATCAGACATCGTAGGCATTACGGAATGAAAGCTTAGGCACCAGAAAGCTGTGCGCAAGATGAGTGCCGCGTTTACTCACAATGGAACAAAAGTAGCGTCGTGAGGATGTTTCAGTCGAGTGTTTGGCGATGTTTCGCTGCAATAAAGCCGAATGTTTGCGTCGATTCATAACCAAGTATGAAACATGGGTCCATCACTTCACACTTGAGATGAAAGAACAGTCAAAACAGTGGATTGAAAGGGGAAATCGGCTCTAAGGAAGGCGAAGACAGTTCCAAATGCAGGCTAAGCCATGGCGTCAGTTTTTTTGGAATGTGTGTGGGAAAATTTTCATTGATTATCTTCAAAAAGGAAAAGCAATCAATGGCTAGTTTTATGCAGACTTATTGCAGCGTTTGAATGATGAAATCAAGCAAAAAGCGGCCGCATTTAGTGGAAAAAAAAGTTCTGCTTCATCAAGACAATGCACCAGTTCACACATTCATTATCACCATGGCCAAAATCAATGAGTTAAAGTTCGAATTGCTTCCTCATGCACCCTATTTGCCAGATTTAGCCCCCTCTGATTATTTTCTGTTTCCAAAATTGAAGAAATGACCTGGTGGTAAAATATTTGCCAACAGTGAAGAGGTGGAGTTTGCAGTTGATGGCTATTTTGCAGAACTCGACGGTTCTCACTATAAACAGGATATCGAAACTAGTGAACATCGCTGGGAAAATTGTATCGGGCTGAAAGGAGACTATGTAGAGAAATAAAGATGTTTTTTCCCAAAACTTTTGTTTTCTTTGTAGGGTCGGGTACTTCCGGGACAGCCCTCGTAATATACCTGGCGTCGATATTGAAAAACGTACTCATGGCGTCGGATGCTGGCGTCCTTGGTTTTCACCGCCTGTTTCGACATTACACGTTGGGTGTCATCTATGCAACGTATGTGTTAGTGGTTTGTTTTCTCAGGCGATAAGTATGAGTGGATGGGTTTTTAGCTGCAAGACGTTGCCCTCGGCTATACGCTCTTATCTCAAGTGTGGTTGTGCAGGTGGAGGCTTGGACACTGATTATTAACACTGGCTTTATTGAATGACACTTAACTTTGTTATATAACTGTTGGTACTTAACTAATTATTTACACTGCTTTATTAAATCTTTGCATAAAAATGAAGAAATAAAACAAAAGGAAAAGAAATATAATAGTGATTTCCAGCTGAGATATGTATAAATATTTGAAAATTCAGACCAATACGTAAGAATTTTCGAAAATTATCAATGCCATAAAAAATTTATTTGAAATAAATGGCGTGTTTTAACGAGGTCTACATTTTTTGGGTTTGTAAGATTTTGTCTATCTGTTACGGTTTACCAGTTATATAAAGGTCATTAAGAATGAAAGTACTTAACAGGCTATTCCCAGAAAATTCAAGATACACATTTTATACGTCTTATAAATATCTTTATTGTATAGTATTTTAATGAAAAGCGTTAGAGAAAAGCAAAACACAACAACAATGTTTCCATATAAGTGTAGTTTTGGGTGAGGAGGTTTACGTGAAAATCTTGTCAAATCCTTGTAAGAAGCTGTATTTTTGGAAACATGTCCGTGTGTGTGTCTGTGTGCGTGAGTCTGTGTGCGCGCGTGTGTGTGTCTGTCTGTGAACAGCATAACTCAGAAACGAACAGTCGGATAAACACCAAACTTGGTATTTAGGTTCAGTATCTACCAGAGATGCGACACGAAGGTTTTCAAGAAAATCCCCCACCCCAGATTACACTTGACATGGAATATTTTTCGAAAATTTTAGTTTTCTCAAGAATGGCTCTAACGATTTTGATTAAAATATCACATGTTTAAGATATTTTCATGACAAATGAAATGTATATCTTGAATTTCCTGGGAATGTCTCCAAAAGTATTCTTTATTGTGAACGACTTTTGCATAACTGGTAAACCATAAGAGATCGACAAAATTTTACTACACAAAAAATGTAAATCGCGTTAAAATACACAAATTATGTCGTAAATTTTTTTTGTTGAGTGAACTATTTTCGAGATATTGCTTGTTATTCCCTTAAACTTTCCAATACTTTTTCTCAAATGGGAATTCGTTATTCATTTTTAATGTCCTGGAAATACAAAGAGAATGGAATACTGCACATAGCAACCAGCTATAGCCTACCATATTCCCCTTGCATCTACAAGAAAATTAGCAATAAGAATAACATCTCGATTAACATGAAGCATATGGAGAATAAGCGTTTGTAAAAATAGTTTGTACAAGAGTAGAGAAAGTCATATGAGTCACATCAGATTTTTTTTATTTGGTTGCAGGGTGCCTAAACACATGTATCTGCATTGAAATCTCAATATCGATTTCCTTTTAATGATATTAAAGTCATTTTGTATTAACACTAGGACGCCCAGCCTTTCCCTGCCCTATCTAACGCCAAAAGGGGTCATTTTGACCCCTACTGTATAACATTAACCTTCTACATTATTATAACGGAGTTGTAAGCCTGTTAATATACAGAATGCTGGATAAATATGCAACACAAGTACATAACTTATTAAAAAATAAACCAATTTCACTGAAACACGTAAGATCCAAAAAGGAGTAAGCAAATGAGTGGTTTTTCTTGGTTTTAATTGCATATAAAAATTAAATTATTCATGTTTGCAGCAATTTTAGCTAGTATATACATTACACAATACATTTGTATTCAGCATTTGTTTGTGCATTTTCCACAAAGCATTTTCTTACAAACTGTGCATGAAAGTGGTTTTATTATGAAAAGTTTAAGAACATGACGTTTACATGTTTCTTACTATTTCGTCTTCATTGTCATGTCTATTCTATACTATACTATTAGATGATTCATGCTCTCTAGTTGTCTATGGTACACACTCTTCTTCTGAGTCGTCAGTAGCTCATCTTCACGTAAATAACGTTCCCAATACACTTCAATCTTCACCTCAATATCACATTTGTAGCACTGATTCTCGCAAGGGAATGACAAACAAAAAAACTCTGATGTGTTACACTCACATGACTTTCTCTACTCTTGTGCAAACTATTTTTACATACTCTTATTCTACTATGTTCCCCTTGTTTGTATTTACAAGGGCAATATAGAAATACAGTAGTCTTTAAGCATAGACATATCTCTTAATAGCTGGTTGCTATGTGCAGCACCATTCTCTTTGCCACAGATTAATACTCTCTCAATATCCCAGAAAAAAAGAAAATGAATAACGAATTCCCATTTGAGAAAATAAGTATTGAAAAATTTAAGGGAATAGTAAGCAATATCTCGAAAATGGTTCACTCAAAAAAAAAATGTAGATATCATAAATTGTGTATTTTAACGCGATCTACATTTTTTGTGTAGTAAAATTTTGTCTATCTCTTATGGTTTATCAGTTATGCAAAAGTCGTTCAAAATGAAGAATACTTTTGGAGACATTCGCAGAAAATTTAAGATATACAATATATTTGTCATAAAATATCTTAAACATATGATATTTTAATCAAAATCGTTGGAGCCATTTTTCAGAAAATTAAAATTTTCGAAAAATGTTCCATATAAAGGCTAATCTGGGGCGGGGAGATTTCCTTGAAAACCTTCGTTTCGCATCTCTGGAAGATACTGAACGTAAATACCAAGTTTGGTGTTTATCCGACTGTTCGTTTCTGAGCTATGCTGTTCACAGACCCAGAGACACACAGACACACATGGACATGTTTCCAAAAATGCTTTTTTTTGGATTCAGGGGGCCTCAAAACATATATTTCCGGTGAATTCTCGGTATCGAATTTTTGGGTGGAATACAATACTTCCCCTACTTACTATACGTAGTAGACAAAGTAAAAATGAATAACGAATTTGAGAAAAAGTATAAGTATTGGAAAATTTAAGGGAATAACAGACAATATTTCCAAAATGATTCACGCAAAAAAAAAGTATGACATAAACTGTGTATTTTAACGCGGTCTACATTTTTTGTGTAGTAAAAGTTTATCTATCTCTTATGGTTTACCAGTTATGCAAAAGTCGTTCACAATGAAGAATACTTTTGGAGACATTCCCAGTAAATTCGAGATATACATTTTATTTGTCATGAAAATATCTAAAACATATGATATTTTAAACAAAATCGTTAGAGCCATTTTTGAGAAAATTAAAATTTTCGAAAAACGTTCCATGTAAAGGGTAATCTGTGGTGGGGGATTTTCTCGAAAACCTTCGTCTCGCATCTCTGGCAGAAACTGAACCTAAATACCAAGTTTGGTGTTTATCCGACTGTTAGTTTCTGAGTTAGTCTGTTCAGACAGACAGACAGACAGACACACACACACACACGGACATGTTTCCAAAAATGCTTTTTTTGATTCAGGGGGTCTCAAAACATGTATTTCCAGTGAAATCTCGGTATCGGATTTTTGGGTGGAATGCAATGCTTCCCCTACTTTACGTAGTAGAGAAAGTAATAAACAGTATTGAGTCCATTGTTTTCCATTTATACCACAATAATATGTACAAAAATTAATATTACATAATAGTAATTTACGATAGCAATATCGTAACGTATTATATTACAATATGAGATTGGAAGATTGACCACCGAGGCCGCAGACGATTTTGATAACCAATCGAGTATTGTAATATATAGTTACGATATGTGTATTGTACAACGTTTTATCTACTTTAGTTGTGTAATACTTTGGTAAATTACATTTTTATTTCACATGTAATATTAGGAATCACTGAAATAGTACACTACATTTATACGTGTGTGTAGTGGGCCATGCATGGATTGATAGACGATTTGTTGGTTAGGTTTTTGATTAAAACAGAACATGAGTACTAGGTGAATTAAATAAACTTTGAAAAATGAGTTCTGACGAAGATATATGCAAATGCAATTAATTTTGTTATAGATAGTTTAATTCCTAATAAATCCCGACTTCGCATTATTTATGTATGGTTCACAATACGCAACCAGTTTCGTGAGAAGAGTTACATAATGCAAGTCGTTGCGTAATAGTAGCTTCATTATGAAACTGGTGCGTAATGAGGTATCATTACGAAACTAGTTATGTAATGGATAGGTTTATAGCATGTTTTTTAGTATTGTAAAATCAGTATTACGTAACTAAAGAAGATAAAGTAAAATACTTGAGTATGAGAGCGCATGAAATAAACGTAAGCCATATCAGTAAACAAAATTGTAGTATTATCTTAAAGGGGTCAATATGACCTCTGTGGCCGTTAAAGGTAAAACCTGCAATAAATCATAATCAATTGTGCGAAAAGCGCTATTTTTTGAAATAATGAAAAAAAACATTCTAAGTGAATAAAGCTCGTAAAAGGAAATGTTACTCCAATAATTCTGTTAAAAATAGTTACCATTTTTAAAAAAGGGTAATTTTGACCCTTCTGGGCGCTCTAGTGTTAATAAAAATATATTTTTGGTGGGATATTACTAAGTTAATATCGTGTAGGCACAACTGCGGTGACAAACCTGCTTTTAGGGTCTAGAATGAAAAACACTTAAAACAAAAACAGCAACGGGTTCCGTGAAAAGTTGAAAGATGTGGTTTTATGGTTCATTAATGGTGGAAAGAATGTGTCATAGTGAACCTTATGATTACCAAACTCAAAGGGAAAATAAGCTGTATCGACCACTGTGTGTTGCCATGGTTACTTGCTTACCCAGAGAAAGTAGACATGTGCATGGCCTTCTGTAATTCCAAACTTTGATTACAAATCTACCTGGCTTTGCCACGTCGCGTCCTGGATCGACTTCCGTTAACTTTAGTTTCACCTTTGTGAGGCTTCCGAGCCCGAGGTGGCCAATAACTACACTTCTAAATGAACTACTTTAATAATGAATATGTACCCAGTCAGTGTTGCCAACTTCTTTGACATGTGTTTGAAGTATATAGGGTGATTTTTTAGATATTACTATCGGTCTGTACGCTTGTAATAAGCTAACTGTTCCGTATAAAGGCTGTCCCATAAAGAACGCAATTTTTAAATTGTTCGCCTCTTTCATTTTGCTAGTTTGCCGGACCTGAAATTTAAGCAATTGTCATGTGTTTATATTGCGATTAACGATTGTCATTTGAGTATGGTTATCAGCTACAATGGAGCGATACATGAAGGATCAACGCATCCAGATTTTGAAAGTGCATTACAAGTACGGTGAATGCTATGCAGAGACCGTTCGGAGGCTTCGTGTAATTTTTGGTAGGCGAAATGCACCTAATGTGTTAACAGTTCATAGACTGGTGAGAAAATTTGAAGAAACAGGATCGACAGTGAACATCAAATCACCTTGAAGTAGATATTGTGTTTACTTTGGAAAGCCGATTTGATGTAGAAGTTTCTTTACGTGATTTGCACCACGCTTTGGGCGTCAATTTGAGAAAATGTTTGTTGCTGCTACGTGAGGAAAGTCAGTTTGAAGACGATGTATTATATTTCAACTGTTGGAGAGCCGAACTTGAAGTAGTTGCAACCACACGTATAGTAAAAAGTTTCCGGTAGCCTTCGCCCCAAGTTTAAAAAATATTATGACTGTTTCTTTAAATATTATATATTTATGTTTGCCTCGGCTGCGTCAGTATTTACTTTAGAGACATGGATATCTTGGCAGGGTCGTGGTGCGACTGAAGAATGTAGGCTTACACAGATTTTAAGTTTTAATTCACTCCTTTTTATTAATCCTTGACACACATTAAATAACACTTCACTGATAATAGAGAGCTTTCACTTTTTAACACGTAAACTATTCTCGTCTCACAGAAAAACGTATAAAATTTCTTGAGGACTAGTTTTGCGTCTGCTTAGGAACGCTGTCTGCAACCAACACGTCTGGTTACGAGCACTGTTTGGAGGCAACTGAATTGATTTCAACCGTCTAAACTTGTAAATTTCTGTATTTCAGGTCCCTGATTGGCTAATCCTAGTCCAATGGAATACCTTCATTTAACTAAAGCTTTTTCTGGTTGTTGATTGGCTATTTTTAAACTGTCTCAAAATTTACATTATTGCTGCTCTAATAATGACTAGTAGCATTTAAACTTCCTTACTCATTATTGCCTCAAGGTTACCTCATTGTTAGCAACTTTAAACTTATTATTCTCACAGCTCCTACATTACTAAATTACGTAATATATTCACATAACTTTATTGAACATGTTTACAATAGTGTAAGCATATGCAATGACTATTACATACATTTTATATATTATTACATATGCATATTGCTTCAAGGCGGGCTGTTATTGAATTTATATATTATATAATTTGACTGAAATCATTTAAGTGTTAAAAATACTGCCTCAACCTGGACGACCTCATTCTCGTCGATCGGCAGAGAATGTCGCCCTAGTCAGACAGAGCGTTGCTGCGAGCCCAATTAAATCCATTCGCTGTCGTTCCCAACAATTTGGCATTTCAAAAAGCGAATTTGAATAAAAGATCTGCAGTTGCCTCATTTTAAGATCCGATGGACCATTTGAAGCGTCCAACATTTGCCGATTGGTTCTTCACCAAACAAGAATTCCCTAGTGTTTTTCATAAGAAAATAGTCTTTAGTGACCAGGCACACTTCCAGCTTGAAACGTGGTCTTTTAACCCAAGAGGAAGTGGACTAAATTAGGAATAATGACAGATTGCTACTTGAAAATATATTCCATAAATTAATTAACAAGCCAAATTTCTTCCATTTAATAAACTGAATACTTCAATAACATAGATAATTACAATTAACAAACCCTTATTCGTTCACCATTCTTTACGGCTTCAATGCTTTCAATTAAATTACAATAGTTAGAGAATTGCTTCCTGCTCTCACATTTACCGATATATTTAAAAAATAACCGTAATAAGTCTATAGTTCAGGCGATCAATCTTTTCTCGGTAAAGAATTACTAAAGAGAATTTTGAATAAGTTAAGCCAAAAATGAATTTAGAAATGCCGTCCAGAATGCCTTCTATCTAAACGTTGTCCTGTTGTTTTGCTCGTGACCTAACTCGCCGTCGAAGAAAGCTGCAACTGATTCGGCGCCTGCGCAGTCGACGACGACTATCGCCTGACGTACTGCGTGATTCAAAATCACTGCGCCCTTTCTTCTTGTTGTCGTCTGCTTGAGAACCACTACCACACTCGTTTCACTTCTGTTCCCGTACGTGTCAGCCTTCCTTTAGTACAGCCCAGTCGCCTATAGATTTCTCCGGGGAGGGTCAATTTGACAGAAGCTTAATGCTTATGTTAATAAACAAAACTGTCGGATTTGTGGCACACAGAATCCTCGCATGGTCCGTGAGAAGTGTCTGTATCCAGAACGAGCCACTGTTTGGTGCGGATGATGGACTGGCGGACTAATTGGACCATGTTTTTTTGAAGACGAGACTAGAAAAGCAGTGACAGTGAATGGTGATCGTTATCGCCACATGATAACACCGTGTTTATGGCCGCAATTGCAAGAATTGAATGTGGAAGACTTGTGGTTTCAGCAGGATGGGGCAACCTGCCACACTGCCGTTGAAACAACAAGGTTACTGAGAGGATTCCCTGCACATGTCATCTCTCGGAACGGCGATCTCAACTGGCCACCGAGATCGTCTGATTTGACATGGCGTCAGTTTCTTGGGATGCGCGTGGGATAATTTTCATTGATTATCTTCAAAAAGGAAAAGCAATCAATGGCGAGTATTATGCGAACTTATTGCAGCGTTTGAATCATGAAATCAAGCAAAAACGGCCGCATTTAGCGAAAAAAATGCTATCTCATCAAGATAACGTACCAGTTCACATACCCGTTATCGCCATGGCCAAGATCAATGAGTTAAATCTCGATTGCTTCCTCATGCACCATATTCGCCAGACTTACCCCCCTCTGATTATTTTCTGTTTCCAAAGTTGAAGAAATAGCTTGGTGGTAAAAGATTTGCCAACAATGAAGAGGTTAAGTTTGCAGTTGATTGCTATTTTGCAGAACTCGACGGTTCTCACTATAAACAGGGTATCGAAGCTATTGAACATCGCTGGGAAAAGTGAATCGAGCTGAAAGGAGACTGTGTAGAGGAATAAAGGTGTTTTTTCACAAAATATTTGTGTTTTCTTTGTTAGGACGGGTACTTCTGGGACAGCCCTCGTATCATAAAATTAATTTTCATGGTGATATGTGTCTAACTTTACAAAAATAATTTAAAAAATGTGAAAATCGCGTCTCATGCGAAATGCCAAACGTCATCAAAATTTGGAAATTCTAAACTTCTATAATGTATAAAAAGCAAAACTGTAATTGATACAGGATTGAGGATTCTATTACGTAAATTTTAAAAACATATGTTACATTCACATGAGTTTCTCCACCCTCTACTTTTATTAGTGGGTGTACAAATTATTCTTACGACAGTTTATTTTCTATCTACTACATTTTAATGCAAATAAGCCTTACCAGAAACAGCTACATTACACATTTCGTTATAGATACAAAGGAAACAGATACAAGAGTTTAAGAACTAGCCTTAAGATTGTATACTGTTTCCATGGCATCGCGAGACGCAACTGAAAATCGACAGTATTTCACATTTCGAATCATTAATAACGGATATTTCGGAAATGGCTAATGCAACAAAAAAATTATATCAAGTAAATTGTGTGCTTTAAAGAGATCTACATTTTTTGTGTAGTACGTTTTCGTCTATGGCTTAACGTTTACCAGTTATACAAGATTATACAAAATTCCTTCTGAATGAACAGGGCTTCATTGGCTATCCCGGAAAATTCAATATATATTTAATTTTTCATGTAAATTTCTTTAATGTGTTGTATTTTAATCAAAATCCTTTGAGACCTTTTTTAGAAAATAAAAAATTTGGAAAATGTTGCATATAAGGGGTAGTTTGTATTAATCCGACCCTTCGTTTTTTACTTATGCTTTACACACACACACACACACACACACACACACACACACACACGGACCGTTTTCTACAAAGGCATTCTTTGATTCAGGGGCCTCAAAACATGTATTTCCGGTGAAATGTTGGTATCAAATGTTTGGAATGCAATACTTTCTCTACCGACTATGTACGTGGTACAGAAAGAAAGATTTAGTTTATTTTACTTTTATTTGCGTTATTTGTTACTTATGAAAGACCCTGTGTAATCAGAGATTAGCATATTGCAGCGTGGTTAGAACTGTGCTCCCAAATGGAGGTTAAAACAAATGAAAGCCACTCGTTGCTATGTAACATGAAATGCACGGTAGTGAGGCTAGCGGCAACTGTTTTCAAGTTGTGACAAGAAACGTATACTATTCCGAAGCAAAAAACAGGTTCTAACCAATTTGCTGCTTCACCCCGGAAGTAGCCACGTCATTTTCAACTCCCATCCCTCTCTCGCTCTCTGGGGGCACGTCAGATCCTTTGACTCATTGTCCTTTGAGAATTTTAATCCAAGTGCACCTTTCCGTTGTAAATATAAATAGCGTTTTTCACTCCCCTTGGAGTAGCATTTATTTGTTAAAAACAAAGGGTGTGCTGCGCATGCGTGTAACATGCTCCCTGTGGTGGCTTTGCGGGGAGAGATTTCGGTTTAATTTAGCGGACTAGAGGGGCGAAGGGTCACGCTCATATCGCGATGCCAAGATGGGCTCAAATGAAAAAGCAAAAATTGCTGCGTCATAATATTAAAACGCTATGGTCTGTCTGTGACATGGGTCTGTGCGTGTCAATCTGCACCAGCCAACAGAAGAGCATGTACGACTAAATACCATAGTATAATTTCATAGCCAACTCATGAATTATTCAAACAGAAACATGGAGAAAGTATTCTATTTATTTTAAAATTTTATATTTCATTTCGCTGCAAATAACCCTCAAGAATTAGGGTCAGAATCTGATAGGTTACATTCATATGCCTGTCTGTAACTACTAACGTTTATTAGTTTTTCTATTACCTACTTATAGTAGGCTGAGAAAATATTTCAACCGAAATACACGTTTTAAACCTCCCTGAATAAAAAATAAAACATTTAAAAAATGTGATGTGTTACATTCAATGACTTTCTTTGCCCTTTATCACTTATTACTGAGTATACAAATTATTCTTAAGAGTTTATTTTCCTATTTACTTCATTATAATCGAGATAAACCTTTGCAAAAATAACTACATTACACAGCGATAGTCAAATGTTTAACAACTGGACGCTATATGCTGGCCTTAAAATTCCATACTGTTTCCATGACATCGCGAGAAACTACTGAAAATCGTTAGGACTTACACAATCACAAAGTATTGAACAAATTGAACCACTAATAACCGATATCTCGGAAATGGCTTATGCCACAATAAAGTAATCTGAAATAAATTGTGTGTGTTAAAGAGATCTACATTCTTTGTGGAGTACGTTTTCGTCTATCGCTTAACGTTTACCAGTTATCTATATAAAATTACACAAAATTCCTTTCAAATGAAGAGAATTTCACAGGCTATTCACAGAAAATTCGAGATATACGTTTTATTTTTCATGTAAATATCTTAAATATATGGTACTTGAATAAAAACCATTAGAGCCATTTTGTATAAAATAACAAGCTTTCCATGTGAAACGTAGTTTGATATGGAGGTGTTTTCTTGAAACACTTTGTGGCTCGTGTCAGTGAACAGCCTAATTAAAAAATTAAGAGTCGGTTGAATACCAAACCAGGTGTTTAAGTACAGGATTTTCCTAGTATGCCTTACGAAGAATTATCTCCAACCTAACACTTACATGTAGCATTTTTTGTTATTTTAGATTTTGTTAAAAAGAGTTATGATTTTGATTAAAATTCTATATGTTTAATATATTTTTATTACAAATAAAATGTTTATCTTGAATTTTCCGGGAATGGCCTTTGAAGTCCTCCTCATTCGGAAGGAATTTTGTATAATCTTGTATAACTTGTAAACGTTAAGTGATAGACGAAAACGTACTACACAGAAAATGTAGATGCCTTTAAACACACACAATTTATTTCAAATAACTTTTTCTGTGCCATAAGCCAATTCCGAGACATTCGTTGTTAATGGTTCGAACTGTTCAATACTTGTCATTCTTTGAAATCCCGTCCATTTTCAGTTATTTCTCATGGAAACAGTATGGAATTTTAAGGCCAGCATATAACGTCCAGTTGTTAAACATTTGACTATCGCTGTTCTCTTTGTATCTATAATGAAATGTGTAATGTAGCTGTTTCTGTAAAGGTTTATTTGGATTAAAGTGTAGGTTAATTCTGGGAGAGATAGACCCTCTTTTCAGGTTTTCCCATATTTCTTTTATTTTTGGTAAGAGCGCTTAAAATGGTAGTATCTTATGATTATCGTGGCATCAATAAACCATATATACCTGTATACATGCAAAAGACTTGTGAATTATGAACAAAAATTCTGATGCGTTACACTCACATGACTTTCTCTACTCTTGTACAATCTATTTTTACAAACGCTTATTCTCCATATGCTTCATGTTAATCCAGATGTTAATCTTATTGCTAATTTTCTTGTAGATGCAAGGGGAATATGGTAGCTTTTAAGTAATAGTCAAATATTTTAAGAGCTGGTTGCTATGTGGAGCATTCCATTCCAGGACATAAATAAACGAATAACGAATTCCCATTTGAGAAAAAGTATAAGTATTGGAAAATTCAAACAAATAACAAGGGATATCTCGGAAATGGTTCACTCCACAAAAAAGTGTATATGCCATAAATGTGTGTTTTAGGGAGCACTACATTTCTAGTGAAGAAAAATTTCGTCTATCTCTTACGATTTATCAGTTATGCATAAACCTTTCAGAAAGAAGAGGAATTTTGGGAAAATTCTTAAAAAATTAAAGATATGCATTTTATTTGTCATGAAAATAGCTTAAATATGTTATATTCAATCAAAATTGTTACAGACATTTTTGAAACAATCGAAATTTTTTAAAAATGTTATGTGTAAAACGTAGTCTGGGGTGGGGGGATTTTCTTGAAAATCTTCTTATCCCATCTTTGAAAGATACTGAACCTAGTTACCAAGTTTGGTATTTATCCGAATTTTCGTTTTTGAGTTATACTGTTCCCAGACACAGACACATGGACCTTTTTCTAAAAATGCTTTTCATTTTATTCAGGAGGCCTTAAAACACGCATTTCCGGTGAAATCTCGGTATCAAATATTTGGGTGGAATGCAATACTTCCCCTACTTACTATATGTGGTAGAGAAGTGGTCCATCTAACCCATAGCACTCAGAATTAGATAAACCATGGTATATGGGAGAGATGGAACTGCATAAAATAGGAGAAGGATTAAACAATACATTTGTAATTAGTATTTGTTGGTATATTATAAATAGTTTATCCTGTAGAACAAACATTTGTTTTTTTACCGAGTTCATTTTGGAGTATGCCTCTCTCTTCCCTCATAACTCGCACATTATGCCATACTCGGTGCAGTTCTCATGAAGCCAACGGGAGCAATTTGGGCATTGGATCCAGTCTTCATTGCTTTTGGTTGTGTTGTATTGAAGTACTTCAATAAATGAAGACATAAAAAACACTGGCACACATTCACATCTGCCATTAGTAGGCGACACTACCACTGACTCGCTCTACCGGTCGGTTCGAGAAATAATTGACTGGTCCATCTTTACCAGTGGTCCATCACTCCCGGAATCACCCTAGCAGATAGGGAAATGAACTTTGTTATGTATAATTTTTATACCCACTAATAAACCATATAGGGTAAACAAAGTCACGTGAATGCAACACATGGGTCATGGGTACCTCAAAACGTATGTTTCTGGTGAAATCTGAAACATCGAATTTTTGGATGTTTTAAATACTTCGTCAACATTACCCTTCTAGAGAAGAAATTTGAACACACCTTCATCAGAACCGTAACGCAGGCTTTTAAATGTCTGCAGGTGATGCAATAAATCAAATTTGATCCCAAAAGCGCTTACGTGGTGGGCGAGCGAACGTCAAGAATGTTTTGCAATAACGCGAGAATCAGCGGAAATAAAACGCCTTGGGGAATGAAGAGACAAGACGGGAGGGATATTTCCCTTGAGCACGCACAGAGAGTGACACCAGGACCTTCCCAAAGCAATTATCGAGACGTTCTGACTCACCTCACGTCCATGGGTCCGTGTCGTGGTCATAATCTTTTGACGTCTTGACCCCAGCGGTTGACACACAGACGCTAATGGAAATGCGTAACTCTTCAAACTCGTACATTTGGAGGCAATCAATCAATCAATCATAGCTTTCTGCCGTAGGATAGAACCTTACCGAGCAAGGTGGCGCTGTGGTAGCATGTGCGATTCGCATTCGGGAGGTCCTGGGTTTGATCGTTGTTTCCCTGGGTCGGTTAGCGAATGTTGGTGTGGATCCGCCACGACTTTCCTGTTCCTCCCATCAATCTCCATCATTGTCGTCTGTTTTAGAGCTGTCGGCGACTGTGTTCGGCGGGTTTCGGCTGGGCGGTGGCTGTGCACTTTGTACGGGTTTATTCCTGGCGTCGTTGCGGGACTGCTCAGTTGGATTCCGCTTCCGAGTGGTTCAGGAAAGGGCCATTTAGGCCTGATTGCGGTGTCCCCTCCGTTCCTCCGTACTTTCACCATTTACGATAGATCCTTTAATGCAAACCCAGGCTCTACATTCTTCTCCATTTCCAATATTGTTCTCTCTCAGAATACAGTTACTTGCTGGCTTACCCGGCGCTACACAATTAACTTCGTAAACTTGAATCACTTTTATTTTTTTATACCGAGATCAGTCCAAAAAATCTGATGTGTTACACTCACATGACTTTCTCTACTCTTTTACAAACTATTTTTAAAAACTCTTATTCTCCATTTACTTCATGTTAATGGAGATAAACATTTTCAGACTCTATCTTATTGCTAATTTTCTTGTAGGTGCAAGGACAATATAGAAATACAGTAGCCTTTAAGCATATACATATCTCTTAATAGCTGGTTGCTAGGTGCAGGACCATTCCCTTTGCCACAGATTATAACTCTTTGCATATCCAAGACAAAAAAATGAATAACGAATTCCCATTTGAGAAAATAACTATTGAACAATTTAAGGGAATAACAAGTAATATCTCGAAAACGGTTCACTCAACAAAAAAAAATGTATATGACATAAATTGTGTATCTTAACGCGATCTACATTTTTTGTGTAGTAAAATTTTGTCTATCTCTTATGGTTTACCAGTTATGCAAAAGTCGTTCACAATGAAGAATACTTTTGGAGACATTCCCAGAAAATTCAAGATATACATTTTATTTGTCATGAAAATATCTTAAACATATGATATTTTAATCAAAATCGTTTGAGCCATTTTGGAGAAAATTAAAATTGTCGAAAAATGTTCCATGTAAAGGGTAATCTGGGGTGTGGGGATTTTCTTGAAAACCTTCGTGTCGCATCTCTGGAAGATACTGAACCTAAATACCAAGTTTGGTGTTTATCCGACTGTTCGTTTCTGAGTTATGCTGTTCACAGACACACACACACAGACAGACACACAGACAGACAGACACACACACAGACAGACACACACAGGAACATGTTTCCAAAAATGATTTTTTTTGGATTCAGGGGGTCTCAAAACATGCATTTCCCTTGAAATCTCGGTATCGAATTTTTGGGTGGAAGACAATACTTCCCCTACTTACTATACGTAGTACAGAAAGTAAAAATGTAGATATCTTTAAAACACACGCTTTTCTTAAAATAAGTTTTTTTGTGGTATAAGCTATTTTTGAGATATTCCTGTTAAAGCTAGAATTGTGCAACACTTGTCATTCTTTTTGCCTCATCGATTTTCAGTCTGCATGGAAACAGGATGGAATTTGAGGTCGGCATATAGCGTCCAGTTCTTAAAAAATGGAATTTTATTTATGGACGCTCATTAACTACTATGGTTCTTAGTGTCCCATTCTATATTGGGCATGAAAGACCGGTAATTTTGCTCAAAGGCCTTTTTATCAGGCTTGAGGTTCTTTCACGTGCCGCAAGTCTACGACACGGGACCCTCGGCTTTACTAAGAATTTTTACGCTCGAAAAAATCCATCGCTCTCCGCCGGGCTTGAACCCGCGACCTCAGGAACTGGAGACTAGCATGTACCCCTAGACCACAGATGACGACCCCAGTTCTTAAATATTTGGGCTGTTTTCTTGTATCTATAACGAATGTGTAATGTAACTACTTTTGCAAAGGTTTATTTGTATTACGAGGTCTGTCCAGAAAGTAACCTCCGTCCATGCATAGCACGAGGAAGCAGTGGGGGTAGCGCCGCCATTTCGACATAAGTATGCACAATGGCTCAGTACGCTTCTAGCTGTGCAAGGTGGAGCATCGTACTGTCGCATGTTTGCTAGTTATAACCTAAAAACATGAGCGCCGAAATAACAAATCCGCCAAGTGTGAGGTGTGAAAAGTCTAAGAAGAGCAATGCAAAACAAGCGTCGTGGTCTTCTAACATCTGGTGTTGTGTTTTTCCATGACAACGCTCGCCTTCTCACAGCAAACAACACAAATGAAGTTTTGGCCAACTTCAAATGGGAGTTTTTGACCATGCCCCGTTCAGCCCGGACTTGGCCCCTAGCGACTTCCATTTGTTCCCCTACTGAAAAAGTGGCTTGCAGCTCAGCGCTTTGGCAATGACGAATAGCTTCAAAACGCCATGAGAGGTTGCCTTAGTTCACAGGTGACAGAATTTTATGCAGAGTGCAGATTGTGAAAAGGCATGACAAGTGCTTGAATCTGTTTGGAGACTATGTAGAAAAATAAAGAAAGCTGTAGTTTCAACGTATATAATAAAACTTACGAATGGATACCGGTTTCATGTTTATTTCAAAACGGAGTTTACTTTCTGGACAGCCCTCGTATAATGTAGTAGAAAGAAAAATAAGCTTTGGTAAGATTAGTTTATATACCCACTAATACAGATAGAGGGTAGAGAAAGTCCTGTGAATGTAACGTATCAGATTTTAATATTTGTAATTTCGTAGAGACCTGGCTATTTCTAATAACGAATGAAAAATCCCAAGATATTCGCGCAAAAGAATGAGAATCCTTGAAATGTTAGTTTTTTGTATTGTTATTTGCCCCACGCTTTGGGAGCAAACTTTGAAGAAGGTTTGTTGCTGCTACGTATGGAAAGTCAGTTTGAAGAAGGAAATGTATTGTAGTTCAACTGTTGGGGAGCCGAACTTGAAGTAGTTGCAACCGCACGTGTGGTAAAATTTTCCGGTAGCCTTCGTCAAACAAAATGTTTAAAAAAATATTAACTTTGTAATTTTGAGTGTTTCTTTAAATATTATATATTTATGTTTGCCTCGGCTGTGTCAGTATTTATTTTTAGAGACATGAATGTCTTAGCAGGGCGTGGTGCGAATGAAGAATGTAGGCTTACAAAGATTATAATTTTTAATTCACTCCTTTAATTAATTCTTGACACGATTTAAATAACACTTCACTGTTTTAGAGAGTGTGAGATTCTCTTATTAATTACTTACTTTTTAACACGTAAACTATTTTTGTCTCACACTGAATACGTATTAAATTTCTCGAGGACGCATCTCGCGTCCGGTTAGGAACACTGTCTACAACCAACGCGTCCAGTTATGAGCACTGTCTAAAAGCAACTGACTTGATTTCAACCGCCTAAATTTGTAAATTTCTGCATTTCAAGTCTCTGATTGGTTATTCCTAATCCAATAGAATACTTTTATTTAACTTAAGCTTTTTTTTTTGTTTGTTGATTGGCTATTTTATAAGCTGTGAAAATTGTTGCTCCAAGAATGACTAATAGCATTATTACACTTTCTTACTCATTATTGCCTCAAGATTACCTCATTGTTAGCAACTTTTAACCTATTATTGTCACAGTTCTTACATTATTAAATTACGTAATACATTCATATAACATTATTACATGTATACAATAATATAAACATATACAATGACTGTAATATACACTTTTTATATATTTTTACATATACATATTGCTTTAAGGCGGGCTGTTATTATATTTTATATTGTATAATTTGGCTGAAATCATTTAAGTGTTAAAAATACTGCCTCAAGCTCCCTCTGACGGTCTTCCAAATTCTGAAAATGCTACATAGCCTATAAATATCCTTTGGCGGTGGAACAATGATAGGTTGGAATGGTCCAGTAACTTGTTAGATAATTATAATGGATGAAATTCTAAGCCTATAACCTTCATTGGTGCAATGTTTATTTAGTAATATAAAACCTACACTGTTTTCATATAATACGTAGATCCTTAACATATACAACGAAAGAGAGGCGAAGCTGGTGAATATGCGCATTCTCAGGCCACCAAGTTAACCCGCTTTGAAAAAGATACATAGTCTGGGATCATAGAGAAATAAAATTTGATGTGTTACACTCACATGACTTTCTCTACTCTTGTACAAACTATTTTTACAAACGCTTATTCTCCATATGCTTCATGTTAATCTTATTGCTAATTTTCTTGTAGATGCAAGGGGAATTGGTAGACTTTAAGCGATAGTCAAATGTTTTAAGCGCTGGTTGCTATGTGGAGTATTCCATTCTCTTTGCATTTCCAGGACATAAAAAAAAATGAATAACGAATTTGAGAAAAAGTATAAGTATTGGAAAATTTAAGGGAATAACAAGCAATATCTCGAAAATGGATCACTCAACAAAAAAGAATGTATATGACATAAATTGTGTATTTTAACGCGAGGTACATTTTTTGAGCAGTAAAATTTTATCTATCTCTTATGGTTTACCAGTTATGCAAAATTCGTTTACAATGAAGAATACTTTTGGAGACATTCCCAGGAAATTCGAGATATATATTTCATTTGTCATGAAAATATCTTAAACATATGATATTTTAATCAAAATCGTTAGAGCCATTTTTGAGAAAATTAAAATTTTCCAAAAATTTTTCATGTAATCTGGGGAGGGGGATTTTCTTGAAAACCTTCGTGTCGCATCTCTGGAAGATACTGAACCTAAATACCAAGTTTGGTGTTTATTCGACTGTTTGTTTCTGAGTTATGCTGTTCACAGACACACACACGGACATGTTTACAAAAATACTTTTTTTGGATTCAGAGGATCTCAAAACATGTATTTCCGGTGAAATCTCGGTATCGAATTTTTGGGTGGAATACAATACTTCCCCTACTTACTACACGTAGCAGAAAAAGTAATAATCTTCTCAGTTGTTAATTATAAAATATCGGTTTAATGATTCCTGGTGTTAATATCTTCTCTCTTTATAGAACTAAGAAACCCTGCTATTGTACTTGATACAACGTAAGTACAAGGAAAGCAAAACCTTCTGATAGAGTTATTGGAAGGTTTTGGCATCCGTAAACTTCAGCGCACACATCTATAGAATTAGAACAACAATTATAGATACGTAGTACAAAAAGTGAAACTAATCTGAAATCTTACCTTTATAATAAAGGTATAAGTAAATTGATTATATTTTTCCGGTATTTCCTAATAAAATAATTTACCAAAACATTTTAAAGCATTTCACCCTAAAACATTTTAATTACTACCCTCTGTAGTGTATAGCGACTATTAGCGTTTAAGAACTGGCGTTAAAATTCTATACTCTCTCCATGACCACGAGAAACAAACGAACATCGATAGGATTTAAAGGAATGACCTAGTATTGAACAATTTGAATAATTAATAACAAATATCTCGGAAATGACTGATGCCATAAAAAAAGTGATTTGAAATAAGTTTTGTGTTTTAAAGAGATCTACATTTTTTGTATAGGGCGTTTTGATCTCGCTTAACGTTTATCAGTTAAACAAGATTATATAAAATTCCTTCCGAATGAAGAGGACTTCAAAGGTTATTCTGAGAAATTTCAAGATATACATTTTATTTGTCATGTATATATCTTTAATATATCGCATCTAAATACCAAGTTTGATATGTATCGGAGTTTTTGTTTTCGAATTTCGCTGTTCGCTTACACCTTTTTTCTAAAAATGTTTATTTAGGGGCTTCAAAACGTACTTTTCCGGTGAATTCTCGGTATCTAATTCTTGGGTGGAATGCAATACCTTGGGATTAATGTACGCACTAGAGAAAGTAAAAAGTAACAGGTTATTTATAGCCGTGATAAGTAAAGATAATCTCTTGTGACTGGCAGGGTTTATGTTTCGCGGTCATTTAGCGACTTCTTCGCTTTAATCTACCAAGACTTTAAGTACTCAAAAGTTGGCAATACGCACATCCAGTGTCAGATAGAATTGTTTACTGAATGACAGAATGACTGCTGGTGGACAGAGAGTATGTAACAGACGACTTTCTCTATTAATGGAAAATTCACATAGGTACGTAGATATGCATTGTGTGTCATAATATTAATGTAAAGGACAGTATACCTCACTGGTGTTTCATTTGTTTTTCAGGATAGCCGTCTGAGATGCTGAACTTCTCAGAATGTGACATGGTTTTGAGCCAAGGTGATATTTAGGAACGTTTCATGTGCTTGAAGGTGGAGGAAGCATAAGAACAAAAGAAGCCGCTAACGCTATAGACAGCGAAACACCACTCCCCTGGTGAGCACTCCACGGTTTTATACTTTCCTTACTACCTAACTGTAGTAGATGGTTGAAACATTGTGACAAGAGTCTTAGCCTAATAGTCCTACTTGGGGCAGGGCGTGGTCCCAGCGCCAGCTGGCGTATGTTTGGTTGGAGCGAGAGATTATTGAAAGAAGGTTGCTGTAGTAGGAAACGCAATCACTGGTTTATAGATGAAAGTAGCGATTCATTTTCCTTTTCCTCTTTCAGTGAAAGTTGGTCTACATCACTTGTTTGAGACGAGTGTAGGCGTCTTGTTTATATTGTGACACAGTTATGTTATCGCATACAAGGTACCGACTGTATGGTCAGTTGAAGAAATAAGTTGTACGAGAAGCTTTGTTCTCTCTGCCTCCCGAACATTCTATAACTCTCTGGAAAACTCCAGCGGCTATGCAGGGTTATTCAAAAAGAAGGAACAGATTATAAATATTCTTGTTAGTTCCTTTCAGTGCCTACAGCGGCGTTGTTTTGTTTACGAGAAAATGGCGACACCACAGGAAAAGTCGTTTTCTGTGATGCATTATGCAACACGCGAATCCATTGTTTCATTGCAGAATGCATTTCGTTGTAAGTTCAACAACGAGCCGCCTCGTCATAAACAATTTACAATTGATACGATAAATTCGTAGAGGATGGTTGCGTATGCAAACGGAAAATCACTGGTCGTCCTCGCATAACAAATGGCGTTCACTTTGAACACATAAAATAAAACTAACTTTTCTCTATTCAGTGAAGTATCGCATGTATCGCCATCTATTGTCGTTCATTATAAATAAATATTTAAGATCTGTTCCTTATTTTTGAATAACCCTGTAGAAGCGAGAACGCTTGCGAGTCAGTGAAATAATGAGTTGTTCTTGATGCGACGTAAGGTGCTGTTATTTAGTGCGTTCTCCGAGTGAGGTTACAGTGATAGTTGCGACGTACAGTGAGTGCTACTACTGCGAGAGATTAGAGAGATACTTTGTTCGACTCCACAGCGAAAGAAGTGAAGAAAGAAGAGTTGCGTGACGCATATTCCATTTCGCCGCTACGTCGCGAAGAAAAGTGAAGGGCAGGGAAAATTAGTGAAGTGGCAGTGAGAACTAAGTTATATGACATTGGGAACTTAACTGAACTAGATCACATTAGTGAGTAGCAATGAAAACTAGAAAAAGTCAGTTTCTATCCCTTCACTCTATTATTATATTTGAGGCAGTATTTTTACACTTAAATGATATCAGTCTAATTATATAATATAAAATATAATAACATCCCGCCTTAAAGCAATATGTGTATAATATAATTTGTAAAATGTACGTAACAGTCATTGTATTATGTTTATATTATTATGTACCTGTATAATAATATTGTGTGAATGTATTACGTAATTTAACAATGTAGGAGCTGTGAGAATAATAAGTTAAAAGCTGCTAACAATGAGGTAACTTTGAGACAACAATAAATTAGAACGTTTAATAAAGGCAACTAATAATTCTTGGAACATTAATGTAATATTTAGAACAGTTTAAAATAGCCAATCAACAACAAGAAAAAGCTTAAGTTAAATAAAAGTATTCTGTTGGTTTAGGATTAGCCAATCAGAGACTTGCAATAGAGTAAATGTACAAATTCAGGCGGTAGACGCTATAAGATAGCATACCCGAGCAGTTCGTTCACTCGGTACAGATTCAGTGTGAGAGACAAAACTCCATTGGGGTGAGAATAATATGATGTTTACGTGTTAAAAAATAATTAATAATAATCTCACAGCTGTACAGTATGATATATCAGTGAAGTGTTATTAAATCGTGTGAAAGATTAATAAACAAAGTACAATACAATTGTAATTTGTGTAAGCCTTGTTCTTTAGCCGTACTACCCCTGCTAAGAGATACGTGTTTCTGCAAATTACTACTGATGCAGCCGAGGCATACATACGTAATATTTAAATAAGCATTAAAAATACAATGTTGATTTTTAAACGTGGGGGCAAAGGCCACCGGAAACTTTGTACCATACTTGGAGTATTAACCCTCTCAAGTTTGGCGCCCAACGTGGGGATAATAATGTAAATATATTCCACTCTCATAAGTTATATGACATTGGGAACTTAATTGAACTATATCACATTGGTGAGTAGCAATGAAAACTGGAAAAAGTCAGTTTCTATCACTTCTCTCTACTATTGTGGTTCATTCAGCTTTCACTATCACCTTAATTTGTCCTGCGTGTAGCAGAAGCAGTATTCTCTTCCTTCCGCTGGGGAATCGAACAGTATACCTCTCTAATCTCTTACAGTAGTAGCACTCGCTGCATTCACAGCAGTAGTCACAAACTTGCTCGGAGAACAGCACTTTTAGTCGTATTTACTAGATCCTAACTGGATAGTAAAGTTTCCAGTGTTTACGCTGGGCGTGAGCGCTACTTATCTCTATTTATCACAGTATGTTAAATATAGTACATAAAAATCAATAACCTTCCGATCATGTAGGGATTATTTCGCTTTACTCTAGCGGGAATGCGTACTCCAAAGTTGGCATTACTGAGGTAAGCTTAGCTAGGCAGTGCATGCGAAAAGCCGCTAGGTTACGCAGAAACAAACGACGTACGCTGCAGTCGCAAGAGAAGAAAGTTAACCAATCACAGCGTCGGCCGCATCTCTTCATTTGCTTCATTAGACTCGCTCTCAGGCATGCGCATAACTCAATGTAGGTCATAATCGTGTGTTTAAACAACATTACATTAGTGATACGTAATTTTTTGGGGGCCAGGAAATACATTTAATTACAGTTTATGGTTATTGTCTGTCGTGACTAATGCAAGAGTGTGTATACATGCAGTATGACCAACATTTAATTTCCCAGTGCAGGCAGGCGATGTTCCATGTAATTACATAAACAAAATTAGCCGAGACACCATGGTAATATTACACGTGGTAAAGGACCATATTGTTGTGTTATTTAACGTTACAGACCATGCACCTGTTTCTCTTAATACGCCCCGAGACTGTTTACATGCGATGTACAGTAACGTAAGAAACGTTGTTCCGATTCAAGCCACGAGTACACGACTTTCACTACCCACTTTTCTATCTCCTTCACTTTAATAGAGACAAACTTTTGTAAAAACAAAAGAATGGCGACTTAGCACTTCAATAAAGCAGCATAAAATAGAAATCATTAGCAACAATTATCTGTGTAATATTATTTCACAAGCGTTGTTTGTTTCAAAGAGGTTACATTTCTTGTGCGGTAAGACTTTGTCTCTCTCTTACGATTTAACAATAATATAAAAGTTATTCAGAATGAAGAGGACTTTACAGACTTGTAAGGCTGGCACGCGCCCTCAAGCTTAATCTCTACTAATATTATAAAGAGAAAAAAATTGTGTGTGTGTGTGGGTAATTTCAAAAACCACTCAACCGATTTTGATAATTCTTTCACCATTGAAAAGCCCAATTCCTTCTGAGCACATGGGGCTATAAACACCTTCTAATTTCATATCACAAACTACTAAAATATTAAAAAGGATTTACAAAGCCCTTGCAATTGAATACTAACACATTGGAGTTATAAAAGAATACGATTGTTTTGAGTTTTAGTTGAGTGCTATGGGGTAGAAAATGGTTGTTACTTCACTGAATATAAATAGTTTCTGCACTCCGCAGAGTATAAAAACAAAAGCCAGTTACTTTTTATTGCAAGGATATACATAGTTGGATGATGTAACACTTGATCACACAACAGCCAGGTTAAAAGCTCTGATGTGATACATTCACATGATTTTCTCTATCCTCTATGTGGGTATAGATACTATTCTTACTAAATCTTAGTTTTACTTTCTCTGCTACGTATAGTAAGTAAGGGAAGTATTGCATTCCATTCAAAAATCCAATATCGATATTTCACCAGAAATACATGTTTTGAGGCCCCCTTAATAAAAAAAGCATGTTTATAAAAACGTCCGTGTATGTCTGTGAACAGCATAACTCATAAACTAAAAGTCGGATCAACACCAAACTTGGTATTTACTTTTGGCAACTTTCAAAGATGCGACACAAAGGTTTTTAAGAAATCCCCCGCATCAGACTACCCTATACATGGAACATTTTTTAAAATTTTAATTTTCTCAAAAATGGCTCTAACGATTTTGATTAAGATATTATATGTTAAAGATATTTTCAAGACAAATGAAATGTATATCTTGAATTTTTCTCTCTCTTCAAAGTCCTCATCATTCTGAATGAATTTGCATAACTGGTAAACCATAACAGGGACAAAAGTTTACTACACAAACATGTAAAGCTCGTTAAAACACACGATTTATGTTATATACATTTTAACTGTCGAGTGAACCATTTCCGAGATATCCCTTGCTTGAATTTTCCAATACTTATACTTTTTCTCAAATGGTAATTCGTTATTCGGTTTTTTCTGTCCTGAACAAGCAAAGAGAATGGAATACTCTACATAGCAACCAGCTCTTAAAACATTTGACTATCACTTAAAGCCTACCATATTCCCCTTGCATCTACAAGAAAATTAGCAATAAGATAACATCTCGATTAACATGAAGCATATGGAGAATAAGCGTTTGTAAAAATAGCTTGTACAAGAGTAGAGAAAGTCATGTGAGTGTAACACAACAGATTTTTTTATGTCCTCGACACACAAAGAGAAAGGAATACGCCACATAGCAATCAGCTCTTTAAATATTTGACTATCGGTTAAAGCCTACCAATTCCCCTTGCCTCTACAAGAAAATTAGCAATAACATTAACATCTCGATTAACATGAAGCATATGGATAATAAGCGTTTGTAAAAATAGTTTGTACAAGAGCAGAGAAAGTCAGGTGAGTGTAACACATCAGATTTTTCCATATATAACGAACATATATAACGAAATAGGATTCCGCCCTCCCAGGCCACCAAGTTAAGCTATTTGGAAAAGACAGTCTACTGGCCATCGAGAAAAGCAATCTTCTTAGTTAATATATTAATATCGCTTTACTTACTTCTAATATGTTATATTTCACATGTTCAAGCTTATTCATCACACGGGTCATGATAGATAGTACGTGCTTATATAATACACCGCAGCTTCAAAATTTTCAGATTATGTTCATCACACTGAACTTTAAAGTTAATGATATTTAAAGAAATTAAAAGGAAAAAACTGATAAACTAACAACAAAAATAACACCAACAAAACAGAAGAAGAACAGAAAAAAACGTGTTCACAAGCACACGCTATTGTTTACAAAACAAATACCCGCCTCCAAGACACTAATCCTCCCGCTCCCACCCTTGATCCTCTTCCTTACACTCACGATTTGAGCTGCATAAGCTTTTGTGAAAATGTACCAATTGTTTCCCCCTCCCCCCTCCCAACCACCAAGGACCAACAAGCTTGTAAGCCTCTCCTTGAGTTAACAAAGGAACCTGGCCGATACTTTCTCTGACCTAGTACAATGCGCCAGTTTCTTCCTCCCTACACCAGGGACAGATGGTTATGCCTTCTTCGTTAATGAATTTGATCGCTCGCCATGATCCCAGTCTGAGCCAAGCAAGCCCTTGTTTGCTGACTCTCTTTCTGGACAAAATATACTGTTCTATACCTCATTCTGTCTTTAGTTTTGACTGTAAGTTTAATGTTACCTTCTCATTACATTGTGACAGCGTCTCCTGTCGATCTATATCTTTCAGTCGCTTCTGTAACTTTCTCCACACATTCATTCTATTTCCAGGGCCTTCAAACCAAATATTACCCACCCTGTTCTCTCCAGTCCTCTCTTGATTTTTGCTGCCCACGTCTTGACCCCTCCATTCTAACCTGTATATTACACTAGTCTGCATGATATCGGATGATACTGAAAACTAATAAGTGATTCTGACTCACTTTGTTATGCTGATTTCAGAACTGCTTTTAGTTTTTTTTTTTTTTTTGCTATCTCGTACAGTTTTTTCACCATTTCACTTCAAAAATATAGCGATATAAGGATACTGCTTCCGCCACTACACATAAAATTGGGCTTGATGAAGCAATTTGTAAGGGCTTCTACCACAGAATGGACCCTGCTTCAAGTACCTTTCCAAGAAATTTCCCTTCATTACACAAGACAAATTAAAGGCTGGAATTTTTGTTGGTCCTCAAATAAAGAAAATAATGAAGGATGAGGGTTTTGAAAAGACAATGAATGAGAGAGAAATAGAAGCATGGACCGCCTTCCGACCAGTTACTGAAAACTTCTTAGGCAATAACAAAGATCCTAATTACAAGGCCATTGTCGAAACAATGTTGGAAAATTTCAAGAAGATGGGTTGTAACATGAGTGTAAAGATGCATTTTCTGCATTCACATATCGACTACTTTCTGGGACATTATAGTGAAGAGCAGGGTGAACGTTTTCACCAAGATATTAAGGAAATGGAGAGGAGGTACCTACCAGGGGAGATGGAATGAAACTGTTGAATGTTGAGGAGGAGGGACAGTCATCTTCAAGTCAAAGAAGAGAAAGTTTGAAAAAAATTAAATGAAACTTCTTGTTTTGTTAAGATGTCATGAAATAAATTAGTGGAGTTCTTGAGAGTATTCTTAAAATGTTTAAACTTATGTTGTGTGAAATGGTATTTGAATACATTTCTACGCTCATTAGTAAAGTTGTCAAAACATTACTTCTTATTTTGTGTGAAAACCTGACGTGATAGTGAAAAACGGAAGTTATTTCTGGAACCAGCATAAAATCTTGATTCAAGAACACCTATTTTTAAGAAATCATCTGAAAAAAAAGTTTGAAAATGCAGACTAGTGTTAGAGCATAATTGACTGATCCCATCTCAGAATTCTAATCCCATATTTCATTCCCCGAACTTACATTCAATTGTTTCACTGTATGCACCATATTCTCTAAAAATACAGCAGTTTTCCGTACCTGTTTCCATACCGAAAATACCTGTTCTTACTTGGTCTAGCCTCTCCGCCCAAACATCACTGCGGATCTAATAATAGCCCCATATACTGTCTTTAGCAATGTTACCTGTATATGTGGGTTTCTGCTCCGAGTGCGCAGAGTTTCCACAGCTCTCATCCTGCCTTGAGTGTCGTTACCTCAATGTGTTTAGTCCATCTTTCTTCATTGCAACAGCCAAACCTAAGTATACACAACTCTTTACATGGTCCAGTTTGTCCCCTGCGTAAGACAAGGTCTCTGTTCGGTTGTATACCAACCTGTTTTTAAACGTAATTATTTTCGTTTTATTTACAATAAGTATGAACTGTGTGTAGTTCCTTTTGCAACCTTTCTACAGTAGTAGAGAACAGCGTCTGCATATAAAAGTACTGTGATCTGAATGTCACTGATGTCAGGCGCCTCCACATTTTCTCCTGACAACATGTCCACTACGTCATCCACAAAGAGATTAAAGAGAAGAGGTGATAAAATTTAGCCTTGCCTAACACCTTTATGGCACTCGAAGCTCTCTGAAACCCGTTCACATTGTGCTTTACCAGACTCCACTCTATGATACATAGTCTCTGCAATACTCTAATCATCTTCTCCGCTAATCCCTTAGTTTCTAATTTATACCACAACGCGTTGCGATTTATAGAGTCAAAAGTTTTCTTAAAATCAACGAAGGCACAATGAAATGCCCACTTTTTTGCCATCTGTTTAGCCCTTAGTATATCTAAAATAAACACGTTATCTACAGTACTATACCCCTCCTTATATTACCCTGAAGTTATATTAAACAGCCCCACCCATGTTTTTATCCCTTCCTAATGAATTCAAACATAGATTTTTCCCCATAATCGGAAGCAAAGTTACTCCCCCTATAATTGTCTGATAACTCGTCGCTCCCTTTCCTTTGCAAATCGGATGAATAATGCCGACCCTCCAATCGTTTGGGTAAATTCCTCTATTAACATTCTGATGCGATACACTCATATGACTTTCTCTACTCTTGTACTAAATATGTTTACAAACGCTTATTCTCCATATGCTTCATGTTACTCGAGATGTTAATCTTATTGCTAATTTTCTAGTAGATATAAGGGGAATATGGTAGGCTTTAAGCGATAGTCAAATATTTTAAGAGTTTAAACTCATTCGAGTTTAAAAACCCACACTTGCAACATCGGGCTGCCAGCAAGTGTTTAATAGTTAGATAAAATGTATGCCAGATGAAGAAAAAAAATCTTGTGTGTTACATTCACATGAACTTCTCTGCTCACTGTTGTTTATGTTTATATAGCTTCAACAAGCTGTTCTAACAAAAGTTTATTTTCCTATCTACTTCATGTTAACCGAGATAAGGTTTTACAAAACTTCATTTTACACATTACGTTTTAGGTACAAGAGATTGGTCAGCGTGCTGCCTTCTCACCCGGGGGTCCCAGATTCGATTCCCAACCTGGGGTTGGAATTTTTCTTTAACTAGGATTATTCTCTACCCTCCATAGAGTCTGGAAGTCGGGTGTGAGAATGAATTTTTCGTGTTAAAAACGACGAAAACCTACAGTTACCTCACCTAAAAGTTGAAAGCGTAAAAACACCATCAAATGTTTCAATAAAAGCTACCAACATGACCATAGCAGGGAGCTATAGATATGAACCGTCAGTCACACTTTCATAATCCGAATTATGCATTCACATGACTTTTTCTACTCCCTCTTCTACAAACTATTCTTACAAACATTATTCTATCTACGTTTTGTTAATCAAGATAAACCTTCATCGCACATTTCTTTGTAGGTGTAAGAAGAATACGGTGGTCTGAAGCAATAGTCAGTGGCTATGTGATGGCTTTGGAATGCCATGCTCTCTGCATGACCATAAGAAAAAACGAATAGCGACTTATCACTTTAAAAGAAACCATACATATTTGAAAATTTAAACCAATAACCAAGAATATCTCGGAAATGGTTAATACCAAAAAATGTTTTATTTGAGATTGCTTTAACGAGGTCTGCCGTTTTTTTGTGTAGTAAGACTTATGGTTTAACAATTATAGAAAAGTCATTCCGAGTGAGGAAGACTTCACAGGCTATTCCTAGAAAATTCAATATATACGACGAAAACCTATAGAAACCTAATCTAAACATTAAAAACACTGTCAAAATTTTCAGTCAAACTCCTGATATGGCCATAGCAGTTAAAGGGGGTTATAGAAGTGAATCTTGTATCCCAAAAAAAGGGAAATGATAAGAGCACTTAAAAATCGACAAGAGTATTGAAAAAGTCAAATAAATCACAAGGAGATACATTGGAAAAGTTATATTAAATAAATTGTGATTTATTTTAGATCTAGATTTTTTTAAATAAGACTTGTCTATCGTTTATGTTTTACCCTGTATACAAAATTATACAAAATTCCTTAGAGTCTATTCCCAAAAACTTCAAGATACACATTTTATTTGTCATGCAAATATCTTAAACATATGGTATTTAATCAAAATCGTTAGAAACTGCAGTAGAAACTGGATTACAGCATCCCAAGTAGGGCAGAGTGACCCTGTTTGCTTCTAGCGTGACCCCTGGGAAGACCAAATCCGGACGACGATGTGCACTAGCAAGTATGGGGCCCCTAACAATTCCAGGTGAAGCATATCCTGGTGCCGAACCCCTGGGGGTCCCGTTAGCGAGACATGCGCTCAGGAAGGGATCTCCACCAGGCAACAAATGCCACCGTCCTGTCTCAACATACTGAACGCCATCGCCTGGTACTTCAACCCAGTTCATAAGGGACAAAAATGACAGGAAAGTCGCGGCAGAAGGGGAATCGCCACAACATTCGCTTACCGACCCGGGGAAACCACGAAAAACTCATAGTCAGGTGACCCAGCAGAAATCGACTCCCGAATATGAGCCTTACACGGTATCCAGACGGATGGTTTTTAAAAGCGACAGCCCCATGTCAGTAGTTTTACTAGCATTTATCAGAACTGCTGCGCTGAAATGATTCTGGCAATTGACAGCTCGTTAAGATTTTTATTTTTCACACGTTACCGCCGAGCCATAAAGAGGTGGCAGCATGCTCTTGATGTCACATTATTTGTGGCAGTACTTTTAACACTTAAATAATTTCAGTCTAATTATATAATCTGTGAATTCAATAACAGCCCGCCTTGAAGCAATATGTGTGTGTAACAGTATATAAAAGTGTATATTACAGTCATTGTATATGTTTGTATTATTGTATACATGTTCAATAATGTTATGTGAATGTATTACGTAACTTAATAATGTAGGAGCTGTGAGAATAATAGGTTAAAAGTTGCTAACAATGAGGTAACCTTGAGGCAATAATGAGTTTGAAAGTTTAATGCTACTTGTGATTATTGGAAGCAATAATGTAATTTTTTGTGACAGTTTATAAAATAGCCAATCAACAACCAGAAAAAGCTTTAGTTAAATAAAGGTATTCTATTGGACTAGGAATAGCCAATCTCAGACTTGAAATACAGAAATTTACAAATTTAGGCGGTAGAAATTAATTCAGTTGCTTGTAGACAGCGCTCATAACTGGACGCCTTGCTTGTAGTCAGTGTTTCTAACCAGACGCGAGATCGTCCTCGAGAAGTTTAATACGTATTCAGTGTGAGACGAAAATAGTTTATGTGTTAAAAAGTGCAAGTAATTAATAAAATAATTTCACAGCTCTCTCTATATCAGTGAAGTGTTATTTAAATCGTGTCAAGAGTTAATAAAAACGAGTGAATAAAAAATTAAAATCTTTGTAAGCCTACATTCTTCAACCGCACCACGCCTTGCAAAGAAATCCATGTCTCTAACAATAATACTGACACAGCCGAGGCAAACATAAATATATAATATTTAAAGAAACAGTCAAATTACAACGTTAATATTTTTAAACTTGGGGCAAAGGCCACCGGAAAGTAAATTTGGGGCGAAGGCTACCGGAAACCGGGTACTGTACGTGCGGTTTCAACCAACATCAAGTTCGGTTCCTCAACAATTGAAATATAATACAACTCCTTCAATACAACCTACTTCAAATTGACGCTCAAAACGTGGGGCAAATAACAATACAACAAAATAACAACTTCAATTGAACATACTGAAATTGAATACTAAGTTTGGTATTTATCCAGCATTTGTTTTTGAGTTTTGCTGTGCACAGATAGATACAAAGACTGTCTTCCTGTACGCACCCAGAAGCTTGAGGGCGCGTGGTCCACAAGAAAGGTAATTTGATAACCAGAGCTGTCCTCAGTAGGCAACCATTAATATACCCCGGTAATTCCAAAGTTTGCAAGTACGTGGTGGTCCGGCCAAGTTTAATTAAAGTGTATTACCAACACAAGAAACACATGTGTACGTATACTGCTGAGCTAAATTAAACTCACTTCTGAGAACAGTGGCGTAACCTTTACTTACCTGGGCCAGCAATTACTTCCTTGTGGCTTCTCTGCAAGTTGCACGATCCAAACAACTTTAGGATCTGTCTCACACAAGTGCAGCTTTTGTTTCACATATACCTATATCAGGAAGTGAAAAGAATTGTTACTTTCTTACTGTTTTCTCTACCTACTCCTCTACAAATTATACATACAAAGCCTTTCTCTTTCATCTACCTCATGTAAATACAAGATAAATATTCATAGAAGTGGTTTCATTAAGTATTTCTTGTAGGTGCAAATGAACGGCGATTTAACACTTGAAAAGGTTTTTAACTATTCGAAATTTCAAACTAACAACGAATACCTCGGAAATAGATAATGTGCTACTGACATGAATCGCTTGTTTTAATGAGATGTACATTTTTTGTGTAGTAAGATTTTGTCAATCTCTTACACATTACATTCAGAAGGAAGAGGACTTCACAAGCTATTGTTTGTTGTAGGTATAAGAAGAATATAGCCGGCTAAAGCGATAGTGAGATATCTAAAACGCGGGTCACTGTGTGATGGCTTTGAAATTCCATGGTCTCTACGTGGCCACGAGAAAAAATAGACAGCGACTTACCACTTGAAAAGAAAAATTATACGTATTGGAAAACTCAAAACAATAACAAGGAATATCTCGGAAATTGTTAACGCTACCTGAAAGGTTGTTTTGACGTAGCTTTAACGAGATCTACATATTTTGTATAGTAAGATTTGCTGTTTAACAAATTATAGAATAGTTATTCCGAGCGAAGAAGAGTTGGCAGGCTATTCCCAGAAAATTTAAGATATACTTTTGTGTCATGCAGATGTCTTAAACAGTGGGATTTCAATCAAAAGAGATAGAGATTGAGGCAGTATTTTAACACTTAAATAATTTCAGTCGAATTATATATGTAAATTCAATAACAGCCCACCTTAAAGCAATATGTGTATGTAATAATTTGTAAAATCTATATAACAGTCATTGCATATGCTTATATTATTGTATCCATGTTCAATAATGTAATGTTAATATATGCCATCTATCTACACACAATGTAAGCAGTTAGACTGGACGGCACCCCAACGCCATCTGCACGGCACGAAGCACAAAACATCCGGTTGCCACGCGCTGTGGTCTCTGTGGTCAAGTGACACATTTCCAGCGATGAGACCTAGAAGGCTAACTATCCGCCTTTCTGTGTGAGGGCGGCGGTTAGACTGGACGGCACCCTAATGCCATCTGCACGTCATGAAGCAAGTGGTTATAGGGATGAGACCTAGAAGGTACTGCCCGCCTTTCTGTGTGAGGGCGGCGGTTAGACTGGACGGCACCCTAATGCCCTCTGCACGTCATGAAGCAAGTGGTTATAGGGATGAGACCTAGAAGGCTAACTACCGCCTTTCTGTGTGAGGGCGGCGGTTAGACTGGACGGCAATGCCCTCTGCACGTCATGAAGCAAGTGGTTATAGGGATGAGACCTAGAAGGCTACTGCCCGCCTTTCTGTGTGAGGGCGGCGGTTGGACTGGATTGCAGCCTAATGTCATCTGTACGTGACGGAGCGGGTGGTTACAGGGATGAGACCTAGAAGGCTAACTGTCCGCCTTTCTGTGTGAGGGCGGCGGTTGGACCAGACGGCACACTAATGCCATCTGCACGGCATGAAGCGGGTGGTTACAGGGATGAGACCTAGAAGGCTACTGTCCGCTTTTGTATGGGAGCGGCGGCGGTTGGACTGGACGGCACCTTAATGTCTTCTGCACGGAACGAGGCACAGGATTCGCTAGGGTCTTTGTAACACGTGACGGAGCGGGTAGTTACAGGGATGAGACCTAGAAGAGTTCTAAGAGTTATCTACCAAGAGATCCGTCGCTATATGACCAAGGAATTAAATCGACGTAAAATAAAATAGAGTAAAAAAGAAAATAACTCATGAAGCAATTGTAGGATAAACATCAAATTTGATATTTAAGTTCAACATATTACAAGGATGCAACGCAAAGAATTTATCTTTTGCATAGAAACGTTTTGGTTGTTTTTATTTTCCCTACTACATATAGCAAGTAAGGGAAGTATTGTATTCCACCCAAAAGTTTGATATTGAGATTTCGCCGGAAATACACGTTTAGAGACCCCGGAGTAAAAAAAAAAATTTATAAAAAGGTCCCTGTGTGTCTGTGTGTGTCTGTGAACAGCATAACTCAAAAACGATAAGTCAGATAAATACCACATTTGGTATTTAATTCAGCATCTTTCAAGTATCCGACACCAAGATTTTCAAGAAAATTTCCCTACCCTAGACTACCCTTTACATGGAACTTTTTCGAAAAATGGCTCTAATGATTTTGATTAAAATATCACATGTTTAAGACATTGTCATGGCAAATGAAATGTATATCCTGAATCTTCTGGGAATGTCCCCAAAAGCCCTCTTCATTCTGAATGACCTTTGATTAACTGATAAACCGTAAGAGATAGACAAAATTTTACTGCACAAAAAATGTAGATCTCGTTAAAACACACGATTTATGCGTATACATTTTTTTTTGGAAATAAATGTTTTGAGACCCCTTGAATCAAAACAAACCATTTTTGGAAACATGTCCGTGTGTGTGTCTGTGAACAGCATAACTCAAAAACAAAAAGTGCGGATAAATACCAAACTTGGTGTTTAAATTCAATATCTTCCAAAGATGCGACACGAGGGTTTTCAAGAAAATTGCTCCAACCCATGGAACACTTTTCGAAAATGCTTGTTTTTTAACAAATGGCTCTAACAATTCTGATTAACATATATAATAAAGATGTTTACGTGAAGAGGAAGGAATTTTGTATAATCTTGTATAACTGGTAAACGTTAATCAATGGACGAAAACGTACTACACAAAAAATATAGATCTCTTTAAAACACACAATTTATGTCGTATACATTTTTTTTTGTGTGGAGTGGACCAGTTCCGAGATATTCCTTGTTATTGGTTTCAATTTTCCAGTACTTTTTACCGTACAATACTACCATATTCCCCTTGCACCTACAAGAAAATTAACAATACGATATTTTCTGCAAATGTTTATCTCAATTAACATGAAGTAGATGGAGAATAAGCATTGAAGAAGTTATTTTGTTGTAGGAATTGTATTATATTTCAACTTTTGGGGAGCCGAACTTGAAATAGTTGCAACCGCACGTATGGTCAAAGGTTTACGGTAGCCTTCGCCCCAAATGCTTAAAAAATATTATCTTTGTAGTTTGACTGTTTCTTTAAATATTATATATTTATGTTTGTCTCGGCTGCGTCAGTATTTTTGTTAGAGACATGGATGTCTTAGCAGGAAGTGGTGCGACTGAAGAATGTAGGCTTACACAGATTATAATTTTACTTCACTCCTTTTATTAATGCTTGACACGATTTAAATAAAACTTCTGTGATATAGAGAGAGCTATGAGATGTTTTTACTAATTACTTGCACTTTTTAAAACGTAAACTATTTTCGTCTCACACGAATACGTATTAAATTTCTCGAGGACACATCTCGCGTCCGTCTAGGAGCACTGTCTACTAGCAACGCGTCCAGTTATGAGCACTGTCTACAAGCAACTGACTTGATTTCTAGCGCCTAAATTTGTAAATTTCTGAATTTCAAGTCTCTGTTTGGCTAATCCTAGTCCAATAGATTACCTTCACTTAACTAAAGCTTTTTCCGGTTGTTGATTGGCTATTTTATAAACGTAACAAACATAGATTATTGTTGCTCCAATAATGACTAATAACATTATTAACTTTCTTACTCATTATTGCTCAATGGTAACTCATTGTTACCTCATTGTTAGCAATTTTTAACCAATTATTCTCACAGCTCCTACATTATTAAATTATGTAATACATTCAGATAACAATATTACATGTATACAATAATATAAACATTTACAATGAAAGTGTTAAAAATACTGCCTCAGCATTTGTAAAAATAGATTGTACAAGAGTGGAGAAACTCACGTGAGTGCAAACATCACATTTTTTAAGTGCTAAACCACTATTAGTTTGTTTTTCTGTGATGTCATGTAAAGAACATGGAACTTCAAAGCCAGCAATAAGCGATTCGCTTTTTAAACATTTGACTGTCGCTTCGGTTTCTTTGTCCTACAACGAAATGCTAATGGCACTGTTTCTGCGCGCGTAACCGTGAGACCAGCGTTTATTGTTGAAGATACCAGTTGATTCCTGGTACATACCAAACTCCTTTATGATACCTACCCCTGTTGGTGGAGGCCAAGTGCTGCAATGCGGGTAGCATAACCATAGCGTCACTCGGTGTCAACCGTTTGAAAACAATGGACGGCATTTTGCCCTTTGGAAAATCTTCTAATGCTTCTTCGGTGCGCACCAGTGAACCTCTCATGCCTCAGCTGCCCCGGGGGTGTCCAAAGAGGACTGTGGACATCCTCTACAAGCAAGGGTTTCGTTGTAAGGTCAGGGCTTTTATATTCACTTTAACGCAGGGCTATGACGTAACACAAAGAGTGCGTTTATTCTTCTTCCATTCTGTCTGTCTAGGGTTGTTCTGCTTACCTATAAACAAGTAGAGAAAGTATTGTATTCAACAGAAAAATAGGTGCTGATATTTTACCGAAAATACATGTTTTGAGATCACTTAAATAAGAAAAATTAGAAAAAAGTTGTGTGTGTGCGTGTGTGTATGTTTGTGTCCGTGAACAGCAAAACACAAAAACGAAAAGCTGGCTAAATACCAATCTTGGTATTTCAGTTCAGTATCTTCCAGGGATACGACACGAAGATTTTTAAAAAAAATCCCCCCACCCCAGACTGCCCTTTACATGAAACATTTTTCGAAATCTTTTTATTTTCCCAAAAATAGCCCTAACGGCTTGGATTAAAATACCACATGTATAAAATATTTGCATGATAACATCTAACTTAAAGTTTTTAGTAACATCCTGTCAGGTCATCTTCATTCTGAATGACTTTTTTTATAACTTGTAAACCGTAAGAGCTAGACAAAACCTTACAAAAAGTGCACATCTCGTTAAATCACACCACCTATCTCAAATAAATTTTTTGTGGCGGTAACTGTTTCCGAGATATTCTTTGTTACAGGTTTGAATTGCCAAATACTTATACTTTTACAACTGAAAAATCGCTATTCATTTTTTCTCATGTTCTTGCAAACAGAACGCAATTTCAAAGCCATCACACCGAGACACGATCTCAAAGGATTTGACTCTCTCTACGCGCTTGCATCCCTCCCTCTTGAAACTGCAACGAAATGTTTAGTGAAACCACAAATTTTCTGGTTTCCGTACGTTTGCCCTGATTTGTATTTTTTTTCCGGTATAGCTCAAAGAGACCTCAAATTATTTTATTGCATTTCGCTCAAAAATTCGATACAGAGATTTCACAGGAACTACATGTTTTGAGGTGCACTGAATGCATATAAAGCATTTTTGGAAGCATGTCCCTGTGTGTGTCTGTGAACAGCATAACTCAGAAACGAACAGTCGGATAAACACCAAACTTGGTATTTAGGTTCAGTATCGACACGACTGTTTTCAAGAAAATCCCCCATCCCAGATTACCCTTTACATGGAACATTTTTCAAAAATTTTAATTTTCTCAAAAATGGCTCTAACGATTTTGATTAAAATATCATATGTTTAAATATTTTCATAACAAATGAAATGTATATCTCGAATTTTCTGGGAATGTCTCCAAAAGTATTCTTGATTGTGATCGACTTTTGCATAACTGGTAAACCATAAGAGTTAGACAAAATTTTACTACACACAAAATGTGATCGCGTTAAAATACACAATTTATGTCATACATTTTTGTTGCTGAGTGAACCATTTTCGAGATATTGCTTGTTATTCCCTTAACTTTTCCAATAATTATACTTTTTCTGAAATGGGAATTCGTTATTCTTTTTTATGTCCTGGACATGCAAAGAGAATGGGGTGTGTCACATAGAAATCAGCTCTTAAAGCATTTGATTATCGCTTAAAGCCTACCAATTCCCCATGCATCTACAAGAAAATTAGCAATAGATTAACATCACGATTAACATGAAGTATATGGAGAATAAGCGTTTGTATAAATAGTTTGTATAAGAGTAGAGAAGGTCATGTGAGTAACACATAAGATTTTTTGCTTCGTATCCCAATGCGATAGCAGGGAATATTCTGGTCCATCTGATCATACCTCCCATAAAGATGTATTTGGCGACGAGCCTTGGCCTTGGAATCTTTACATTTCGCTCCTGCTGCTGTGAAAATCTCTTTACTTGATCAACAGCACCATATCATTGTGGCTAATGAGTTATCGATCCTTCGGACATAAAGCAGTCAATCATTCTTCTTTAATGCTGTCTCTAAATGCCCACAATCTTTTTTAGAGAATACTTGCTTGTTTTCTGCCGGGCATCCTTTAGAGACTGTTTTCTCTAGTAGTACCAAAGGCAGAATAGCCACAATACCTGAGAAATGAGAAAAGTAGTGCACTAGAAAATAAATTATTCATGAAGAATGAAGAAGGTAATTATTAGGTCCACGCTTGGGAAGTTGAAAAAGATGTGTACTTACGTAACAAATTACGTAAGTTAATAGTTGCTTTATGTAGTTTGCAACACGCTTTGGGCGTCGGTATGAATTTGTTGATTACGTAATAGTTACTGTTATTACGCAATATGCTGCTACGTATGGGAAGCTGATTTCATGACGTGTTTTTGTTACTACACTCCAAGTTTTCCATTATAATATTTAACTTTGTTATTAAAACTGCTTCTATATATTATTTATGTTTGAATTTGCCTCGGCTGTGTCAGTAATGTTTGTAGAGTCATGTATCTTAGGCAGGGCGTGGTATGACAATGATTGTAGACACCACGGAATTTAAATTTTTAAATTCACTTCTTTTATTAATTCTTGCACATGTTTATAAAGCACTACACTTTTTAAGAACTGTGAGAATCATCAATACTTTCACTTAGCGCGTATACATATTTTACGATTCACACGTAGAGAAGACATCTTCCATCTGTTCACTACCAGTTTGCCAGCAACTGAGCATCTTTCAACGGTTAAAACTCGTAAGCTTCGGTATTTCAAGTCTCTGATTGGCTAATTCTAGCCCAATAGAATACCTGCATTTTACTTAAAGCTTTTTCCTTGCTGTTGATTGGCTATTTTTAAACTGTCACACAAATTACATTATCGTTGTTCTAATCATGACTAGTAATATTCAAACTCATTATTGCCTCAAGGTTACCTCATTATTACCTCATTGTTAGCAACTTAAAACTTATTATTCTCACAGCTCTTGCATTATTAAAACATATTTACAATACAAATAAGCATTTGCAATGACTGTTACATACAATTTAATAAATTATTACATACATATTGTTTCAAGGCGGGCTGTTATTGAATTTACGTATTATAGAATACAATTGAAATTATTCAGGTATTAAAATACTGCCTCAAGAAGCTGTAGTTCAGTTTTCTCTTCTCATCTGGAGCTTCGTTAAGCAATAAGAGTAAGGGACTTGGCACTTTAGCAAATAACTTGTCGCAATCAGCATTATGGTTTGATCATTTACCCTGGTACAAATCAAAATTCACGAAATATCCATCCTTGGTGTTCGGGCTCCATATCTTATAGCCACATCTTCTGGGCTTGCCACGGATGAATTGCTTGCACCCATGTCGGCCGAAATTATCAACGCATCTCTTCTTTAACTTTTCCATTATAGGCCTATTTTCCATGCCTTATCATTATAGTCAATTCTAGTGCTGTCTGCAAGGTGAGAAACCTACATATTTGAAGAAATCTGTCTCTTCTCATTGATCGAGAAACATTGATATTCGTGGCATCATTTGAATTCCAAAAGTTGCCTTAGATGGCAAGTTACTGTACATAGTCGCAACTTATAGAATGGGAATGAAGCAGCGTATTTCTTCTGCTGTTATCTTTGTGTCCTGAAAACTTAAAAATAATGATAGCGTCTAGTTTCCGCTACACCTATTCTTTCATTGTCTGGTGACCTTATTTCAGCGTTGATGAGATGTCAGGTTGTCAGATAATCCGTCTTCATTCCCATTTCCAGAATCTTCATCTGTATCTACGTTTCGTACTAGTGGCTCAATACACACATCACCGTCAATATCATCACTCTAAATTATCTCCAGTGCTTCAGCAACTGAAAGCCCTTTCCTGAAACAACATAAATAAATATACGTCATACTGAGTTTGTCCGCCTAGCGTTGCCATAATGTAACATTGGAATTAGGACGCCATAATTTCAGCTGTTTTTCTCTAAATCATCTTGCGACTCCCAGAGAATATATATTGCACTATACAAAGAAATATACTACCAAGAAATAATCCAAATAATAACTCTAAGAATATAAAAATCTGATCTGTTACACTCACATGACTTTCTGTACTCTTGTACAAACTATTTTTACAAATGCTTATTCCCCATATGCTTCATGTTAATCGAGATGTTAATCTTATTGCTAATTTTCTTGTAGATGCAAGGGGAATTGCTAGGCTTTAAGCGATAGTCAAATGTTTTAAGAGCTGGTTGCTATGTGGAGTATTCCATTCTCCTTGTATTACCAGGACATAAAAAATGAATAACGAATTTCCATTTGAGAAAAAGTATAAGTATTGGAAAATTTAAGGGAATAACAAGCAATATCTCGAAAATGGTTCACTCAACAAAAAAAATGTATATGACATAAATTGTGTATTTTAACGCGATCTAAATTTCTTGTGTAGTAAAATTTTGTCTATCTCTTATGGTTTACTAGTTATGCAAAAGTCGTTCACAATGAAGAATACTTTTGGAGACATTCCCATAAAATTCAAGATATACATTTTATTTGTCATGAAAATATCTTAAATATATAATATTTTAATCAAAATCGTTAGAGCCATTTTTGAGAAAATTAAAATTTTCGAAAAATGTTCCATGTAAAGGGTACTCTAGGGTGGAAGGATTTTCTTGAGAACCTTCGAGTCGCAACTCTGGAAGATGCTGAACTTAAATACCAAGTTTGGTATTTATACAACTGTTCGTTTCTGAGTTATGCTGTTCACAGACACACACTCAGAGATGTCTCGATATCGAATTTTTGGGTTGAATACAATACTTCCCCTACTTACTATACGTAGTAGAGAAACTAAAAATATGCAGTCTTACTCGAAACGCATGTCGATTTCTGCTGCATATTCAGCGACAGCAGTTTTCAAACAATCTGTAGGTTATTATTGTGGCAAAATACGACATTGAACACTATATTTTCCTAAACACGGTTCCTTTACAGAGCTATTAGCAGTGATACCAAACGTCCAGTATAATTTTTGAAAGCGCAATACGACTTAAAGAAAGTTTTACGTGCGGCAACGCTAGGCGTTAATGGGAATTCCATACTCTTTCATGCAATCGCGAGGAACAACTGAAAATCGACCAGTCTTCAAAAGAATGACAAGTATTGAACAATTCGAAACTTTAATAACGAATATCTCAGAAACGGCTTACGCTACGTAAAAGCTTATTGTAAGTAAATTGCGCGTTTTAAAGAGATTTACATTTTTGGTGTATTACGTGTCCGTCTATCACTTAACCAGTTTACAAGATTGTACAAAATTCCTTCCGAATAAACAGCACTTCATAGGCTCTTCCCAGATAATTTGAGATATACATTTTATTTTTCATGTAAATATCTCCGATATACGATATTCTAATCAAAATAGTTTGAGCCATTTATAAAAACTCAAAATTTTCGAAAAATGTAGCATGTAAAGGGTAGTTTGGGGTGCGGAATTTTCTTGAAAATCTTTGTCACATCTTTTTAATGTACTGAACCTGTGTGTTATTTATCCAACTTTTCGTTTTTTAGTTATTCTGTTCACAAACACACACACGGAGGTTTTTCTACAAATACTTTTTACTTTCTCTACTACGTATAGTAAGTAGGGGAATTATTGTATTCCACCCAATAATTCGATACCGAGATTTCACCGGAAATATATGTTTTGAGACCCCCTGAATCCAAAAAAAGCATTTTTGGAAACTTGTCCGTGTATGTGTCTGTGTATGTGTTTGTGTGTGTGTGTCTGTGAACAGCATAACTCAGAAAGGAACAGTCGGATAAACACCAAACTTGGTATTTAGGTTCAGTATCCTACAGAGCTGCGACACGAAGGTTTTTAAGAAAATCCCCCCACTCCAGATTACCCTTTACATGAAACATTTTTCGAAAATTTTAATTTTCTCAAAAATGGCTCTAACGATTTTGATTAAAATATCATATGTTTAAGATATTTTCATGACAAATAAAATGTATATCTTGAATTTTCTGGGAATGCCTCCAAAAGTATTTTTCATTGTGACCGACTTTTGCATAACTGGTAAACCATAAGAGATAGACAAAATTTTACTACGCCAAAAAGTTAGATCGCGTTAAAGTACACAATTTATGTCATATACATTTTTTGTTGTTGAGTGAATCATTTTCAAAATATTGCTTGTTATTCCCTTAAATTTTTTAATATTTTCTCAAATGGGAATTCGTTATTCATTTTTTTGTCTTGGATATGCAAAAAGTATTAATCTGTGGTAAAGAGAATGGTGCTGCACATATCAACCAACTATTAAGAGATATGTCTATGCTTAAAGGCTACTGTATTTCTATATTGCCCTTGCAAATACAAACAAGGGGAACATAGTAGGCCTTAAGCGATAGTTAAATTTCCTTAATTTCCATCAAGGCCCAATATTGGTGCATAAACTGACATTATAACATTTTGTGAGCAATCTGAGCTTCGCGACCACAGGTTGGGCGCCACATATATCCCACACAAAGCACAACTTTTAAAGGACAACCGCATGGCATACATCACGGCTCTAAGCTCACAAAGATCCCTCCCCACCAATAAATACAAGGTTTGCCAACAAGGAACAAATCCTGATGCTTTATACGGACTTAAGAAATGAGTTACAACTTTCACAAATTGGTAGCAATGTGTTTACTTTCACTGCGCCCAAGATAAAGCCAAGGGGGCGAAGGAAGAATAATTGGATTCGAAACTGTAATCCTTGGTAGAGAAGTTCATTTCTTGTTTAGATTTAGTCTGGGCCATTAAAAGGCTTCTGGTCGCACGTTAAACTGTTCCCTTATGGTTTATATTTGCAGTTTTATTGCTGGGATTAACGCTCTTAAGTTGCTTTACAACAATGTCGCGTTGAGTTTATTGTTGCACAAGCGTGGCTTGTAAACAACCTCGACACACCAACAATATTTTGTCGCGATTTCTTCGCTTTCTTACTGAATATTTTATATTTATTAAGCATATAATTGTTAATTTGTAAAAATTTCATCAAAATAGCTGAGTAACGGTCCTCATTTACAACGAAATTTAAGCGTCAGCTTAGAAAAAATCTTGTTACATTCATATGTCTTTCCCTACCCACTATCGTTTATTACGTTCTCTACTACGTACAGTAAGTAGGGGAAGTATTGCCTTCCAACCAGAAATTCGATACCGAAATTACACCAAAAATACATGTTTTGAGGCCCGCTTAATCCAAATAAAGCATTTTTGGAAACATGTCCATGAGTGTGTCTGTGTACAGAATAACTCCAAAACGAAAAGTGGAATAAATACCAAACTTGGTAATTAAATTCAGTATCTTCCAAAGATACGACAGGAAGATTTTCAAGAAAATCCCTCCACCCCTAATTAGCCTTTACAAAGTTTACTCTTTCGAAAATTTTGATTCTCTAAAAGTGACTCTAACAATTATGATTAACATACCGTATATTATAGATATTTACGTGACAAATAAAATATATATCTTGAATTTTCTGGGAATAGCCTTTGAAGTCATCTTCATTCGGAAGGAAATCTGTATAATCTTGCATAACTGGTAAACATTAAGCTTTTAGACGAAAACGTTCTACCAAAAAAGGTAGATCTCTTTAAAACGCACAATTTATTACAAATAAGTTTTTTGTAGCATAAACCATTTCTGAGATATCCGTTATTAATGTTCCGAGTTTTTCATTTCTTAGTCATCCTTTAAAGTCCTTTCTACATTCAAATGTTTCTCGCGATGTCATGGAAACAGTATGGAATTTTAAGGCCAGCATATAGCGTCCAGTTGTTAAACATTTGACTATCGCTGTTCTCTTTGTATCTATAACGAAATGTGTAATGTTAGAAAGGTAGAATCAAACGACTAAAAAATTCAATGCCATAGCCGGGATTTGAACCACGGATCTCTCGATATCCATACGGCTGCTATAACCACTGAACCGACATAATATTAAGTACGGAGACCGGGAGATCCTTGGTTGAAATCCCGGCTATGGCCTTGAATTCTTCAGTCGTCTGATTCTACCTTTCCAACCTGGTCCAACACACGGCCTGTGTGAAAGAACAATTAGTTCTCTTAAATGTATAATGTAGCTATTTCTGCAAAGGTTTTTTTTTGAATAAAAATGTAGCCCATAGAAAAATAAGCTTTAGTAAGAATAGTTTGTACACCCGCTAACAAACGACTGAGGGTAGAGTGAAGTAGGTTTATTTATTTTTAAGAGGAGTTGTATTATATTTCGACTGTTGGGGAGCCGAACTTGAAGTAGTTGCAATCGTACGTATGACAAAAGTAGCCTTCGCCCCAAATGTACTTTCCGGTGGCCTGTGCCCCAAATGTTTATAAAATATTAACTTTTTATTTTTTTACTGTTTCTTTAAATATTATATACTTATGTTTGCTCGGCTGCGTCAGTATTTACACGTTTTTTAGAGACATGAATGTCTTAGCAGGGAGTGGTTGACTGAAGAATGTAGGCTTACATAGATTATAATTTTACTTCACTCCTTTTATTAATGCTTGACACGATTTAAATAACACTTCACTAATATAGAGAGCTGTGAGATTTTTTTATTAATTACTTGCACTTTTTAACACGTAAACTATTTTTCGTCTCACACGAATACGTATTGAATTTCTCGAGGTCGCATCTCGCGTCTGGTTAGGAACACTGTTACAACCAAACTGGCTTCTGAATTTGTAAATTTTGCTATATTTCAATTTCTGATTGGCTAATCCTACTCCAATAGAATACCTTCATTTAACTAAAGCTTTTTCTGGTTGTTGATTGGCTATTTATAAACTGTCACAAAATTTACATTATTGTTGCTCCAATAATGACTAGTAACATTATTAAACTTTCTTACTCATTATTGCCTCAAGGTTACCTCATTTTTACCTCATTATTAGCAACTTTTAAGCTATTTTTCTCACAGCTCCTACATTATTAAATTACGTAATAGATTCACGTAACATTATTACACATGGATGTAATAATATAAACATTTACAATGACTGTAATATATACTTTTTATATTTGTTACATACACATATTGCTTTAACGCGGGCTGTTATTGAATATATAATTAGACTGAAATCATTTAAATGTTAAAAATACTGCCTCAAGAGAAAGTCATGTGAATGTATCACATCAGGAGTTTTTTAATATAGCTCCCATAAACTATTCTTATAAAGTCTTAGAGATAAACCTTTACAGAAATTGCTACATTGCACATTTCGTTATAGATACAAAGAGAACAGCGATAGACAAATGTTTAAGAACTGGACGTATACTTTGCCATAAAATTTCATACTCTTTCCATGCAACCACGAGAAACAACTGAATTTAGACAGGACTAAAAGGATAAGAAAGAATTTAAGAGTTCAAACTATTAGTAACGAAGATCTCAGAAAATGTTTTTTGTAATGAATTGTATATTTTAAAGGGATCTACAATTTTTGTGAGTACGTTTTCGTCTATCTCCTAACGTTTACAGGTTATACAACATTATACAAAATACCTTCCGAATGAAGAGGACTTCAAAACCTATTCTCAGTAAATGCAAGACATAGGTACTTTGTAAGTATCCTGTAAATATAATTAATACAGCATATTTTAATGAAAATCAGTTAACATTTCGTGGCAAATCAAAAGTTTCTAAAACGTTTGCATATAAAGAGTAGTTGAGTTGCGAAGATTTTGTTGAAAATCTTCGTGTCGCATCCTTAGAGGACACTGATTTGAAATGCCAAGTTTGGTATTTAACTGACTTTTCTTTTTTGAGTTATTGTATTCATAGACACACGAACCTTTTATAAAACGAATATTTCCGGTGAAATCTTGATATCGAATGTTTGGGTGACCACAAAACAGCAGCAAAGTTTCTGTTTAAGAACATACAGAAACCCTTGATGTATATACACTGCCCTTTGTGAAATTTTCAACACCAAGAAAGAATTTCCCGAATAACTCCAAACGTGGTGGAAGTGTAGAAGAGTGTGAAAGCAATAAGTGATTAGGTTTGCAGAGAGATGGGGTACACGTAGGCCGAGCAGAGCCCTCTCGTGTCGGTCCGACTAGGTCAGTGTTGCGCCCAGTGTAGTCAGTGCAGAGCTGTAAAACAAGGTGAAAACAATAAAGTAAATGCCAGTATGCCGCATCGACGTCAAAGGGAGCCATATCGGCATATCAGTGAGTTCGAACGGGTTTGTCATATCGTGACCTTTCGGCTCGTGCAGGGCATGTTGCTACGAGAGTGATGCGTGTGTAGAAGTAGTGGATAGATGAAGGTCGTACGCAGCGAAGAGCGAGGGATGACCATCATCTTGTCCGCATGGCCACAACGGAACGTAAAGGTTCATCCACAGTGTTGGCTCGACGCTGGAACACTGCAACAGGTGTGAACTTGTTTGTATCAACGGTCCGTCGCCGTCTGCTACAGGTTGGACTGGTTGCATACACACCATTACGTCGGCTTTTATTGTCCAGTAACCACAAGCTCCTCCGACTGCCATGGGCACGTGAATACCGTCATTGGAGTGCTGTGTGGCAAAATGTATTCTTTTCGGACGAGTCCGCTTCAACGTGTACTACAGTGATGACCGCATACGTGTCCGGCGGTACCGTGGTGATGCAATAGGTGTGATGGTTTGAGGCGTCATTGGTTACAACAACCGATCTCGCCTCCTACGAATTGAGGGCACTTTGAACAGCAACCGGTACCTAACGGTGGTTGTAGAGCCTGAGGTACTCCCCCTGCTTCAAGCATCTGCACAGGCGACATTTCAGCAAGACAATGCCCGGCCACATATTGCGAGGAATGTACAGGCCTTCGCCTGACATGTCGTCCATCGAACATGTTTGGGATATGGCTGGTCGGTATCTGGTGCATCACGGTCCTCCAGTAAACATGTCACGGATTTGTGGGCTCGAATACAAACTGCGTGGAGGGAAATCCCTCAGGAACTTATTCAGAACGTTTTTGATTCAACGTCACGGCGTATAACAGCTCTAATTGCTGCGCATGGAGGCCAAACCAAATACTGAATATTAGGGCTCAAAGGTCATGTATAGATTTGAAATGTTTACCATTTGTTACTAGTCATGTACCTAACCTGTGGTATTAAATTCATACGTTTCCTTCTTGGTGTTGCAATTTTCACAAACGGCTGTGTATCTTTCGTACAAACAGCTACCCCGGCTACCATTCCAAACCGTATAAATATCTTGGTTTATTTCTGAACACAGGAAAGGCAAAGAATGATAATATAACACATATAACAATTCTTGTTAGATCAAGAACCACCAACTGACCTCCAAGATTGGATTGGACTACTCTACTTTCCCTTATAAATCTTTACTTCAACCGTTATTGACTTATGCAGCTTCCATACGCCTACCATATTGCACAAATACTCACAGACTGCAAGTTGTACAAAACAAAGAGTGCTCCATAGTTTATCAGAAATCCTCAACTGCAACACGAGCTTACCATTCTTCCAATACAACAGCACAAAAAGTCATTCCTCGGTAAAACAATGTTATGTGTGCTCAAGCATACAACCTCAACAACAGATCTCCATTTAACCTACTCATGCATGAAGATAACATACGAGGTGTGATCAAAAATTTCCGGAATGGCGTCATAAATACTACACAACAGTTTGTTTTGTCTAATCTGCACTGTCACCCTCGAAGTAGTCTCCTTGGGACTTGATACACTTGTCCCAGCGCTTCTGTCACTGCTGGAAGCACCTCTGGAAGTCCTCTTCTTTCAACATGTTCAGAGCCTTCTGCGATTCGCGGTGGATGACATCAATGTCCTCAAAACGGCGTCCTTGGGGCCGCATTTTAAGTCGCGGGAAGAGATAAAGGTCCACTGGTGTCAAATCTGGAGAATAGGCGGGATGGGGAACAGTATTCATCCTATTTTTATCCAAAAATTGGCGAACAGAAAGGGCTTTGTGCGCGGGCGCATTCTCATGATGCAGGAACATGTCCAAATTGTCTTTCAAAATGCTGTAGTCACACCACTTTTAAATTTCGAAAACCTTTAAAATGCTTGAGTTTTGCCCATAACTTCCTTCCCATACGCTGCTCTTAACATTTCATAAGCTTCTGTTGCAGTTTTATCGAGTTTAGAGCAAAATTTGATGTTCGTTCTTTGTTATTTGTAATCTGACATTTTTGCTACGCGGAAAAATCGCAGCACTTGCAAAATACGTGTTCACTTCAGAGCGTCTACATCGTCACTGCATGGTCACAGGATGGCACGTGACCTCTCATTTTTATCGGAAAGGAACGCTGCATGTACAGTCTGGGTAAGAATTAAAGAAATCTCAGCGTCAGCATTGTTGTGATATCATTCCGGAAACTTTTTGATCACACCTCGTATGTTACCAGAGCTGTTGTTACAAAAGTCCACAAGAGCGCAGCACTCCCTGAATCAAGGAATATATCTCGATGGAATAAGTCTGCAACACCTGATTTGAGGTACTAATTTGGAACCATTTTGATATAAAAATTCATGTAATAAAAGGGCAAAAAATATCTTTTAGATGTAAGTGACTATTATTAGTTACTGTGAACAAATAATTTGAAATTAATTAAACATTAATAATATCGGAAAATTCTGTTGTACACAAATGACAAATGCATTTAGGTGCGCTGAAGATTTTGAGGTTATATAACTATTAGTAATTTTACACCGTACTGTTTCGATTCAATAATCTTGTATTCTTACTTATGAGAATTATTTCAGCATTTCAGGTACGTTATTGTGAATTTTCAATTTAGTAAAGGACAGAAATGTCAGTTATAAGAGGAAAAGACTGAGAAATTACTACCACCTTCAAATTATGAAAGGAAGTATCGTCTGAGGGCTCCTATAAGGGAAATGGGAAGACAGTTTGCTTCTCGATGAACAAGAAGCACCGCATAATTGGAAGTGGGAGAAAATACACTGCCGTTTGTGAAAATAGCAAAACCAAGAAGGAAACGCATGAATTTAATAGCACAGGTTAGGTACATGACAAGTAACAAATGATAAAATTTTCAAATCTATACATGATCCTTGAGCCCTAATATTCAGTATTTGTTGTGGCCTCCATGCGCTGCAATTAGAGCTGCTATACGCCGTGGCATTGAATCAAAAGGTTCTGAATAAACTCCTGAGGGAACGTGCTGGCCAGGGAAGCAATGGTAGCCGTCGCTCTTCAAAGAAGGCTTGTACATTCCTCGCAATATATGGCCGGGCATTGTCCTGTTGAAATGTGACCTGTGGAGATACCTGAAGCAGAGGGAGTACCTCAGGCTCTACAACCACCGTTAGGTACCGGTTGCTGTTCAAAGTGCCCTCAATTCGTAGGAGGAGAGAACGGTTGTTGTAACCAATGGCGCCCCAAACCATCACACCTGCTGTTTATCCGCTATGCCGCTCAGCAATGCAGCCCTCCAGGTTGCGCTCATCACGGTACTGCAGGACACGTATGCGGCAATCACTGTAGGACTCGTTAAAGCGGGCCTCGTCCGAAAAGACTACATTTTGCCACTCAGCATCCCAGTGACTGTGTTCGCGTGCCCTTTGCAGGCGGAGGAGCTTGTGATTTCTGGACAATGGAAGCCGACGTAATGTCATGCATGCAACCAGTCCAACCTGCAGCAGATGGCGACGAACCGTTGATGCAGACAAGTTCACACCTGTTGCAGTGCTCCAGCGTCGAGCCAACAATGTGGATGAAGCTGTACGGTCCGTTATGGCCATGCGGACAAGATGACGATCATCCCGTGCTGTGGTCATGTTCCATGGTCCAGTACCCGCTCTTCGCTGCGTACGTCCTTCATCTATCCACTGCTTCCACACACGCATCACTGTCGTAGCAGCATGCCCTGTACGAGGCGAAATTTCACGGTATGACAAACCCGCAGTCGGAACTGTACAGAGAATGGTCAAAGAGCTCCCAACAGAACTCTTGAATCTTCTCTTTGATTTTGGCAGCGATGTGCGGGCGTACGTTGTCGTGCAGGAGGATGATGGCAGTTGACAGTTTCCCGCGGCGTCGATTTTGGATCGCACGTCTCAGTTTGGTAAGCGTTGCACAGTACACGTCAGTTGCATTTGTTGACCCACGGTCCATGAAATCATTCAAGGACCCCTTTTCGTCCCAAAACACGGTAGTCATGATTTTGCGATTCGTGTACGGCGGTTGCTACACTGTTTTGGTTTGGGTGAACCGAAACGGCGCCACTACATTGACTGTTGCTTCGATTCCGCGTTGGTGTACGCTATCCATGTCTCGTTGCCCGTAACAATGTGGGAAAACAAACCATCTCCATCTTGTATATAGCGCTCCAAAAACTGTCGTGCACTACGCAATCGTTGCTCTTTGTGCTGACCGGTGAGCAGTTTTGGCACCCACCTCGCACAAAGTTTCTGATATCCAAGCTGTTCAGTGACAATCCTGTAAAGTGAGGTTCGAGTAACATTTGGGAATTCATCAGCCAGATCACTAATCATCAAACGCCGATCACTTCAAAGTTTTTGGTTCACTTGCTCAACTATGTCCTCGGTCCGAATATGGGCCTACCACTCCACTGTTCATCGTGCACATTTGTGCGGCCATTTCGAGACACTCGACACCGATGTCGAACCTGTTTGTCACTCATTATGTCCGGTCCATACACGAGGCATAACTCACGATGGATGTCCGCAGCTGACGATCCTTTTGCCAGCAAAAATCTAGTCACATCGCGCACTTCACAACTGGCGGGATCTGCGATTGTTGCGGCCATTGCGATCTGCTCAAACCGACTGGCTAATGCCTTCTGCGTCACACCAACACTGCGGTTTCTCAGGAGGCTAACTCGGTACTGAAAAGTAAAGATGGATGATACCGCATATCAGGACTGTCAACATTCTAACTTGAGTCACTGGAAATATAACCAGATAAATCACTAAATGGCCTACTTACAATAGACACACAATTTCGGTTTTCTGCTGGTATTATGAGTCATTGCCATATCGTATATACTGCTCTGTAATATTCCTTTCTTTGGTACAAATGTTTGGCCATCGCCCTCCTTCTCCCCATAATCGCTGATCACCTATAACCTGGATGTACATTAAGTGTTAAATTAAGCACTGAACCGCGCTATGGACTTAATTTATATAACACGCGTATATATTATTAAACGTTACAGATTACTGTACTGCAATAGTATGAAGAACAACTAGTAGTTACGTTTTAATATGGTTTCGGCATACTTCTAAACGAAGCAATTAAATTTCTTGGTTTTCTTCAATGCAGATCTTGTTTCTCTAAAAGTAAAACCCTTCACAAACAGACCCGGATTCTAGTGATAAAATTTCAAAGCGGCACTTAAGTGACCTTTCGTTTATTGTAACCTTCATACGTTACACTGTGTATCGCCAGAAACAATTGAATTATAGTACTACAGAAAATTACAACGTATTGAAGAAGTCAAGCCAATAACAACGAGTGTATACGAAAATAAATGTTATTTGAAATAAACCTGTGCAGTATAGAACCCCATATCTTAAAAGAGAAGGTCCCGAGTAAAATTCTTGGCCATTTCACTCTTACAGCGTCCTGCTTCTCTCCTGTGGCGCTATCTATGGGCGGCGGGCTAGTCACCTGACATCACTAACTCATTGTGGTGGAATCAGTGACTAGAAATTCATCTCACTACAGAAAGCCCCTCTATGGTATATCTATATACCAATGCCTCACAAAAGCTAACAGTTTGTCTTCCTTTTATGGTTTACATTATACAACATTATACAAAATTCCTTCCAAATGAAGAGGACTTCATAGGCTATTCCCAAAAGCTTCAAGATATGTTTCATTTTCCGTACATTTGCCTTAAACGTATGGTGTTTTAATAAAAAAAATCTGATGTGTTACACTCACATGACTTTCTCTACTCTTGTACAAACTATTTTTACAAACGTTTATTCTCCATCTACTTCATGTTAATCGAGATAAACCTTTGCAGACTCTATCTTATTGCTAAGTTTCTTGTAGATGTAAGGGGAATATATATTTACAAGGGCAATATAGAAATACAGTATCCTTTAAGCACAGACATATCTCTTAATAGCTGGTTGCTAGGTGCAGCACCATTCCCTTTGCCACAGATTAATACTCTTTGCATGTCCAAGACAAAAAAATGAATAGCGAATTCCCGTTTGAGAAAATAAGTACTGAAAAATTTAAGAGAATAACAAGTAATATCTCGAAAATGGTTCACTCAACAAAAAAGGTGTATATGACATAAATTGTGTCTTTAACGCGATCTACATTTTGTGTGTTGTAAAAGTTTGTCTATCTCTTATGGTTTACCAGTTATGCAAAATTCGTTCACAATGAAGAATACTTTTGGAGACATTCCAAGAAAATTCAACATATACATTTTATTTATCATGAAAGCATCTTAAATATATGATATTTTAATCAAAATCGTTAGAGCCATTTTTGAGAAAAGTATAATTATCGAAAAATGTTCCATGTAAAGGGTAATCTAGGGTGGGGGATTTTCTTGAAAACCTTCGTGTCGCATCTCTGAAAGATACTGAACCAAAATACCAAGTTTGGTGTTTATCCGACTGTTCGTTTCTGAGTTATGCTGTTCACAGACAGACACACACACGGACATGTTTCCAAAAAATGCTTTTTTTGGATTCAGGGAGTCTCAAAACATGTATTTCCGGTGAAATCTCGGTATCGAATTTTTGGGTGGAATACAATACTTCCCCTACTTACTATACGTAGTAGAGAAGGTAAAAAAGCTAGAGCGATTTTTGAGAAAACAAAATACAACTAAAAATGTTCCGTGTAAAGGGTAATTTGGAGTGAAGGGATTTGTTTAAAATCTTCAACTTAGAAAATACTGAACGTAAATGCCAAATTTGATATATATGCGACTTTTCGTTTTTGAGTAATGCTTCAGAGACAGGCGACACACACACACACACACACATACAAACGGACCCTTTTATAAAAATGTTTTTTTTCGGGATACCAAACGTGTATTTTCGGTGAAATCTCGGTATGTGTGCGGTAAAGAAAGTAAAAATCCAAACTATTCACATGTTTTGCCAAATTTCACTGATACATTGCCTTAAAAACGAACATAAGCCAATGTCCTAAAAGAACCTCCGTTTACACACTTACAAATGAAAATAAAAATCTTCCTTTGATGACGTAACCAGGCTCGTTCGTCTTCGGTAGCGAATATTTGTATATCGTGAAAAATTAATTAACCTACGTTCTGGTTTTATGTTTCCCCATCAAGGAGTTGAAAGTTGGGATAGCCTGCAGGAGGGTTTTAACGCCCAGTAAATTAAAATTTATTTTCTCGAGGTTTGTGAGGTAGCTAGCTTCTCTCTGGAACGCCTTGTTCTAATTTGTACCAGATGAAATTTAATGAGATTTAAATCTCCCCCGTTTTAATACCCTTACTATTAATTAGTGTAGGCATGTGTTCTTTGTAGGATTGGCAAGGATCATTAGGGATTTATTGTGGTCTTAACATAAGCTCCGCAAACATGAACTGTCGGTGCGGATTCTGGAAGAAACCCGTAACTATTATATTACCTCTTCCTGTCATTTAGAACATTGCAAGAAAGTTATGGGGTATCTTACGAGGCATTCTACGTCAAATATCAGACAAAACATGTTAGAAAACACGTTTCACTTTCTCTAATGTAATAAGATAGTTTCTGCAAATGTTTATTTCGATTAACATGAAGTAGATTTTTTTTAAGTAGGATTTTGAGTATCTCTTTCCTGGTCGTACAAAATTCCTTCCAAATGAACACAACTACACAGATTGTGTCCAGAAAATTAGAGTTATAAATTTTATTTGTAATGTAAATATCTCAAATATATGGCATTTTAATCAAAGTTCTTACAGGTGTTTTTGAGAAACTAAAACACAACGAAGGGTGTTTGGTTTGTAGGAATTTCGGTAAAATCTTTGTGTTGCATGCTTGGTAGATGCATTTGAATATCAATTGCTACTTACCCTGCTTCTACTTTCTCGACTTCATACCTATAGGTAGAAATAGTGCATTTCAGCTAAAAATTCGATATCGATATTTCACCGTAAATACATGTTTTGAATCCCGCTAAATCTAAAAAATGATTTTTATAGAACAGCATAACTCAAAAACAAAATATCGCATAAATACCAAACTTGGTGAAGGACTCCATGAAGATTTTCAAGACAATACCCCCGCTCCAAACTACCCTTATATGGAAAGTTTTTCCTTAATGTTTATTTCCTCATTTTATTAAAATACCACAATTTTAAGGTATTTTTGTATAAAATAAAATGTATATCTCGAATATTCTATGCATAGCCTGTGAATTCCTCGTCATTATTTTTGAGTTTCGTATTATTGGTAAATAATAATTATGTTAATGATTTGAATTTTCTAATAGTTTTACAGTTTTGAAATAATGGGATGCCATTCACTTCCTTTTCGTGATATTATGCAAAGAGAATGGAGTTTCAAAGCCATCCGCTTTTTAAAGATTTCACTATCGCTTCAACCTCCTTGAGCTTACAACGAAATGTGTAAAATAATAGGGTAGAGCAAGTGATGTGAATGTAGCACAGGGACCTTAAAACGCTTTATTTGAAATAAAATGCTGCAGTAAAGGTGCCTACACCACTCTGAGTAAAAGCCAAATTCCTGTAACATTAAAGCGTATGCCACATAAGATAATGAAATAGCCCCATATTCCTGGTCGAATGCGGCACTTCCCTGTTATTACATTATGGGCCTAAGTGTTATGCAGGGAACATCTTCCTGATGTGATCGCCCGCTGTTTTGAAATTCAAATGATAGCCTTAAGGGATGATAGAAGGGGTGGTAGTGTATTAACATGTACAAGGGTCGTCTCCCTTAGCGCCAATGACAGGGCTATTGTAAAGAAACAAAGGACAACTGTTGCTATACTAGACCCGTCATGATAATGACCCTATTCTGATAAGAAGCGACACGAGGCCTTCTTCTTCTGAACTTTTTATCCTGTAGCAACAAAACTGCAAAGTGAACGGCACTTTCGTCTTTATGGAAGGCTTGTGTGTCGTTTTATACAGAGCGCAATGAAAACCTTTCAGTAATCAGCAGAACAAGGTTTCTTTGGTCAGCGTTGTGGTTTCTTAATCAAAAGTTCGCAGGTCCGATTCCCAGCTGGAGAGGGATGAGTTTTCTTTAGCTAGAATCATTCCTTACTCGCCGCAGAGTGTGAGAGTATAAATATCAGAGAGTTGATTATAAAAATAAAAATATCTGACGATAAGTGTGATAAATACACATGACCTTCTCTGTCAATCACAATGCAAACACATCTGTTATACGAGGCGTATTCCAAAACTGAGGTCCGTTTGGTCATAACATCATCGCTCATGAGACAAGGTTTTTATAGACAATAATATGTACTTACATATATACTTTACTTTTCCACATAATCGCCGTTCACATCTATACACTTGCTGTAACGCTGCACCAGCTTCTTTAACCCCTCGACATAGAAGTCTCCCGCCTGGGACTTGAACCAGTTGGTAACGCTCGTCTTGAGTTCATCGTCGGTTTGAAATAGTTGTCCATCCAGCAGATGATAGACCACTACACAACTAAGCATATCAACCCAATTAGATTGCACAGGATGGTCATTACTTAACTAAGGCCAATTATCAACAAGTTACTCAAGCATGTGAGAGAGCAAGGCGATTACATAACTAAGGTCACCAATAAGAGGTTATTTCAGTACATGATAGACCACTACACAACCCAAATGTTGTGTTAACCTAAGTGATTTGTACAGGAAGGTCATTATTTAACTAAGACCATCTATCAAAAAGTGGTCAAATTGATAAGGCCACTACACAATTAAGTCTATATATAAAATGTTCCCCAAGTAGATTGTAAAGGAAGGTTATTATTCAACTAAGATCATCTATCAAGAAGTTACTCCATCGGATGATAAGGGCACTACACATCTAAGGATGTGAATCTAAGTAGATGGACCAGGAAGGTCATTATTCCACTAAGGCCATCTATCAACAAGTTACCCCAGCAGATGATGAGGCCACTACGCACAGGATGGCTCAGGCGATAAAGTCTGTGGCCCGTATCCGGAAGTGTCAGGTTCAAATCCTGTGGGCCGACTGAGGGTTTCTCGTGATTTCCCTCAGCCACAAAGGTAAATATCGGATTGGATATTTAATACCACTAAACAAAACTTCCACCTTAAGTCTAAAACAACAGTAAAAATGAAAAATAGATGGTAATAGCGAATGCTGTGCCATCTATCCATAGGCAATGAAAGCAGTTAGACTGGAAGGTACCCTAAAACCATCTGCACGGCAAGAAGCAGAAGATCTCTGTGGACACGTGACAACATATATTGAGTTTTTTTATGGACGCTCTTTAACTGCTGTGGTCCTTAGCGTCCCATTCTATATTGGGCGTGAAAGACCGGTAATTTTGCTCAGAGCCTCTTTATCAGGCTTGAGATTCTTTTACGTGCCGTAAATCTACGACACGGGACCACCGGCTTTACTTCCCTTCCGAAGGAAGCCATGCTAAGGATTTTTACGCCCGAAAAAATCCATCGCCCTCCACCGGGTTCGAACCCGCGACCTTGGGAACTAGAGGCTAGGACGGTACCACTAGTCCCCGGAGGAAGACGGACACGTGACGAAACACGATAGTATAGTTACAGGGATGAGACCTAGAAGGCTAACTGTTTCCCACACATCGATCCACGAGTTATGTACTAACAGATCTGTCGTGATATGACGGTAAACCGTAAAATAAGTAGATTAAACAACAACTACCAAGGATATGAACCTAAGTAGATACAGAAAGTTCATTATTCAACTAAGGCCATCTATCAACAAATTACTCCAGCAGATGATAACGCCACTACACAAGTAGAATGTTACTCCATGTAGAAGGTACAGGAAGGTCGTTATTCAACTAAGGCCAAATATCAAAAAGTTCTCCAGGAGATGGTAAGACCACCACACAAGTAGGTTGTTAACCCAAGTAGATGATACAGGAAGGGTTATTCAACTAAGGCCAAATATCAAAAAGTTCTCCAGGAGATGGTAAGAACACCACACAAGTAGGTTGTTAACCCAAGTAGATGATACAGGAAGGGTTATTCAACTAAGGCCTGAAACGGCAACTCTAGGCCGGGCACGAAAACTGTAATTATAGATAATTTATTAATTAACTTTTATTGATGTTAAATCATACTATGTAAATATCTTTTTCTCATACTGCTTGTATATTTTAAGAAGGGTGATTTAACGTTATGTATCTACCTAGGTTACTAATATTAGTAGAGTTATAAATGGTTTAATGTAAATAATTTAAGCGCTATGTTAAAATACTGTCCACGACGAAATGTTTTAGCTACAGGAATAGTGCTTTCGAAGTCAGAAAACCTAGTTTTATTACCTCTCTTCAGTCGCAGTGCCATTATTCCTACAGCGAGGGTGTAGCGCCTTTGTCCCTTTATTTGATAATTCGCCGTGACCAAGTGAGCGAGACAGATAGCATAACGGTAAATGTAGGAAAAGCCGCGATTTATATTAAACTTGGACCAATGAGATCTCTGGAAGTTTATTCGAAATAGTTAGACGCGTCGAATGGCGCTAAAAATGAACCAATAGGAAAGGAAGCAGCCCCAGAAGCCTGCGACTATAAATGGATCTGTTCGGAGCAAATTCGAGGCAGTTTTCGTAATGTGTGGTCAGGGAGAGATGCGGCAGGATGTGTGAGATATCGCGCCAAAAAGGGAATAAAGACAGTTTTATCATGGATTTTTAGCAAGACAGTTTTGTCATGAAGTTTTAGCATTGCAGGTTGTCAGGCAGTTTGTCAACAGTTTTGTCAAGAGAGTTTTCGTAATGTATGGTCAGGGAGAGATGCTGCAGGATGTGTGAGATATCGCGCCAAAACTCGAATCAAGATAGTTTTAGAAACACACCTAAGATCCGCTACCCGTAAAGAGATAATAAGCATATTTAAACTTCGTGTCATATCCGCGCCGTAGTTTAACAGCGGTGGACAGTATTTTACGGCGACTATACCAGTGTTGTATACTACGAGTGTCAATTAAATAAAGAGAAACGGCAGTGTCATCTTTTCAGAAACAAAGCACGTCTATGTCTTCCTATATCACCACCCGAGATCTACGTTTTCCTTTACCGAGGATAAGTCCATGCTCCTATATAGTTTAAAGAAAACTACTGCAGCTAGCCGAGGATAAAAGTGAAGAGAACCAGCACACGGCGAACTTCTGGAACCAACGGGAGAAGCATCAAGGTAAGACAAAAGCAACGGACGAAGGAGGTGACCGCCGCAGGCCAAATATCAAAAAGTTCTCCAGGAGATGGTAAGACCACCACACAAGTAGGTTGTTAACCCAAGTAGATGATACAGGAAGGGTTATTCAACTAAGGCCAAATATCAAAAAGTTCTCCAGGAGATGATAAGACCACCACACAAGTAGGTTGTTAACCCAAGTAGATGATACAGGAAGGGTTATTCAACTAAGGCCAAATATCAAAAAGTTCTCCAGGAGATGGTAAGACCACCACACAAGTAGGATGTTAACCCAAGTATATGATACAGGAAGGTCATTATTCAACTAAGGCCATCCATCAACAAGTTACTCCATGACATGATAAGACCACTACTCAAATAAGGATGTTAACCCAAGTAGATGGTACAGGAAGGTCATTATTCAACTAAGGGCATCTATCAACCAGGTTTTAGTGCCCATAACCCCATATCATCATCATCATCAACCAGGTAGTCAAACAGATGGTATACGTATGTAAGTACTCAGATAAGGATATCTACTTGCACTACAAAACACTTCAGATTTTAATCCAAAAACTAAATTTCAATAATTACCGATGGTTACATTTACCTTGTATATTTGTAAATGCAGGCAGCACTGTATGATTTGTCCACTGCTATTGGTACTATTTGATCCAGTACCTACTCGAACCAGGTTCTTCACAATATTTAATAAGACTGCATTATAAAGTAACAGATAAAGCTTCCTTCAGTTCCATTGTGTTCCTTGAAACGCAATAAATTACTCGACAGCAGGAAACGGTTCTAGACTATAAATCTCTGAAACATCCTTTAAAGCACATTTTATGCACGGGGCCTGTCTCAAAATATAAGTGGGGTAGTCTGAAGTGAGTGACAAATTCCTATTTCCATTCCAAAAGAGACAGGCAAAATAACGGTAACAAATCTTGCGAGACGGCCAAGCAAATAATAAATAATACGCTGTAGCGAAGAGATTGTCTTGAAACAAAAACTGCAGACAGATATAGCTACCTCGCATAGTTCGGAAACATACTTCCACAAGCTACATTTACTCTCTAGGGCAGAAAATATGTTTCTTCACAGTCACACTCTCGCATTTCTCTTTGAAGCAAGCAAAGAAACCGCTTCTCAATTTATCAATAGCACGATGTTCTCTAGGAATCCGACTTCAATGCCACTTTACGATGCAAGAGATCATTTCTGGTGTATGTTAGGGGAACATTAAAAGTCATATCCAACCAATGTTAATTCCGCTAAATTCTCGACCCATTGAAACTATTTAACGTATCGGGATGAAATACATACTTTCTAAGTTCACTTATATATTCCAATTCGGCTACTTTTTACTAAAGAATGGGTTTAATTTCTTGATAATGGCATATTATCGTCATAATTTATCAACAACTCTATTAACACCAAAATACTAGATCCACAACAGCACTTGGAGGCTGTTTTATCATACTAAAATTCAATTTGGATATCTTCATCACTTTCTGAGAAAACAGATCATTTATACCAAATAATGTCACTTACAGAGAAAGATGTTTAAATAAAAACTCTGATTTATACATTCACATGACTTTCTCTAGTCTCTACCTTTTTACTTTCTCTACTACGTATAGTAACTAGGGGAAGTATTGTATTTCACCCAAAAATACGATACCAAGATTTCACCGAAATACATGTTTTGAGACACCCTGAATCCAAAAAAAGCATTTTTGGAAACATGTCCGTGTGTGTGTCTCTCTGTCTGTCTGTCTGTCTGTGTGTCTGTCTGTGAACAGCATAACTCAGAAACGAGCAGTTGGATAAACACCAAACTTAGTATTTAGGTTCAGTATCTTCCGGAGATGCGACACCAAGGTTTTCAAGAAAATCCATCCACCCCAGACTACCCTTTCCATGGAACATTTTTGGAAATTTTTAATTTTCTCAAAAATTGCTCTAACGATTTTGATTAAAAGGTCATATGTTTAAGATATTTTTAGGACAAATGAAATGTATATCTCGAATTTTCTGGGAATGTCTCCAAAAGTACTCTTCATTGTGAACGACTTTTGCATAACTGGTAAACCATAAGAGATAGACAAAATTTTACTGCACGAAAAATGTAGATCGCGTTAAAATACACAGTTTATGTCGTATAAATGTTTTTTCTAGAGTGAACCATTTTCGAGATATTGCTTGTTATTTCCTAAATTTTTCCAATACCGGTACTTTTTCTCAAATTCGTTATTTTTTTTATGTCCTGGAAATGCAAAGAGATTGGAATGCGCCACATAGCAACCAAGGCTTAACAGATTTGACTATCGCTTAAAGCCTACCATATTCCCCTTGCATCTACAAGAAAATTAGCAATAAGATTAACATCTCGATTAACATGCCACTTTACGATGCAAGAGATCATTTCTGGTGTATGAAGCATATGGAGAATAAACGTTTGTAAAAATAGTTTGTACAGGAGTAGAGAAAGTCATGTGAGTGTAGCACATCAGATTTTTTAGTCGGTACACAAACTATTCTTACTAAAGCTTATTACTTTCTCTACTACGTATAGTAAGTAGGGGAAGTATTGTATTCCACCCAAAAATTCGATACCGAAATTTCACCGAAAATACGTGTTTTGAGACCCCCTGAATCCAAAAAAAGCATTTTTGGAAACATGTCCGTGTCCGTGTGTGTCTGTGAACAGCATAACTCAGAAACGAACAGTCGGATAAACACCAAACTTGGTATTTAGGTTCAGTATCTTCCAGAGATGCGACACGAAGGTTTTCAAGAAAATTCCCCCACCCCAGATTACCCTTTATATGGAACATTTTTCGAAAATTGTAATTTTATCAAAAATGGCTCTAACGACTTTGATTAAAATATCATACGTTTAAGATATGTTCATGACAAATAAAATGTATATCCCGAATTTTCTGGGAATGTCTCCAAAAGTATTCTTCATTGTGAACGACTTTTGCATAACTGGTAAACCATAAGAGATAGACAAAATTTTACTACACAAAAATGTAGATCGCATTAAAATACACAATTTATGTCATATACATTTTTTTGAGTGAACCATTTTCGAGATATTGCTTGTTATTCCCTTAAATTTTTCAATACTTATATTCTCAAATGGGAATTCGTTATTCATTTTTTTTGTCTTGGATATGCAAAGAGTATTAATCTGTGGCAATGGGAATGGTGCTGCACCTAGCAACCAGCCATTAAGAGATATGCCTAAGCTTAAAGGCTACTGTATTTCTATATTGCCCTTGCAATTACAAAACAAGGGGAACATGGTACGCCTTAAGCGATAATCAAATATTTTTAGAACTGGTCGCAATGTGTAAAATGTAATTCTGCTTGCATGTCAAAAGATCGTTTCTGCAAATGTTTATCTGGATTAATATGAAATAGATGGAGAATAAGAGTTTGTAAAAATAGTTTGTACAAGAGTAGAGAAAGTCATGTGAGTGTAACATTCAATTTTTTTAAGTTATGCTGTTTACAGACACACACGGACGTTTTTCTAAAAATGCTTTATTTGGATTCACGGGACCTAAAAACATGCACTTCCCGTGAAATCTCTATTGATTTTTTTGGTGGAAGTAAAAATGGAGAAAACCAACTGTCATATATTTACAAAGAAAGAAACCAAACGTCTTGGACACACAGAAACTGCAATATTGTAACAAATAAAAACACCAGTTGATATTAAACGCACTTTATTTGTCATTCAGCTGCTCAGCGTAACACAAACGTTACACTTTACACACTCAGAACAACACACAACAGATCCGTCGAATCAAATCACAACTGAAATGCAATCGGGACTGTCCAGAGGCTTCAACTTCTTGACTATACTTAAGTTCGTAACTTCTACTCTAACTCCCGGGCAAGACCAGCCCTCTTATATAGGGCCCAGATACAGAGCGAAACGTTCTGGAAAGGGAGGTTACTACAACCTGCCGATAGGAATCCTTTGGAGCAGTAATTACCCAAACTGCGTGGAAGTGGAACATAATCTGAAAGGGCATGAATACTGTTACCGGCGGCCTGTAGGTGCCTTGGCGCGTGCTGTTAACAATAACACCAGTTTGTAGAGCGAAAATAGCCCTGTAAGATGAGCTAAAGTTTACTTCTGTACTCAAAACTGTGCAAGAGTTAGGTTTTGTTTTTTCTTTGGGTGAAGTAGTGCAGAATTGACAGCACCTTTGTATCCACAATGATAAAATATATATCAAATTGAAGACGAAATTCCAATTAATAAGACTGCAGCAAAACTAACAAATCTTGTGATACACTCCCATGTTTTTCTCTACTCTCTATCGTTTATTATATAAACTATTTTTACTAAACTTTATTTTTCTATCTACTTCATTTTAATCCAAATAAATCTTTACAGAAATAGCTACATTACACATTTCGTTATAGATACAAAGAGAACGGCGATAGTCAAATGTTTAACAACTGGACGCTATATGTTGGCCTTAAAATTCCATACTGTTTCCATGTCATCGCGAGAAACAACTGAATGTTGACAAGAGTTACGAGAATGAGCACGAAATGAAAAATTCAAATCTTTAATAACGAATATCTCAGAAATAGCTAATGCCACAAAACTTAATAAACCATTTAGCAGTTATACAGGATTATACAATATTCCTTCCGAATGAAGAGGACTTTACAGGGTATTCCCAGAAAATTCAAGATATACAGCTTATGTTTAATGTATGGTATTTTGCTCAAAATGTTCCATGTAAAGGGTAGTTGTGGGTGTGAGGATTTTCTTTAAAAACATTGGCTTCTATCTGTGGAGAGTAATGAACTTAAATGCCAAGTTTGGCCTTTATGCGTCTTTTCGTTTTTAAGTTATGCTGTTGAAACACACACATGGACTTTCTAAAAATGTTTTTTTTTTGTATTCAGGGGCCTCAAAACATGTACTTCTGGTGAAATTTCAACATTGAATTTTTGTGTGGAGTGCAATACTTCCGCTGTTTACTATACGTAGTGGATAAAATCAGATGAATGTAACACGTTTTACCTCCCATGTGAGCTCTGAGAGGTTGTAAAGTAAGTGTTTCAACACCCTGTATATGTTTTAAAGTTCTGACGTCGGGTTCTCTGTGTAGTTTAATTGATAACTGTGCATTCCAGCTTTAACTTGAGGACGCCCGCTGCCTTGCGACTGAAAGCATTGAACCAAGTACCCTACATAAGAGAGAAGCGGTGGTGGTGCACCATCTTGTAATTATAATCACCACAATAACGCACCCTCAGGCAGCAACTACCCCTTGTTAGAGACTGATGCTTTTTGGGTTACCGTCATTGAATTAATAACTGGAACGAAATTTGGTTGAACATTAAACCGGATATTCGTACTCGAGAATGTAATGGAGGTGTTGGCCGCAGGGAGGCGCGCCCATCACAAAGGCCGGCACATGGGGTGAAATTAGTAAGAAGGGTGATAAAGGGAATGCGTAATGACGGGGGTAATAATTAAAGGTCAGGTCCCGTGAAGTACCAGGGGTGTCACACAACTTGTTTTGGGGTGTTTTTTGTTTTACTTTCGCAAAGTTTAGGCTTTGTTTATGGTACAACCTATATACTAAAAGTCATTAGAATAAAGAGGACTTATTCCCAGAAAATTTAAAATATACATTTTGTCTTGAAAATATATTAAACATATCGTATTTTAATAAATATCATAGCAGCATTTTTAAGAAAATAAAAAACTAATGAGAGAATTTTTACACGTAAACTGTAGTTTACGGTTGGGAGATTTACTTGCAAATCCTCATGTCGCATCACACATACAGACGTACACACGCGCGCTTTCTCTAAAGTTTCTCTAAAATTTCGATACCGAGGTTTCACTGGAAATGCATGTTTTGAGGCCCTTTGAATAAAAAAGCATTTTAGAAAATGATCCGTGCGAGCGCGCGTGTGTGTCTGTTAAGAGTATACAAAATTATATAAATACCAAATTTGATATTCAGGTACAGTACCTGCCAAAGATGCGACACAAAGATTCTTAAAAAAATCCCCATACTGCAAACTACCCTTTACATGGAAAATTTTTGGAAATTAGTGATTCTCTAAAGAATGGATCTAACGATTTTGATTATACTATTACATATTAGTGTTATTACTATTGTAATTATTGACGGAAATATATAAAGAATTAAATAAAGAAATTATAGAGAGATGAAATAATTGCAGTAAATATTTTCAAGGTATAATGTAACAAGCTTGGGTTGAGAAGAAGGTAATTAGCGAGCCATGTAACGAAAGTCATTAGTATTAACCGAATAGAGAACACATTAGCTTAAGGATTTCTGGGAACGCAGTTGGATTATAAGTTCAGGATGCTTAAACAGTTACGTAGGCAGAAATTCTGACAAAGAGAAGTGAAAGGTATTTCCGAGATTTTAGCCAGGCTTCGTAGTAACCAAAGTCAGAGATGCATAGGAAGAGAGGTGAATATTGGCCCAGGTGTGAAATGTTTGGTGGGAGTAATTCTAATGTACGCGTGGCTTAAGTAATATAGAGGCGGGGATAGTAACATAAAGCAATAGTTGCAATAAATAATTTCCTATATTAAATCAGTGTATAATGTAATATGCTTAGATTGTGTGGCAGTATTTTATATCACAACACTGTAAATGCCAGAGTGATTGTAGTATAAATAAGCATTATTGTATGACATTGATTTGAGATGTTTGTTAATTATAAGCATTGTTAGGAAATAAGTTTACACGGCCTCACTGAAACTGACAATAAGAGCGGGAAACAATGAGCGAGGGGGTGAGTTGTTTATTAATTAGAAGAGGCAAGCAACTGACGTCAGATTAGCGCGCTTTTCTTAGAAATGGAGGGAATATTTTCCCTAGAGCAAATGTGTTCGTAACTTTGATTGGATATAAAAATAGACGCTAATGTTGGCGCGTTTTATTAACCAATAGCAGCTCGGTTATAATATTTAGGCATATCGGGGTATGGGAGTATAAAAAGCTAAAGCCAGAGGCAAGTATTGTCCAGTTCAACAGAAACATTCACGCATTACACGTCGCACAGTTTGAACAGAATAATTCACAAGGCAAACGTCGTTCAGTCCAACAGAATCATACAAAGGTTATACGTCGCAAAGTTTAAGAGAATCGTTCACGCGTTATACGTCGCGCAATTCCACAGAATCTCTCGCGTTGTAAAGTTAGTTATAAATGTGAAATACGCGAATTAATAACGTGCAGTAAATAAGTGATTTTAGTGATATTAGAAAATATAACAGTTTCAGTCTGGCGTATATCAAGAGTCAATATGTGAAATTAACTAATTGTGACGGTAATAAAAGTGTAAAAACAAATTCTTTTATAAGTGTTATCTTTCAGTAACAAATCCTTTCCGTTTACACACCCTGTTCAAGAGATATGCTCGACTGAGTAGTAATAATAGCTAGCCGGAGGACAAAGCACCCAAAATTCACACTAGTATACAATAACAGGCGCCCAGCAATAAGATAACACGAGCTACCGCGACAAATTGGCTCCCATATGTGGGGCAGATAAACATGAAGCATCTTCCAACTACTACAAATATAATCCACTTCAATTGAAAAGATTTGCCACGAGAAGAAGGTAATTAGCGGGCGATGTAATGAAAGTCATTATTATCAGCCGAATAGAGAACACATTAACTTAAGGATGTCTGAGAACGCAATTAGGTTATAACTTCAGTACGCTTACACAGTTATGTAGGCAGAAATTCTGAAAAAAGAGAGGTGAAAGTTGTTTCGGAGATTTTAGCAGGCCCCTAGTAACCATAGTCAGAGAGGTGTATGAAAAGAGGCGAATATTGGCCCGGGCGTGAAATGTTTAATAATTCTAATATAGGCGTGGATTAAGTAATACAGATGCGAGCATCTAAATCAAGATTTACTCTCTCGCTGGTACCGTCAGAGGTACTTACGTGCGCGATTTTAAGTGCCGAGTGACGCGCTTGTGAGATTAATATATCACGGCTATCGGGAGGGATCTCTCCGAGAAAATTTTTAGCAACTCACTTGTAGGAGTATTATGAAAGCTGTTATTTCTAACCTAACTTTTATGATGCAGAAGTGAGCACGTATAATATTTCAGTTATCAAGAACTCAAATGGTAGTTTACAATAAGCTTCTCAGTCAGTTTAAACTGGTGTTGTCTTTTACAATGCATCCACGCATATCCTGAGGGAAAGATCTCATAGCATACCACTAAGCAGTTGGCGCACGAGAGAACAGAACGAGCTACGATTTAATGTAGATAAATGTAATGAGATGTATTTCTTGAATTTTCTGGGAATAGTCTGTGAAGTCCTCTTCATTCGGAAGGAATTTTGTATAATGTTGTATAACCGGTAAACGTTAACCGATAGACGATAACGTACTATAGAAAAAATGTAGCTCTCTTTAAAACACACAAATTGAGGCAGTGTTTTTAACACCAAAATGATTTTAGTCTAATTATATAATATATAAATTCAATAACAGCCCGCCTTAAAGCAATATGTGTATGTAATAATTTGTAAAATGTATTTAACAGTCATTGCATATGCTTATATTATTGCATACATGTTCAAAAATGTCATGTGAATATATTACGTAATTTAATAATGTAGAAGCTGTGAGAATAATAAGTTAAAAGTTGCTAACAATGAGGTAACCTTGAGTGAATAATGAGTAAGAAAGTTTAGCAATAGTAGTTCTGATTCTTGGAAGCAATAATGTAATTTTAGTGACAGTTTATCAAATAACCAATCAACAACCAGAAAAAGCTTTAGTTAAATGAAGGTAGACTATTGGAGTAGGATTAGCCAATCAAAGACTTGAAATACAGAAATTTACAAGTTTAGACGGTTGAAATCTATTCAGTTGCCTGCAGACAGTGCTCATAAGTGGATGCGTTGCTTGTGCGTCCTCGAGAGATTTAATACGTATTCGTGTGAAACGAAAAATAGTTTACATGTTAAAAAGTATAATTAATTAATAAAAAGAATCTCTATATCAGCGAAGTGTTATTTTAATCGTATCAAGTATTAATAAAAGGAGTGAAGTAAAATTATAATCTGTGTAAGCCTACATTCTTGTCGTATCACGCCCTGCTAAGAGAAGCGTGTCTCTAAGAAATACTGACGCAGCCGAGACAAACATAAATATATAATATTTAAAGAAACAGTAATTATATTTTTTAAACTTGGGGCAAAGGCTACCGGAAACTGGGTACCATACGTGCGGTTGCAACAACTATTACAAGTTCGGCTCCCCAACAGTTGAAATATAATACAACTCCTTCAATACAAACTACTTTAAATTGACGCCCAAAGCGTGGTGCAAATAACGTAACAAACCAACTACTTCAAACTGACTTTCCATACGTAGCAGCAACAAACGTTTCTCAAAATACATTTTTTGTTGTGGCACCAGCCATGAGATATCTGTTTTAATGCTTCGAATTGGTCATTACTTAGCGATTCTTTTAAAGTCCTGTCAAAATGAAGCTGTTTCTTACGATGTCATGGAAACAGTATGGAATTTTAAGGCCAGCATATAGCGTCCAGTTGTTAAACATTTGACAATCGCTGTTCTCTTTGTATCTATAACGAAATGTATAATATAGCTATTTACAGCTATGTTTTGTCTCGATTAAAATGTAGTAGATAGCAAAATAAACTTACCTCAGAATAATTTGTATACTCACCAATAAGCGATACAATGTAGCACTTTAGATTTTTATATTAATCTTGGAAGCTTTCAGTGTCTTTGATTTTCAAATAAATAAGTCAACCACGTCTTCGTTAGAAACACTGCACCAGTCTTTAAATGCAAACATTCCTTCTCACACTGCTGCCGAGATTTTGATGGCAGCAGTTCCGGTTCAACGTTTCTGGCTCGCATTGAAATTTCCTTGGGATTTTCATGCATACTTTCAATCACAAGGTTGTTGTTTAGAAATGAGCGCTCAGAGTAAGCGATGCCATCTACATCCGCATCTCGTATTGTTATGGTCAACGCTTGCCGAGCAAGGTAGTGCAGGCAGCTCGCATTTGGGATGTCATGGGTTCGATTCCCGCAATCGATATTTCTGACCCATGTTTTTTTTTTCCGGAGGTTTCGCTAGGCGAATTCTAGGAAGGTTAATTATGTCCTCCAAATTTCCTGTCCCTCCGTTTCACCTCCTTTCTCATTTCACTTTTCCTTTCATCTTCTTGGTTGTTTCAGAGTTGCAATTGTCAGTGAGAGTCTCGGTGTTGTATGACAGGGGAAAAGGATGCTCTCTGTATGAGTTCGCCCCCAAAATGGGGGCAGTCTCCGAGTCCCGGACACCCCAGTGAGACGTGCATGCCTTCAGGGGAGCCGATTGAACAAACTGCCACCGGGGAGTTTCAACCTGAAAAATGTAGGGACCCTGCCCTAGGACTGGCGTGTCTATTGATCTGGCCGACCTCTGTCTCCTCTCACCTCACTCCTCCCTCCTAGGGCACAAACGATCCCCTTTGGTCAGGTGCTAAGTACACCTCCGTTCCAGTCGTCCTCCGTAGTGTAGTGGTTACCATGTTAGCTTCTAGTTCCTGAGGTCGCGGGTTCAAACCCGGCGGAGGGGAATGCATTTTTTCGGGTGTAAATATCCTTAACATGGCTTCCTTTGGAAGGGAAATAAAGCCGGTGTCGTAGATTTACGGCACGTAAAAGAACCTCAAGCCTGATAAAGAGGCCTCTGAGCAAAATTACCGGTCTTTCACGCCCAATATAGAATCGGACGCTAAGGACCACAGCAGTTAAGGAGTATTGATAAATAAAACTAAATTAAATTCACCTCCGTTCTTATTCGCGCGTCATATGGTGAACGCTTCCAAGGAGGTGTTAGTACGGTTCATAGCGTAGGAAGCAGGCGGCTGTGAGAATGTCAACAAATGACTGACTATGCCTTCTTTATTTATATAGTGCTTATATTACGAAGGTCGTCCAATAAGTAAGTTTCCCAAGTTTTTTAAAAACACATTACACACAATTCATTATGTTGAATTAATTTTATTTATATTGTACAATCCTTCTGTTACTTTTCTACATAGTCAACATGTTTTTTCAAGCATTTTTGGGGACGTAACACAACTTTTTCCAAGCCAATATTGTACCAGGTCGGGTCCTGTGCTCGCAACCAGCTGTTCACTGATTTGACTTCATCATCGTGTTAAAAGTGCTTACCTTTGAGTTGGAGGAACACGTGAAAATCACTTGGGGCAAGCTGCGGTGAATATGGAGGATACGAGAAAACTTCCAAGTTGAATCTTGAATCAGAAGATTCAACTGGGAAGTTTTCTCGCATCCTCCATATTCACCAGATGTTTTCCCAAGTGATTTTAACATGTTCCCTGATTCAAAAGGCATCTTGGAGGTAAGCATTTTAACACCGTGATGGATATCAATCAGAAGTGAACAGCTGTTTGCGAGCACAGGACCCGACCTGGTACAACACTGGCTTGGAAAAACTTGTCATGCACTCAGCTTCGAGATAGCGAAGAGGAAACATCGCAGAGACGCCGATCCTGCTAAGGCAGGAATCTCGTCTTCTGCCCGGCATCTGCCGAGGGAATTTCGCCGCAGCCGCCACAGCCTGGGCAACCTACGCCTCGGCCGCAGCTTCGACGCTACCGCACCAGCAGTCGCCGCCGCACTCACCGGCATCCACACTGCCGATTCTGGGAACTTCCCAGCCACCGCAGAGCCAGCCTGTGCCTCAAGGGAGGGGGCTTGCCAGTCAGGTTCCTCATCACCGCAGCTCACTACCAGTGGGCTTCAGCCTTGAAGGCCACCATGATCATCGGAGCACAGGGACCCACGTCGCTCTTCAGAATGGAGTCTGCAGACCCTGGCGACTACGAAGCAGCCTTGAGGGCGGGCCAGCCCTTGTTAGGGTGGTGCTGACGCATCGAGGCCAGCCGAGTGGAACACGAGGCTCCCTGCAGGCGCTGCTGTGCTTACGGGCACAATGAGACGTCCTGCACAGCACAACCGAGGTGCCACTATTGTGGTGCCGCCAGCACAACGGCATCGTGCAAGCAGCATGGACTTCGCCACCGCCGCCGCTACTGTTCCACATGTGGAGGGTCAACACACTTCACCGCTCTGCCCCCTGTACCCCTGCAGGAAGGCACCGCTGAAGCCACCAGCACCAAACTCGCCTTAGATAACCACTCTACATTCGCCGACACCAGCACCATCACCGGAGCCGACACCAGCACCACCTCCAACGCCGATTATCGAGGAAGTCCAGGACCTACACGACGCCGTTCAGGATCTTCACGCGGAGTTCCTGAACATGTCGGCGAAGCTGACAGCCCTGGAGGAACTCATCAGAGAACTTCAAGTTGTATCAGCTGCTCAGCAAGGTTTTTTAACTGACAGTTTGACACCACATCATCAACATTCAACGCCATAGACGACACCATCTGGAACTGTGCTCTAGGTTCCAGAGTGAAGAAAGACACAGAGAGAGTCGCACGCTTCTTGCAGCAATGCAAGGAGTTCAACCAGCAACAGCAGCATTATCATCAGTACCATCCTCAATCCTAACTTCCATTCTCTTCCATACCCTCGCCATTCCCACTAGTGTTGCAGTCAGGTTTCATGGCTGCAACACATAGGGCGGCAGCCAACAGCCTTCAATTACTAACGCGAGTGATATGCGGGACCGCACAAGGCCACGCTTTAATCCACTTTTCCTTCATCCATTTCCCTTCCGGTTGAAGTAGCTTTTGTCCTTATTGTATTGTTATTTTTACGTTGTTATTTGCCCCACGCTTTGGGAGCCAATTTAAAGTAGGAGTATTGAAGGAGTTGTTCAACTGTTGGGGAATTTGAAGTAGTTGCAACGGTACGTATGGTACCCGCTTTCCGGTAGCCTTCGCCCCAAATGTACTTCCCTGTGGCCTTTGCCTCAGATGTTTAAAAAAATATATTAACTTTGTAATTTTTGCTGTTTCTTTAAATATTATATATTTATGTTTGCCTCGGCTGCGTCAGTATTATTGTTAGAGACATGTTTCTCTTAGCAGCGAGTGGTGCGACTGAACTATGTAGGCTTACACAGATTATAATTTTACTTCCCTCCTTTTATTAAAGCTTGACACAATTTAAATAACACTTCACTGATATAGAGAGAGCTGTGAGATTTTTTTAATTAATTACTTGCACTTTTTAACACGTAAACTATTGTTGTCACACACGAATACGTATTAAATGTCTGGAGGACACATCTCGCGTCCGATTAGGAACATTGTCTATAACCAGCACTGTCTACAAGCAACTGACTTCTAGATTTGTAAATTTTGCTATTTCAAGTCTCTGATTGGCTATTCTTAATCCAACAGAATACTTTTATTTTACTAAAGCTTTTTCTGGTTGTTGATTGGCTATTTTATAAACTGTCACAAAAATTACATTATTGTTTCCAAGAATGACTAGTAGCATTATTAAACATTCTTACTCATTATTGCCTCAAGGTTACCTCATTGTTAACAACTTTCGGATTCTATTCTCACAGCTCCTACATTGTTAAATTACATAATACATTCACATAACATTATTGCACATCTATACAATAATATAAACATATACAATTACTGTAATATACACTTTTTATATATTGTTACATACACATATTGCTTTATGACGGGCTGTTATTGAATTTATATAATATATAATTAGACTGAAGTCATTTAACTGTTAAAAATACTGCCTCGCCATATGGGCTGGGGTTAGTGATTAAGCCATTTTCTCCTCCACTAGAAAAAAATTCTGTCACGTCCCCAAAAATGCTTGGAAAAACATGTTGACTATGTAGAAAAGTAACAGAAAGGTTGTACAATATAAATAAAATTAATTAAACATGATTAATTGTGTGTAATGCATATTATAAAATAGGGAAACTTACTTACTGGACGCCCCTCGTATATTTATTTGTTTAATATAATTTAAAGAGGGTTTAATAAAAACTATTATATGCCTACGTATGCAAAATCTTTATTTTATGTATTTTATACATAAACAGATATTTTAAACGAACATTTTAACATTCTTACTAGCGTTAAACGTAATATTTTAATATCTTTATGATTCAGTTAGCTTCCTGCGATAGTCATATTTTCATCCTCACTTATCACCGTGGCAACAAAAGTGGAACAAAAGAACATCATCTCGCGAGTTGTAATCTTTTCTTGAAAACGCCTCGGGAATCTTAAAGCGCTAATGCTGTCCATAAGAGGTGAAAAATGAATGCGTTCGCCGTGAGGGCCAATATTAAAGTTGTGAACTGAATTATTTGACCCGAGGTGATGGTATTAATATTTGCTTCACCTGACGTCACCATAGCAACGCCTTGTGATTGACGCTGTCAGGGTCTTAAGGGAAATTCCCTGCAGCGCGGTCGGTCGGTCGGTCGGTACGTATGTGTTGAAATAAATTCCACCCCTCGTGTCAGGCTTTACATTCACGTCTGCCTTCTTTCTTCTGTTTCCGGGTCTTATTTCTTTAATCGTATTAAATTTCATACAGCATCCTCTCTTTTGTTCTTTGCTTTGTTATTTTGTTTCCAAATGTATGATTTTCTTCTGTAGCTCCCTATACTTTTACGTTCCTTCTTTTCGGAACCTATAGTTTTGCTTTCCTCGTGTTTCCTCTTTGATGGCGCGCTCTTCTTTCTTTTCTTGTTTCTCTTCTCTCGTGACGTCAGCAGAAGACGTGGGATAGAACATCTGAGCCCCTCCTTAAAGGGAGTTGTTCGGATTGGGTTGGACTCGGCGGGGTAGTGTTTCCCGAGACTGGGTACGTCTGGGTACGCCTTAATCCCATGCGGGGCCAAAGTGGAGAGCTGGTAGGCGGTGCTCTAGTCACTGTCGACCCCACCGAGACTTGAAAAAAACCAGATAGAAGAGCCAATCGGATGGCGAATTTCCTGGGCAGAGAAGTGGGGTTGGGTTGCCGGCTCTTCCTTGTTGATAAGGTTAGGTTATACAACGGAGGGGAACACCTCGCGACCTACAGGAAGGGACGAAGTGAAGGAACAACGGGAGGCCACAGAGACGCGCGGAAGTCCCTAAAATTCCTGGTTCGTATTCCTGTCCCAATACTGAAGCTGACTAGAGAGGGCATGAAGGACCTATTAATGGAAAGCCTCCGCGCCATCTGTCCGGCACCGCCATACGCCACGAAACCTAGAAGCACACCTGAAAGCTGAGAAGGAAACGGAATTAAAGGGAAATGATGGAAAGGAGATCGTGGTAAATGAGAAACTATGCCAGCATTCGCCTACCGACCAGGGAAAACCACGAAAATTCCAAGGTCAGTCTGGGCGGTTGATATATATTCTGTGATATTAAGAAAGAAAACAACCAAAGGAGGAAATATTCCTTGACATTCACGGAAATGGGTGTGAAACATGTGTTTCTCATTACCTGGATCTCCCCCCGATTGCCAAGTTCTGGAAATGTATAATCTGTAGGTAAGAATACGAATGGTCGAGTAATTACTTTCTCCCATGTATATAATACGTAGAGGTGTTCGATAACAAGATTTCAACGCAAATACATGTTTTGAGACCCCTTGAATTAAAAAAGCGTTTCTAGAAAAAGGTCCGTCTGTGTCTGACCGTGTTTGCGTGTGTGTGTGTGTTTGTGTGTGTGTGTGTGTGTGTGTCTGAACAGCATAACTCAAAAATGAAAAGTCGGATAATGTTTTTCAAGAATTTCCCCACCCCAAACTACCCTTTACATGGAACATTTTATGAAATTTTTTATTTTCTAAAAATTGGCTTTAACGATTTTGATTAAAGCACTGTATATTAAAGATATTTACACGATAAATAAAATGTATATCTTGAATTTTCTGGGAATATCTTATGAAGTCCTCTTCATTCGGAAGGAATTTGTATAATGTTGTATAACGGGTAAATGTTAGGAGATAGACGAAAACGTACTACACAAAAAATTTAGATCTCTTTAAAACACACAATTTATTTTAAATAACTGTTTTTGTGCCATCAACCATCTCAGAGATATCCGTTATTAATGTTCAATACTTTGTCATTCTGTTTTAAGTACCATCGATTTTCAGTTGTTTCTCGCGATGTCATGGAAACAGTATGGAATTTTAAGGCCAGCATATAGCGTCCAGTTGTTAAACATTTGACTATCGCTGTTCTCTTTGTATCTATAACCAAATGTGTAATGTAGCTATTTCTACTCCCGTCATTTTTACTTTCTCTACTACGTATAGTATGTAGGGGAAGTATTGCATTACACCCAAAAATTTAATTTTCTCAAAAATGGCCCTAACGATTTTGATGAAAATATCATATGTTTAAGATAATGCCATGAGAAATGAAATGTATATCTCGAATTTTCTGGGAATGTCTCCAAAAGTATTCTTCATTTTGAACGACTTTTGCATAACTGGTAAACCATAAGAGATAGACAACGTTTTACTGCACAAAAAATGTAGATCGCGTTAAAATACACAACTTATGTCATATACATTTCTTTTGTTGAGTGAGCCGTTTTCGAGATATTGCTTGTTATTTCCTTAAATTTTCCAATACTTATACTTCTTCTCAAATTCGTTATTCATTTTTTTTATGTCCTGGACATGCAAAGAGAATGGAATACTCCACATAGCAACCAGCGTTAAAACATTTGACTATTGCTTAAAAGCTACCATATTCCCCTTGCATCTACAAGAAAATTACCAATAAGATTGACATCTCGATTAACATGAAGCATATGGAGAATAAGCGTTTGTAAAAATAGATTGTACAAGAGTAGAGAAAGTCATGTGAGTGTAACACATCAGATTTTTTACGTAATAAATAAGGAGAGGTACAGTGGGGTTAGAGGAGATTAATAGCACTTTGAGTGGGGTAATTTATTTAGTAGTATTTCCTCTTTTTTGAAAGGCTATAGGATATACGTACGTTCAGAAAATGTCTCCAACTCTGTCACTAATCGTTTGCAAAAACATTAGAGCAACGCAAGAGTTTTTAAATTAAATTTGTTTTAAGAAAATGAAATTCGTCTGGAGGTATACAAGAGAATTCATCCCCTGGAGGAGACAGAAGAGGACGCGTGCGCGGCGACACGCAGGGCTAGTGTCGCGTATCGCCGCTGGATGTCATGGTGGTAGGAAGGCACCGCGGCCGGCAGTCTGGCTCTGCAAGGGCTTGGGGGTGTGTGGTATCGAAATGAAAGCTGGTGTTGGTGGTGGATGTGGTTGTTGTGGCTTGCTGACCAAACAGCTGACATCGTGATGTTTCACGTGGTACTACTGCTCTTCGCCTCCTCGGCGCTTCTCGGTGAGTAAACACGCTCAAGTCTTTCATACATAACACTACAGCATGTACGTTAAAACTGGTGTTGCATTCACATGACCTCCTCTACCCACTCTTCTGCGAAGTGTTTTTACAAAAGCCTATTCTTCTGTTTTTTTGTTTATCCAGATAAACGTTTAGAGAACGATACAGTATGCTACGGCGTGTAATGGCTTTGGGACTCTATACACTTTCCATGACATCGCGAGAAACGGCACAAAATCGTCAGAACTTTAAAAGAACTTCAAAGTATTTAACAACATATATCTCGGAAATGGCTAATGCCACGCAAGAGTTACTAGAAATAAATTGTGTGTTTTAAAGGCGTTTACATTTGTTGTGTAGTACATTCTCCTCTATCGCTTAACGTTTATACAAGATTATAGAAAATTCCTTCCGAATGAAAACTACACAGGCTATTTCCAGAAAATTCATATTATCTTCATTTTGCTTGTCATGTAAATATCTCAAACCTACTCCATTTTAATCAAAACTGTTAAGAGCCATTTCGAGAAAATAAAAAATAAGAAACATATTTTCATATAAAGGGTACTTTGGGTGGGGTATTTTTTTTAAAATCTACCTGCCGTATCTTTGGAGAATACTGAACATAAATACCAAGTTTGGTGTTTACCCGACTTACCGCTTTTGACTTTTTCTACCCTCTATCGTTTATTGTTACGAAAGCTTATTTTCCCATTTACTTCATTTTATTTCCGATAAACCTTTACAGAAATAGCTACATTACATCGTTATAGATACAAAGGGAACAGCGATAGTCAAATGTTTAACAACTAGACGCTATATTCTGGCCTTAAAATTCCATACTGTTTCCATGACATCGCGAGAAACAACTCAATAACTAAAGGAATTGAAATTAATGACAAAAGTATTGAACAATTCGAACCATTAATAAGGGATACCTCGGAACTTGCTAATGCCACAAATAAAGTTGTTCGAAAGAAATCGTGTGCTTTAAAGGCATCTACTTTTTTTTGGTAGCACGTTTTAATCTATCGCTTAACGTTTACAGTCATAAAAGATTGAAAAAAATTGAACCAGAAAAAATAGGACTTCACAGGCTAACCCGGGAAATTGAAGATTGCATTTTATTTGTCATGTAAATATCTTTAATATGTGATATTTTAATCAAAATCATTACACTATTTTTGCTGAAAGCAAAATATATCGAATAATACTCAATGTAAATGGTGTTTGGGGGGGGGGAATTTTCTTCAAAATCTTCGTGTCGCTTCTTTGGAACGTAGTGAGCTAAATACCAAGTTTGATATTTATCAGACATTTTACTTTGAGTTATGCTGTTGACAGTCACATTCTCTCTCTCTCTCTCTCTCTCACGGCCTTTTTTTTTTTTCAAAAAAAGCTTTTTTTGTGTTCAAGTGTCCTTAAAACTTGTATTTCTGGTGAAATCTCGGTACCCTCTCTACCTACTAGGCACTTGATACAGAAAGTAAAAACGTGGCAATATTTAACATAAATTATACAAAAGTCATTCAGAATGAAATGTATTTCGCAGATATTCCCAGAAAATGCAGCTACACATTTTATTTGTCACGTAAATGTCTTAAATATGCGACATTTAAATCTAAATCGTTGAGCCATATGTATTAAAAATAACGAACATGGGATATTTTTGAACTTTCTCATTTTTTCAAAACTGGCTCCCATGATTTTAATTCAAAATACATTTTTAATTCAAAAAATAAACATGGAACATTTTAGAACTTTATATTTTCTCAAAAACGACTCGAATAACGTTGATTAAAAAACTAGCAAATAAAACGCTTTAAAAATTTCTTATTTTCTCAAAAATTATTCCAACAATTTTAATTAAAATAATGTAACTCAAAAAATAACAAGCATGGAACTTTTTAGATATTCTTATTTTCTCAAAAATGACTTCAATAATTTTAATTCAAAATATTTTCAATTAAAACATTAAATTGATTAAATTTGTAATTAAACATAACAAACATGGAACATTTTAGAGCGTTATTTTCTCAAAAGCGGGTTCTAAGGTTTTAATTCAAAATATTTTAATTAAGAAAATAAACGTGGAATATTTTTAAAACTTTATAATTTTCTAAAAAATGGCTCCTACGATTTTAATTCAAATACCATACATTAAATACACATAAAATGTATACATTGAGATTTCTGGGAATAGCCTTTGAAGTCTTTTTCATTCGGAAGGAATTTTGTACACTCTCGTATAACTGTTAAACGTTATGTGATAGAAAAAAACGTCCTACATAAAACATTCTGATGTGTTACACTCACATGACTTTCTCTACTCTTGTACAAAATATTTTTACAAACGCTTATTCTCCATATGCTTCATGTTAATCGAGATGTCCAGGACATAAAAAAAAGTGAATAACGAATTTGAGAAAAAGTATAAGTATTGGAAAATTTAAGGGAATAACAAGCAATATCTCGAAAATGGCTCACTCAACAAAAAAATGTATATGACATAAATTGTGTATTTTAACGCGATCTACATTTTTTTGTGTAGAAACAACTGAAAATCGATGGAACTTGTGATAGGTTGTAGCTCCACGTTTATGTGCCACTTTGAAGAAGGTTTACTTTGGAGGAGGAGTTGTATTGTAGTTCAACTGTTGGGGAGCCAACAACTTGAGATAGTTTCTTGGAGTATTCGCCCCACGTACGATACAAAGTTTCCGGTGGCCTTCGCCCCAACGTTTAAAAATCAACTTTGTAATTTGACTGTTTATTTAAATATTGCCTCGGCTGCGTCAATAGCAATTTGTAGAAACATGTATCTCTTAGCAGGGTGTGATGCGGCTAAAGAATGTAGGCTTACACAAATTATAATTTTTACTTCACTCCTTTTATTAACCTTTCACACGATTAAGTTACTCTTCACTGATGTATCCTACTGCAGAGCTGTGAGATTATTGTTAATTGTACTTTTTAACACGCAAACTTTATATTATTCACGTCGTAATTGATTTTCTTGTCTCATACTGAATACTTATCGAATTTCTCGGGAGGCTTCTACCTCTTAAATTAGTAAATTTCTCTATTTAAAGTCTCTGATTGGCTAATCCTACTCCAATAGAATACTTTTATTTAACTTAAGCGTTTTTTAGTAGTTAATGGGCTATTTATTTAAAATGTTTTAAATATTACATTATTTTCCAAGAATTATTAGTTGCATTATTAAACTTTCTAATTTATTGTTGCCTCAAGGTTACCTCATTGTTAGCAGCTTTCGGCTTCTATTCTCACAGCTCCTACATTCTTAAATTATATAATACATTCACATAGCATTGTTATGCATGTACATAATAATATAAACATAATACAATGACTGTTACATACATTTTATATATTCTTGTAGTATACCCATATTGCTTTTAAGGCGGCTGTTATTATATTTTATATTATATAATTAGACTGATGTTAAAAATACTGCCTCAAACTTTAAAGTAATGACAAGTATTGAACAACTCATACTTTTAATAACGGATATCTCAGAAACGGCTTATGTGTGTTTTAAAGAGATCTGCATTTTTTGTGCGGTACGTATTCCTTTATCCCTTAACGTTTACAAGTTATACAAGATTACACAAAATTCCTTCCCAATGAAGAGAAATCTTCCTTCCCCAGAAAATTCAAGATATTCATCTTATTTGTAATGGAAATATCTTTCATATACGGTATTTTAATCAAAATCGTTGGAGCCATTTTTTTAGAAAATCAAAATGTTCGATAAATACTCCATGTAAAGGGTGGTTGGGGGTGGTGGGATTTTCTTGAAAATCTTTGTGTCGCATCCTTGAAGGAAACTAAACTCCAATACCAAGTTTGATATTTATCCGACTATTCGCTTTTGGGTTATGTTCAGACATACACACGGACAAGTTTCCAAAAGCTCTTCATTTGGATTCATGGGGTCTCAAAACATGTATTTCCTGTGAAATCTCGGTATCGAATTTTTGGATTTAATGTCGTACCAGCATGTTACCATGGTAGTTCAGCTGGTTGGACATAACGAACAGAAAACGGAAGATTCGTGGTTCAAATCTTTCCTATGGCATTGAATTTTTCAGTCGTCTGATTCTATCTTTCCAAATACTGTGTGTTTTAACCAGGTCATTTTTTTGCGTGCAGTTAAGTACTTATATTTATCAGTTATTCAGCATCTTGAAACTGAGGTTCAAAATAATATAATGTATATATCACAATGGTTTCAAGCAAATAAGTTTTTACTTAATGATGCTAAAACTAAAAACTTTTACTTTAAATAATGTTGTTGTCCCAAAGCTTTGTACTGATGTAAAGTTTTTGGGCATTTTTATTGATAGATTTTTAACCTGGAAGTCACATATTACATTTTTATGCAGAAAGTTGTCAAGGATTTTATTCCTGATGAGAAACTTAGTCAATTGTGTACCCCTTGAGTATATACGTGTCTCATGTTTTGCATACTTTCACAATATTATTAATTATGGTATTTTACTTTGGGGTAATAGCTCATATATCCAAGATGTATTACTTGTGCAAAAGAAAGCTATAAGAATTATGGCTAAGATAACTACTAGAACACACTGTAAACCCTATTTTAAAAGATATAATATTTTGACTGTTATAAATTTGTATATTTATACTGTATTGGGTTTTATGAAACAGAATCAACATATGTATAACACGAGATCCAATATTCATAATTATAATATCCGTAATGGTCAAATGATTGATATTCCTCAGCATAGACTTAAGAAAACTTCTCAAAGTTACTCCTATATTGGCATTAAACTTTTTAACAAGCTACCTCAAGCTATAAAAGATTTGCCTTATAAAATATTTTGTAAGCGATTGCATTTTTGGCTTGTGGATAATCCGTTTTATTCTATTAATGAATTTATTGATTTTAATGCATCTGATATTGATATTTAATTGTTACTTTTTTGCTGTAAAAGTTGCACAAGGTGTGGTTTATGTCGTATTATTAATTTGTATTATTGTATATACTGACAATATCTATTGCAGTTATATAACTGTTTAATGACAATAAATTGATATTGATATCTGAAATTATACAAAATTCATTCAAAATGAAGAGAACTTCACACGTTTCTCTTAGAAAAATCGCAGGGCCAAGATATCTTTGAGAAAATAAAGATCAAATCTGTTCCAAGTAGATGGTGGTTTACCGATAGGGGGATCTTTTTTTGAAACTCTTCATGTCTTCTCTTTGGAGGATACTAACTTAAATAACACGTTTTCTGCATATTCGATATTTCGTTTTTCGTTAAGCTTTTCTCACACATACAGGGACCTTTATCGAAAAAATCCGATGTGTTACACTCACATGACTTTCTCTACTCTTGTACAAACTATTTTAACAAACTCTTATTCTCCATCTATTTCATATTAATCGAGATAAACATTTGCAGAAACGATCTTTTGACACGCAAAGAGAATTACATTTTACACATAGCGACCAGCTCTAAAAACATTTGACTATCGCTTAAGTCGTACTATGTTCCCCTTGTTTTGTATTTGCAAGGTCAATATAGAAATACAGTAGCCTTAAGCACATACATATCTCTTAATAGCTGGTTGCTAGGTGCAGTACCATTCCATTTGCCACAGATTAATACTCTTTGCATATCCAAGATAAAAAAAAATGAATAACGAATTCCCATTTGAGAAAATAAGTATTGAAAAATTTAAGGAAATAACAAGCAATATCTCGAAAATGGTTCACTCGACAAAAAAATGTAAAAGACATAAATTGTGTATTTTAATGCGATCTACATTTTTTGTGTAGTAAACTTTTGTCTATCTCTTATGCTTTACTAGTTATGCAAAAGTCGTTCACAATGAAGAATACTTTTGGAGACAGTCCCAGAAAATTTAAGAAATACGAGTACATTTTATTTTTCATGAAAGTATCTTAAACATATGATATTTTAATCAAAATAGTTAGAGCCATTTTTGAGAAAATTAAAATTTTCGAAAAATGTTCCATGTAAAGGGTAATCCGGGGTGAGAGGATTTTCTTGAAAACCTTTGTGTCGCATCTCTGGAAGATACTGAACCTAAATACCAAGTTTGGTGTTTATCCGAATGTTCATTTCTGAGTTATGCTGTTCACAGACACACACACACGGACCTGTTTCCAAAAATGCTTTTTTTTTGGATTCAGGGGGTCTCAAAACATATATATCCGGTGAAATCTCGGTATCGAAGTTTTGGGTGAAATGCAATACTTCCCCTACTTACTATACGTAGTAGAGAAAGTAACAAGTGTAGATATAAGTATACAAACTATTCTTACTAAAGGTTATTTTTCTGTCTACTACATTTTAATCCAAATAAACCTTTACAGAAATAGCTACAGTACACATTTCGTTATAGACACAAAGAGAACAGCGATAGTCAAATGTTTAACAACTGGACGCTATATGCTGGCCTTAAAATTCATACTGTTTCAATGACATCGCGAGAAACAACAGAATGTTGAAAAGACTTCAAAGAATGACAAGTAATGAATAATTCTAACCATTAATAACGCATATCTCGGTAATGGCTGAAGCTACATAAAGAGTTATTGGAAATAAATTGTGCGTTTTAAAGAGATCTACATTTTTTGTGCAGTGCGTTTTCTTCTATGGCTTAACGTTTAGCAGTTGTACACGATTATACAAACTTCTTCCGGATGAAAAGGACTTTACTGGCTATTCCGGACAAATTCAAAATATATATATTTCATTTGTCATGTAAATATCATGAATATATGGTATTTTAATCAAAATCGTTACAGCAATTTTTTAGAGATAAAAAATTTCGAAAAATGTTTCACGTAATGAGTAGTTTGGGTTGTGGAGATTTCCTTAAAAATCTTTGTGTTGCATCTTATGAGGGTACTAAAACTAAATACCAAGTTTGGTATTTATCGACTTTTCGTTTTTGAGTTATGTTGTTCACAGACGCACACGCGCGTGCAGGCGTATTTACGGAGAAAACTCGCTATCGAATTTTTGTGTGGAATGCAATACCTTTTCTACCTAATATGTGCGTGGTAGAGAAAGTAATAAATACTCCTATTTTTGCTACGCGATGAATTTGAGAAATGATCTAATGACAAACACTGTTTTGGGCATGACATTTTAAATAAAGTCAAATGGGGTTAATTTGATTCCATGGGTCATTCCATCAATTAACTCGGAGCATTATGTCTGCAAATCTCGTTATGTTGGCGTAAAACAGACGGAGAATTTAAGTGCGGAAAAGATCCTGGAAATAGTTTTCTGAACCGGAGTGCCTTGAGCAAAGCCGATTTTTGCTACTTCTGCTTCTTTCTTTTGGGTTAATTCTGTACCATTTAAGATAGCTTTGGTATTTACAGAACACATAAACACACACGTACCTTTATAAATAATAATAGGCATTTAATTAAAATATTATGTTTTACATTCACATAACTTTCTCTATCCTTTATGGTTTATTAGTGAGTATACAAAATATTCTTTCTAAAGATTGTTTTTCTATCTAGTTCGTTTTAATCGATATAAACCTTTCCGGAAATAGCTGCAATACACATTTCGTTATAGATACAAAGAGAACAGCGACAGTCAAATTTTAAGAACTGGACGCTGTTTCCATGACATCGCGAGAAACAACTGAATGTTGAAAGGACTTTAAAAGAATGACAAAGTATTGCCCAATATAAACGATTAATAACAGATATCTCGGAAATGGCTTATGCCACAAAAAAAAGATATTCGAAGTAAACTGTGTGTTTTAAATGGTTCTACATTTTCTGTGTAGTAGTTTATGTCTATCGCTTAATGTTTACCAGTTATACAAGATTATATAGAACTCCTTCCGAATAAGGAGGACTTCATAGATTATTGTCGTAAAATTCAAGATATACATTTCACTTCTCGGTTAAATATCTATTATATGTGATATTTTATGGTACTGTTTAAGTTTGAGAAACTAAAGATATAAAAACTGTTCCATGTAAAAGGTAGTTGGGGTGGGGGATTTTCTTGAAAACCTCGATGCTGGAAGATGCTGAACTTAAATAGTGTGGTATTTATCGCAATTTATAGGTACATACATACACTCACATATCTTAAAATTGCATATTTTTTAGTGCAATCGCGGGAAACGACTGGAAATCGATGGTGTTTTAAAGGAATGACAAGTACTGAGGAATTTGATCTTTTAATAGCGAATATCTCAGCAACGGCTTATGCCATAAAAACACTTATTTGAAGTAAGTTGTGTGTTTTAAGGAGATCTATATTTTTGGTGTGGTAAGTTTTCATCTATCGCTTAACGTTTATCAGTTATACAAGATTATACTAAATTCCTTCCGAATGAAGAGGACTTCCTAGGCTATTCCCAGAAAATTGAATATATACATTTTATTTGTCGTGTAAATATATTTCATATAGGGTATTTCAATGAAAAGCGTTAGAGCCATTTTTGAGAAAATTAAAATGTTCGAAAAACGTTCCATGTAAAGGTTAGTTGGGGTGGGGGGATTTCCTTTAAAATCTTCGTGTCATATGTTTGGAGGACACTAAACTCAAATACCAAGTTGGTGTTTATTTGACTTTTCGTTTTTTGTTTTATGCTGTTCACAGAAAGACACATACACGGACAAGTTTCCAAAAATCTGAAGTGTTACACTCACATGACTTTCTCTACTCTTGTACAAACTATTTTTACAAACTCTTATTCTCCATCTAATTCATGTTAATCGAGATGAACATTCGCAGAAACGATCTTTTGACACGCAAAGAGAATTACATTTTACACATAGCGACCAGTTCTAAAAATATTTGACTATCGCTTAAGGCGTACTATGTTCCCCTTGTTTTGTATTTGTAAGGGCAATATAGAAATACAGTAGCCTTTAAGCACATACATATCTCTTAATAGCTGGTTGCTAGGTGCACCACCATTCCCTTTCCCACAGATTAATACTCTTTGCATATTGAAGTCAAAAAAAATGAATAACGAATTCCTATTTGAGAAAATAAGTATTGAAAAATTTCAGGGAATAACAAGCAATATCTCGAAAATGGTTCACTCAACAAAAGCAATGTATATGACATAAATGGTGTATTTTAACGCGATCTACATTTTTTGTGTAGTAAAATTGTGTCTATCTCTTATGGTTTACCAGATATGCAAAAGTCGTTCACAATAAAGAATACGTTTGGAGACATTCCCAGAAAATTCAAGATATACATTTTATTGTCATAAAAATATCTTAAACATATGAAATTTTAAACAAAATCGTTAGCCATTTTTCAGAAAATTAAAATTTTAGAAAAATGTTCCATGTAAAGGGTAATCTGGGGTGGGGGGATTTTCTTGAAAACCTTCGTGTCGCATCTCTGGAAGATACTGAACCTAAATACCAAGTTTGGTGTTTATCCGACTGTTCGTTTCTGAGTTATGCTGTTCACAGACACACACACATACACACACACACAGACACACACACACGGACATGTTTCCAAAAATGCCTTTTTTGGATTCAGGGGGTCTCAAAACATATATTTCCGGTGAAATCTAGGTATCGAATTTTCGGGTGGAATACAATACTTCCCCTACTTACAGGCTACTACGTATTTTTGTGATCCGAACCTTTTGCGTTTAGTTTTAGTATAAGCTTTATTTTTGTTTTATTATTCCTAATTTCACGTTTTAATGGTTATTGCGAACGTACAGTGTTATTTAATATATTGTCTTTATCTTTAAAACTATTAAAATGTGAATACAAGGCTTTTAATTCTCATTTACATCGAGAAAAAACGTAATGACCTGTGAGAATCCGTCCTGAATGGTATGATCACAGGGGCCGACATTCGGACATACCCTTCTACACTACGTTACCTAGGTAACAGATTTCCAGTCACCTCTGTTTGAACGGTTCGCTCTTATTTTCCGCATAACCATGAATATTCCACTAATGGCTTCTTTCCAAGTGCTTAAGTTGAAACATGGACGTAAATGGCAATTGGTCAACATCGCCCCATACCAGCTGCTATTGTTGGCCATCTTTCGTTTTATGCAACAACCCCCCCCCATTCCATTTTTTGACAGGATCGAACCAGCTGGTGTCGTGCTGCTATAAAGAACTGCGAATTGCTAGCTATAAATTCCAATACTGTAATAGGCCTGCATTGTAAATCAAGGTCTTCCACTCAACACAGATTTTACAAAAACGACCAGCGTTAACCATATGTTGTGAAATATACGGTGCACATTTTTCTGGGCCCTTATTGGGATTTTGTGATTTATTTCTAACACATAAAAATACTTGTTATTTACATAAAAGGTATTTCTGTTTATGCTTTATTCCTTAGGGGTTTCTTACCCAATGTAAATTGGTTTTAAGAAACCTGTTATGTAATATTAACTTTACCCTCTCAGTACCAGAAATGTACGTTTTAAATTCCCTTTTACACAGAAAAATACGTTTCCTTTTCTGCAATATATACCTATAATAAGCAAGGCAAGTATTGCATTCTACCCAAACATTCAATATCGATATTTCACTGGAAGTATACATTTTGACATTACCTGAATAAAAACAGAAAACATTTTTGGATAAAGCTCTGTGTCTGTCTATATCTAAATCTTTCAAAGATGCATAACGAAGATTTTAAAAAAATTCCCCCCAAACCCCTTTGCATGGAAAATTTTTCAAAATGTTTGTACTTTCTCAAAAGTATCTCGAACGATTTCGATTAAAATACCATATATTAAAGATATTTACATGACAAATAAAACCTATATCTTTAATTCTATGGGAATAGCCTGTGAAGTCCTCTTCATTCAGAAGGAACTTTGTATAACCTTGTATAACTGGTAAACGTTAAGCGCTAGACGAAAACGTACTATACAAAAATGTATATCAATACGTTCTGCAATCATACTCCGATGTTTGGATGTTCACTTATATTGTAATTTTCACTTTCTTTACTACTTACGGTAAGTAGGGGAATTATTGCATTCCACCCAAAAACCTAACACCACGATTTCACTGAAAATACGTGTTTTGAGGCCCCCAAAATAAAATAAAGACATTTTAAGAAAAAGGTCTGTGTGTGACTGTGAAAAACATGAATCAAAAACGAAAGCTAGGATAAGTACCAAACTTGGTATTTAAATTCAGTATCTTACAAGGATGTACAAGAAGATTTTCAAGAAAATCCCGCACCCCTAACTACACTTTACAAGAAACATTTTTCGAAAATTTTGTTTTTCTAAAAAAATGGGTCTAACGATTTGGATTAAAATAGCATACATTAAATATATTTACATCTTAAATTTCCTGGGAATTGTCTATGAAGTCTTCATTCGGAAGTAATTTTGTATATTCTCGTATAACTGGTAAACGTTAACAGATAGGAGAAAACGTATCACGGAAAAAAATTGTGTTTAAAAAAAACATTTATTTCAAATAATTGCTGTGGCATAAGCCATTTCTGATATCCTTATATATGGTTAGAATTGTTCAATTCTTGGTCACTTTTACTTTCTCTACTACGTATATTAAGTAGGGGAAGTATTGAATTCCCCCAAAAATTCGATACCAAGATTTCGACGGAAATACATGTTTTGAGACCCCCTGAATCCAAAAAAAACCATTTTTGCAAACGTGTTCGTGTGTGTGTGTGTGTTTGTGAACAGCATAACTCATAAACGAATAGTCGGATAAACACCAAACTTGGTATTTAGGTTCAGTATCTTCCAGAAATGCGACAAGAAGGTTTTCAAGAAAATCCCCCCACCCCATATTACCCTTTACATGGAACACTTTTCGAAAATTTTAATTTTCTCAAAAATGGTTCTAACGATTTTGATTAAAATATCATATGTTTAAGATATTTTCATGGCAAATGAAATGTATATCACAAATTTTCTGGGAAGGTCTCCAAAAGTATTCTTCATTGTGAAGGACTTTTGCATAACTGGTAAACCATAAGAGATAGACAAAATTTTACTACACAAAAAATGTAGATCACGTTAAAATACACAATTTATGTCACATACATTTTTTGTTGTTGAGTGAACCATTTCGAGATATTGCTTGTTATTCCCTTAAATTTTCCAATACTTTTTATCAAATTTGAATTCGTTATTCGTTTTTTTATGTCCTGGACATACAAAGAGAATGGAATACTCCACACAGCAACCAGATCTTAAAACATTTGACTATCGCTTAAAGCCTAGCAATTCCCCTTGCATCTACAAGAAAATTAGCAGTCAATCTTTACCAGTTATACAAAATTTCTTCCGAATGAAGAGGACTTCATAGGCTTTTCCCTGAAAATTCAAGATATATATTTTAAATTTCATGTGAATATCTGTAATATATGATATTTTAATCAAAATCGTTAAATCTATTCTTTAGACAATGAAAAATTTCGAAAGCTTTGCATGTAAAGGGTAGTTTAATGTGGGGGAGTTTTCTTGAAAATTTTCGTGTCGCATTTTTTAAAGATACTGAACTTATATACTAATTTTGGTGTTTATGCTGTGCACAGACGCTCACACATACAGACACACACACACAGAACACACACACACATACACACAGAGATGGTTTCCAAAAATGCCAGTTTAAGGTGAGCGATTTTTTTTTAAATGCTCAAGTGACAGCTTTTGGAAGATACTCAACTTGAATACCATGTTTTGTATTTAAACGAATTTTCGTTTTTGAGTTATGGTGTGCACACACATACATGCGTGTATACACCTATTTCTAATTTTTTTTTCTATTCAGAAAGCCTCAAAACTATTTCGGATGAAAACCCGGTGTCGAGTTTTTGGGTGGAATACAATACTTCTTCTACTTAGAACCGAGCGGGATGGCTCAAGCGGTTTGTTCTGTGGCCCGCATTCGGGAGGCCTCCGACCGCCCACTCTGGTCCATGAGTTTTTCGTGGTTTTCCCGGGTCGCCAGGAGAATTCTGAGGTGGTTCACCTTCCACCACGACTCTCCTTCTCATTTCTTGTACCCATCATCTTTCGTGTCATCTGTTTCAGGTTTGTAGGACCAGGCGACGGTGTTTGGCGGTGTCTTGCGCCCTACCAATGTTTCTTCCCTGCCGTCGCTGCGGTACCTCTCCGTTAAGTACCTAGAGCCTGGTGGCTTGTGGGCAGGGACCTTGCGGCATCGGATGCGTTCTACCTGGAAACGTTAGGCACCCCTTACATGTCGACTGGGCTGCGTACGGTGCTCTGCGTGATACGTACCTTAGGTACCTTTACTAGGTAGAGGTATCTTCAGGTATAGGTTATACAACGGAGTGGGACACCTCACGCATCTATTGTGACTACCACCCCAAGTGAGGGAACCACAGCAGGCTACATATCGCAAGCAGACAGGCCACACAGATGTGCGGAAGTGCCTAACAGTTCCAGGTTCGAAGACCTGGCCCACTGGAACCGCTAGAGAGGGCGATGTAGGATCCACCGCCATACACCACGAAACCTAGGAGCACGCGTGAAATATGAAAAGAGGACGCAATGAAAGGAAAATTATGGAATGCAAATCGTGGTAGATTATAAATCATCTTAGAATTCGGCTGTTGACAGTGAAAACCACTAAAAAAACAAAGGTGAGAGTAGGTGGTCGACGGGAGTCGAACCCAGGACCACGCGAATGCAACATCACGCAGTTATCTCGCTCAGTACTTCCTCTACTGCTACTATACCCAAGAGGGGTAGAGAAAGTAGTAACAATAACGTTATTTTTGTTTCAGAATGGCACATTACTTGTCCAGAATCAAGTTATAGTAGAAAATATTACGTTATACGAGGATTTACCTTGATAAATGCACACCGTTATTATTTTGTTTTATGTCAGCCAGTGACGCAGTTGGACATGGACTCCTGTGTTGTTTCTATCAGCCACGGCCATCTGTAGTGCATATCGTGCATAAAAATAGCAGCCATAACGTGAAATCTATGATCGCGTATAGGAATCGATAGTGTTTACTGGTGACATTGTGCCCAACTAGGTCAGCCATATGTCGTTATCGCTCTGCGGGCTTGGCGCCAGCGACATCTTGCTGTTAAACTGTTTCCTTTTTATTTCCTCAATATGGGACATTAAACGAGGGATATTGCCTCTGCAGAATATTCCTCTATGAGAGTGTGGTAACATTATATTTCCAAAAAAAGGAAACTCCACTGAAAGTAAATCTTGCTGCATCGAGCCCCAAACAAGTTCTCGTCTCTCTCTCCACACTGTTCCAAATGCAGTAACTACAGAAAAATTCGCTTCCACTTCAAAGAACGTCTTCTTCTTCAACTCAATACTCTCTTCATTTTAGGACTCGAAGCCAATGCCTAGTATGGCGGTGAAGAAGAGGGAAATCAAATGCATGATGAATGGGATGATAAGAAAATTTCTGGATCAAATTATCCAATACAGCATTCGCCTAGAGACAGAAGAAAAGCGCAAAATATCTTGGGTTAGTTTGGTGAACACGGGAGTTTGAACCCGGGACCTCATGAATGCGACTGGCACACGCTACTGTGGTGCTACCTAGCTCGGTTCAAAGAAATTCAAAAACAAAATAACGAAGAGAAAATTTTCAGTTTAGCAAAGTATATTACAGTTTTTCAAGGTTTTCATGTTATCAGTTTTATAATTTGGTACCGTAATTATGGAAGGGAAAATATAAATAATTAAATAACATAATATAGAGGAATAATTGCAATAAGTAACTTCCGTACATTAAATCAGTATATAATGTAATAAGCCTGACTTTAAACGATTTGTCCTGAAAGAAGAAGGTAATTAGTAAGTCAGGTTAGCGAAAGTCATTAGCAATAGGCGAAGTAGCGAGCTCATTACCTTAAGAGACACGGGGATTGGATTTTATTACTTTTTAAATTTTAAAGCTATCCACTTGAAATTGTTGCTGTTCACCAATGGCACTGAGGATTAATTGATCTACATTATTTTCCCTCTGGTTTCCCAATATAAAGTCTGTAAGTTATCACTTTTAAGGCCTTTGCATTTGGTCAGATGTTGTTTGTTCAGGATAACATCTTCTTCACAGAGAGGTGTAGGTAAGCATCATATCCTGTAGAGATGTTCTGAGAGGCAATCGCGACCAGTTGCCATCCTAAATAAGGCCATTGCAGTCTTCCTTGGCATTTTTGTATATCAACTCTATCTTTAATATTATTATAATCTTTATGTTTTAATTTATCTTCTTCATCAAGTCTCTACTGTCTTTTGAACTGTTGTTTAATTATGTAATTGTTTATTTAGTTCTATTTGTTCTACATGTTTTATTTGTTGTATTGCATCTTTCTTTGCTAATTGATCCGCATGTTCATTGCCCAAATGTCTGACATGCACTGGGATCCAGTGGTATCATATCCACTTGAAATTTGGCACACTTAAGATGAATAAATACAGAAATACCTGTCAAAAGCTCAAAGGTCAAGTTCGTAGATTTTCTCATACAATACAATTAAATGTTTTAGTTAGTGAGTTAATTGCATATTTTATAAAACTGCCTTGCACTTTCAAACTTATCAGAGTGACACTAGTGACATTTCACAATACTTTAGCACAGTGAAAATGAATTTAAACATTTGATTAAAGTAGATGTTTTTAGTTGGAGAGAAATAAATTGCTTTTATGATGATGTTGGTGTTTAAAATTTCTTTGTTTTTCAGTATAAATTAATTTTTTGAGAGCCAATGAATAAAGTTATCATAAGATTGAAGAAATTGTTTGCTTCTCGTAATAAATTACCTTAGTATTTTTATCAACTTGATGAAGGTTATGTTGTGCTGCTTTTTGTTTTTACGTAATATTTATTTAGTTGCATTTAAGGAGTTTCTGGAGCACACTTTGGGCGGCGGTTTGAATTTGTTAATTACGTAATAGTTACTGTTATAACGCAATATGCTACTATGTATGAGAAGCTGATTTCTAGATGTGTTTTTGTTATTGCACTCCAAGTTTTACACTATAATATTTAACTTTGTTATTAAAACTGCTTCTATATATTATTGTTTGAATTTGCCTCGGCTGCGTCAGTCTTACTTTAGAGACATGTTTCTCTCATTCAGGGTGCGGTGTAACAAGAATGTAGACATCACAGAATTTAACTTTTTAAAATTCACTTCTTTTATTAATTCTTGCACATTTTTATAAAGCACTACACTTTTTAAGAACTGTGAGAATCTTCCATACTTTCATTCAGCGCGTATACATATTTTACAATTCACATGTAGAGAACACATCTTACATCTGTTCACTAGCAAGGCTTGCCAGCAACTGAGCAACTTTAAACGGTTAAACATGTAAGCTTCGGTATTTCAAGTCTCTGATTGGCTAATTCTAGTCCAACAGAATATCTGTATTTTACTTAAACTTTTTCCTTGCTATTGATTGGCTAATTTTAAACTATTACTGAATTTACCTTATCTTTGCTATAATCATGACTGGTAACTTTCCAAACACTCTAACTCATTATTGCTACAAGGTTACCTCATTATTACCTCATTGTTAGCAACTTAAAACTTATCATTCTCACAGCTTTTGCATTATTTAAGTATATAATGTATTCACATAACATTAATAAAACATGTTTACAATAAAAGTAAGCATTTGCAATGACTGTTACATACAATTTAAATAATTATTGCATACATATTGTTTCAAGGCGGGCTATTATTGAGTTTACTTATTGTAAAATACAATTGAAATTATTCAGGTATTAAAATACTGCCTCAGAATTCGTGCTTGAAGCTTTAGATAGCACATTTTGGTTAATCTATACAAATTTGCATACATAACCAAGCAAAACTAAAACGCAAGGGCTAAATTTTATGCGCAAAATGTGAAACTGAAAAAAAACATACAGAAAGGTTCCAGTAGGTTTAAAAGATACCACATGAGCGATTTAAACATGTCACACATGAAAAATGTTTGACCAAAATTATTCACAGGTGTCTAGAATATTTATATGATATAATTAAAAAGAAGACAATTTTGTAATTTTCATCTAAAATCTCAGCTCTAGTGTCCCATAAGGATTTCTGGGAATTCAGTTAGGTTACAAACTCAGTAGTTTGCACAGTTACCTAGGCTAAAATTCTGAAAAACAGAGGTGAAAGGCATTTCCGAGGGTTCAGGTAGGCCAGCATGGTAACAAACTTAAGAGGCACACGTAAGATTTAAGTTTTGGCTGCGTGTGTAAAATCTGGCTGTTCATTGATCTTTCTTGGGAAGAACTTGAGTTTATTCTTGACGATCCTCTGGACTGTTAGGATGATCCCGCGAATAGTGGCGTTGAAGTCGTTAGTTGTTAGCAGATTCTGTTCCAGTCGGTTAGTGCTGCCTTGGATAGTTTGAAGTTCTTGGAGTGTTGTGTTCCTCTCAGAAAGTGCCTCGTCCAAAGCTACAACCCTTTCTGAGAGGTGAAGTACCTCGGCTTGGAGATCTCCGGTTGAGCTGTAGTGGAGTTTGGAATTGCTAGTGAAAAAGCCTTTGTGGTTGATACTTCGCCCTGAACTGGAAACTGCGGAGATGATGGTGCCTGTCATCGTCTGGGAGAGAGAGGGCACTGCGCCTGGCCTATGTAATGGCTGAAGCCATTACAGGTGGCGTCGGTGCTGTAAGTTGTGCCCGGAGCAGTCGACGGTCAGGCGAGATGCGCCCAGTAGTGGTACCTCGGAGACGGAGTCAGCTGTGAGCCAATACTGGCATAAGCGGCGACATGGATCAGAGCGGACACTTCGAATGGCTTCTATCAGCAGGGTTTACCCAAACATGGGCAGCTCCGCTTCTAGTGCAGCGAGTATTCCTCACTGCCCATAAACTCCAGCCTCATCAGCAATATCGGTCTCCGTTGGTTGTGAATTCTGGGTGGCGCAGAGCAGCAGTGCGGCAGGGAGTGGCCTATGAACTCCCCTGACCACGGCGGAGATGCGGCGAGGCAAGTGCTGTCGTGAAGACCCGGAGGCGGCGCTGGTGTTAGCGCTGCGTCGGTTGGCTGCGGTAGACAGTCGGCAGGCTGCGCCGGGTTGAATATCCTCAACGCCGGTAGACTTTGTAGTAGCAGTGTTTATCTTCCTCCTACCCATGTTAAGAGGTCGAGATCTCGAAGCGAAGTCGTTGAAACCTGGGGCGGGTCTTACTTTTATAGCTTGCTATTAGGCACTACCTTTCGCGCCTTACCTAATCCCTATTTCGATTGGTTATTTACTTAGCGTGCTATGAAAAATTCATCGTTCGCTTTTAGAAGTCAACCCGCTGTGGTAAAACTTTTACCTCTGCATCTCACAATTGTTTTTCTCCTATCATCTGACTCTATTTCCAACTCCCTTGAATTTCCAGGAATTTGTACCCATATCTCTATCTTTGTTGCTCCTCGGAACTCTCTTTCAGCTCGAAGGTATTCTGTCTAATCCTGTGCACTTTAGCATGTGTATATCGGTGGACTTTTAACCCTGCTGCTAGCTCGCTTCCTAGATAATTGCAATGTTTCTTACATCTGTCTACATTGTATGGTACAAGTTATATATTGCATAATTACGTATTCTTACAAAAAATCTGATGTGTTACACTCACACGACTTTCTCTACTCTTGTAAAACTATTTTTACAAACGCTTATTCTCCATATCCTTCATGTTAATCTTATTGCTAATTTTCTTGTAGATACAAGGGGAATATGGTAGGCTTTAAGCGATAGTCAAATGTTTTAAGAGCTGGGAGCTATGTCCAGTATTCCATTCTTTTTGAATTACCGGGACAAAAAAAATGAATAACGAATCCCCATTTGAGAAAAAGTATAAGTATTGGAAAATTTAAGGGAATAACAAGCAATATCTCGAAAATGGTTAACTCAATAAAAAAATATGTAGATCGCGTTAAAATACACCATTTATGTCATATACATTTTTTTTTGAGTGAACCGTTTTCGAGATATTGCTTGTTATTCCCTTAAATTTTCCAATACTTATACTTTTTCTCAAATGGTAATTCGTTATTCATTTTTTTTGTCCTGGTAATGCAAAGAGAATGGAATACTCCACATAGCAACCAGCTCTTAAAACATTTGACTATCACTTAAAGCCTACCATATTCCCCTTGCATCTACAAGAAAATTAGCAATAAGATTGATATCTCGATTAACATGAAGCATATGGAGAATAAGCGTTTGTAAAAATAGTTAGTACAAGAGTAGAGAAAGTCATGTGAGTGTAACACATCAGAATTTTTTTACTAAATAATACAAAATAAACGTACCCAAGTGAAAACGAGATATCTCTGGGAGAAATAACCGTTACAAGAGTAATAGAAGTGTCCCCGCTCCTCTTGGACACACATTCTTGTCCGTTTCACCATGTTTTCAGATACAGGTCTGAGTATGCCTACGTTGATATTCCTAATTTCGGCTGTGATGTTTGCCCGGAGATCCTGGGTGGTTCGTGGTCTGTTTCTGTAGAATCTTTCCTTGAGATGGCCCCACAAAAATAACCTGCTGACGTCAAGCCTGGTGATCTTGGAGGCCACAAGTCTATAGAGATAACAGGGTTCTCGAAGAAGCTGCTGACGTGTGCCATTAATTTATTAGAGGTTTGGCATGCGGCGCAATCCTGTTGAAAATATCCCTGTGTAAGTTTGATGTCTAGCTGCACCACGAATTCCCGGAAAATGTCTTATACACATCCGTATTTAGAGTTTCGACAAAGAAAATTCGTCCAATGACCCTGTGACCGGATATTGCACACCACACTCCAACTTTTTCTGGGTGAAGTGATGGGTCATGGCACACGCGAGGATTTTCTGATCCCATATCCTTGTGTGTTGAGAATTTACGTGGCGTGTGAGATGAAACCAAGCTTCATCGATAAACCACGTCATTTTCAGCATGTCTTGGTTTGTTTCCACAAAGTTGAGGAACCTATTGCAATGTCGCACACGCTTGTCGGGTTCTTTCAGCTCGTGTACTGCTCTCACTTTTGTGGGGAGCGAAGCCTTCGCTCACGAATATCTTCAGAGCGCTCTGGCATAATGACGGGGGATGATGCTTGTCTTTTTCATTCACTGATGAACCAGTTCGTTTCAACTTTTACACTCTTAGAATTGTCTGTCAATCAGGACCACCATCACGAACACCATACTCACGTCGGTAAGCTCTTTGTGTGGTGGTACCAGAATTGGTGAGCCAATAATTCTTCACAACAAATACACGCTGTACTCCGACGGCAATCTGCCATCTTCTGGCATCCACTGAAACTCCTGACTTCGTGCAACGTATGTACAATTTAAAAGTCATGTAAGGACGCAGAGTTATAGTGAATTAAAAAGTGAGAATTCCACTGGAACACCCCGTATTTTGTGTGGATTTAATAGAGTTAAGTTTTCCTTCCCCTACCACATATACTGATGTACATAAAATGTGCCCATCATGGAACGCGAACGTTTAAGTTGGTACTAACAAATTTAGCTCCACCCTCTTCCAGCTTGATTGCCTCTGTTCCTTGAGTATACGAAGAGCACTATTTATATTTTGAGCCTAATAATTAAAATAAAGTAATTTCTGATTGAAAACTGCTTTATTTTTTTCAAAACATTCTACTTTATGATCAATACACTTTTGCATCCGTTTGAACCATTTGTCAAAACATTTATTCCAGTCTTAAAACGCCTCAAAAACATGGTTTTTGAAGGCATCAGCGGCTCCTACTGCCAACTAAAATCGTTGTCCACGCAATTTATTCTTCATGTTCGGGAACAAAAAGAAGTCATTTGGTTCCAAATCAGGACTGTATGGCGGATGACCCATCAATTCGATTTTTTGAGATTTCAAGTACTTTGTTGTTACACGAGATGTGTGTGCGCTCGCATTGTCTTGATTAAGAACGATCCTACGGTTCCTGTTGGTTTTCCTTACTTCACCGAAGACTTCCGACAAACAAATGGTTGTGTACCATTCGGCTATGACCGTTTTACGTTCCTCTAAAGGCACTGTTGCCACATGGCCAGTTTTGTTGAAAAAGCAGGCGACCATTTGCTTCGAGTGCGAACAACTTTTGTTGGATTTGCTTCATCTTGAAACACCCACACAGTCGACTGCTGTTTACGTTCCGGCTCATACGCATAGATCCATGATTCGTCACCTGTTACAATCTTATATACGTCTTTTGAGGCACCGCCATTGTATTTCTTGAGCATTTTTGTACTCCAATCGACACGAGCATCTTTTTGAGATTGCGTCAAATTATGTGGGATCCAACGAGAGTAAACCTTTTTCACGACTAAATAATCATGCAATACTTTATATATGCTGGTGGAACTAAATCTCACAATATGTTGCATGACGATCTTTCATTATTAGGTTTTGCACAGCATGAATATTTTCTGGCACAACTGATTTTGGACGACCTTCACGAACTTCATGATTGAGCGAACGGCGACCACGATTAAATTCGTTATACCAGCGTTTCACAGTGGCAAAGGATGGAGCTTCGTCGCCAAATGTGGAAGTTGGTTGATTGATGCACTCTTGTCTTGATAATCCACGTCGGAAGAGTAACATTACAAGCTACGTGTTCTCAATTGTTAAAGGAAGTCTTCGTTGAATTTTGGCGTAAAAATGAAGTGTAATAAAAGCGTAGAAATAATGTCTGATGAAATCTCTCGTATAAATGTGCTAGCTGTGTTATATTGGTCTAGCGTTTCCTTTTGTACCAGTCGTAGCGAAAACCTTTCACAGAGGTGGTATCCGAACCATCGCTTCATTTCACATCGATTATGATACGTTTATTGGTTTGTTTTCATATTCCTGATTTTTTCCAGACCAGAGAACTGATACCGGTAAGCGAAGTCTGAGATTTGTACCTGATGCCGCAAAACTTATAGAGGGAAACATACTATGGCAATCTAGAGCAAAGGGCAACATTTTATGCACGTCAGCGTACCTGTTCGGTCGAGGAAGTATTGAATTACACTCTAAAATTCATTGTTAAGATTTGAATGGAAATCATGCTTTGCGACCTCCTGAAAAAAAATATCCCAAAGGTTAAGGGCGCGCGTGCTTCAATAAACGATTCAAAAGTTGGTCACTGTATGATGGCGTCAAAATTCCATACTTTTTCCATGACCGCCAGAAATAACTGAATTATAACCACTTAAAGGAATCACATGGCTTTTATCTGCTCTTGTACAAACCACTTTTACAAAGGCTTATTCTCAATCTACTTCATGTTAATCAAGATAAACATTTGCAGAAATTATTCCTTGTAGATGCAAGGGGAATATGGTAGGCTTTAAGCGATAGTCAAATATTTGAAGACCTGGTTGCTATGTGTAGTGTTCTATTCTCTTTGTATGTCCAGGACATTAAGAAACGAATAACGAATTGGCATTTGAGAAAAAATATAACTATTGGAAAGTTCAAACAAATAACAAAGAATATCTCGGAAATGGTTCACTTGACAAAAAAGTAGAAAAAAAGTACATCATATAAGTGGTGTGTTCTAACGAGATTTTTTGTGTAGTAAAATGTTGTCTATCTCTTATGGCTACCAGTTATGCAAAATTCATTCCAAATGAAGGTGACTTTTGGGAACATTCCCAGAAAATTGAAGATACACATTTCATTTTCCATGAAAGTACCTTAAACATATATTTTAATCAAAATCGTTAGAGCTAGTTTTGAGAGAATCAAAATTTTCGAAGGGGGATTTGGGTTAGAGGGATTTTCTTGAAAATCTTCATGTCCTAATGTTTCAAAGATACTGAAACCTTAATACCAAGTTTGGTATTTATCTGACTTTTGTGTCTGAATCATGCTGTTCACAGACACAGGACCTTTTTCGAAAAATGCTTTTTTTGAATTCAGAGCGTCTCAAAGCATGTATTTCCCAAGAAATCTCTGTATCGAATACAAGGCTTCCCCTACTTACTATACGTAGTAGATAAAGTAAAAATCTTAGGTGTTACATTCAGATGCCTTTCTCTGCCCCCTATCGTTTATTAGTGTGTCAGCAAACTATTCTTACGGTATTATTTTCTATTTACTTCACTTTAATCGAGATACACCTTTACAGAAACAGCTACATTACACATTTCTTATAGATACAAAGAGAACAGCGATAGTCAAATGTTTAACAACTGGACGCTATATGCTGGCCTTAAAATTCCATACTGTTTCCATGACATCGCGAGAAACAACTGAAAATCAAGAGGGCTTGAAAAGAGTGACAAAGTGTTGAACAATTCGAACGATTATTGTCGGACATATAAAAAATGGCTTTTGCCACAAAAAACTTATTTGAAGTAAATTGTGTTTTTTAAACATTTGAACATTTATATATAAATATTTCTTTTCTCATGAAAATATCTTAAACATATGGTATCTTAATCAAAATAGAGCCATATTTGAGAATCGCAAAATGTTCTGTATAAGGGTAGCTTGGGGAGTTTCTTTTTCAAAATCTTCGCATCACTTCCTTGGAAGATACTGCTGAACTAAAATAACAAGTTTGGTATTTAATCTTCGTTTCGTCTTTGAGTTGTGCTCTTCACAAACACCCACACTCACACACAAACACACTAACTGTTTTGAAAATACTTTTTTACTTTCTCAACCATATTTATAGTAGCTAGAGAAGATATTGCATTCCACCCAAAAATTCAATACTGAGATTTCATTGGAAAATGCATATTTTGAAACCCCTTGAATCCGAAAAAAGCATTTTTAGAAAAAGAATCGCGCGCGTGAACGGCATAACTTGAAAACGAAAATTGAATAAATTCCAAACTTGGAATTTCAAATCAGTAACCTGCGCCACGATGATTTTCAAGAAAATCCCCCTCCCCATACATGGTACATTTTACGAAATTTTTTATTTTATAAAAAATTGCTCTATAACAGTTTTGATTAAAATACCACATATTAAAGATATTTATTTATATGAAAAATAAAATGTATATCTTAAATTTTCTGGAAATAGCATGTAAAGCCTACTTCTTTCCGAACATTCATTCATTATCTGTTTACCCTGCTCTTATGTAGTACTTACACCCCCCAGGACTTAGAAGCGGGTGCCTGGGGTCAGAGGCCCGTCGAAGAGCAGACACTCATGGATCAGACAGAGCATCCAGGATGGGTGATCAGCCCGATGCCTGGTATGGGATGAAGGAAGTAGATGAAACGAAATGTTGGTGAAATGTATGGCGGGGGAAACCGGAGAACCCGGAGAAAACCCGCCACCACAAATCCCACATGCAGGTCCCTGGGATTGAACCCGGGCCGCCTCGGTGGGAGGCGAGCGGTCTAACCACTCGGCCACGGCGCCGCCCGCATTTCGAACAAATTTTGTATAATCTTGTGTAACCGGTAAACGTTAAGCGATAGACGAAAACGTACTACACAAAAATGTAGATCTCTTTAAAACATACAATTTATTTCAAATAACCTTTTTTGTGGCATTAGCAATTTCCGAGATATTAATGGCTTGAATTGTTCAATACTTAGCCATTCCTTTTAAGCCCCACTGATTTTCAGTTGTTTCTCGCGATGTCATGGAAACAGTAAGGAATTTTAAGGCAGCATATAGCGTCCAGTTGTTAAACATTTGACTATCGCTGTTCACTTTGTATCTATAACGAAATGTGTAATGTAGCTGTTTCTGTAAAGGTTTATCTCAATTAAATGTGAATACAACAGTTGAGATTACTTAATCGTGTAGAGCCTGGGATGTCGAACTGTTCAGTAGGTAATAGCTTAAGAAGTAGGCGAAAACGTACTACACAAAAATGTAGAGCTTTTTAAAACACACAGTTTTATTTCCAGTAACTTTTTTGTGTAACATTAGTCATTTCCAAGATATCCGTTATTAATGGTTGAAATTGTTCAATACTTTGTTATTCTTTAAAGTCCTGTCGATTTTCAGTTGTTTCTCGCGAATGCATGGAAACGGTATGGAATTTCCCATGCTTAACATTTCAGTATCGCTGTTTCCTAGGGATGTCAGTATTGTAGCTCTTCGGGAAATGATTGTCGATTAATATGAGGTAAATACTGAAATAAACTTTCGTAAGAATAATTTGTATATTCGGTAATAAACGATCTAGGGCAGAGAAAATTATGTGAATATAACACAGAAAATGTTTATCATTGAGGGAGCTCAAAACATGTATTTCCGGTGAAATCTTGATATGAAATTTTGAATGGAGTGTAACACTTAGCTTCCCATATATAAAGTTTAGAAAAAGTTAAATAAACCGCTGCCTGAGTATGCAGGTTTTGAAAGAAAACACGCTGTGTAGGTTTTTTGTACCCCTGTGTTACCGAGATGTAAATGATATTATTTTTGTAATAAAGCAGGGAGGCCATGTAAAGCCAGTCATTACTTAGGCATAAGGTGTGGGTTTGCATTTGCACTCTTTCGGTGAGATACATTTGCCGGACTGCTCTGGCCCCTGTGGTGCCCTGCTGCCTTTGATGTACTCGCTGACCACATGTTGCATTTGTGAGTCAGGTTCACCAGAGGTGGAACTTTGATCCCCTTGATAATGAACCTCGCGCATATTCGCTCGCACTGTTCAAGTGGATCGCCTTTTTCAGATCAGAGGTCACAGGATGGAGCCTTCAGGCGCGTGCTGCTGCATATAGTGTCAACAGCATTGTGTGAGACAAGTTGTAAAACAGATTCAATTAATAATGTATGTTTCACCTTACCTGCCGAAACTTGGAGTGAATGGGACATATTTGAAAAAATAATATCATCTGCGTAAGAGTCACAAAATCTAATCTGTTATATCCAGATAATTTTTTTCTGTTTATTTAACGTTGCTTTAACTACGTGGTCATCCCTGTAACTTGCTTCTTCACGTGTCCATAGAGACCCTAGCGCATAGCAACTAGACCTTCTGATCCGTACCGTGCAGATGACATTAGGATGCCGTGCAGTCTACCTGGTGTTTTCATATAGAAAGGCGGACAGTTAGTCTTGTAGGTCTCATCCCTGTAACCACCCGCTTCTTCGTGTCCACAGAGACCCTAGTGCATAGCAACTGGATTTTCTGCTTCGAGCCGTGCAGACGACATTAGGGTGGCGTCCAGTCTACCTGCCGCTTTCATACAGAAAGGCAGACAGACTCCTAGGTCTCATCCCTGTAGCCATGCCATCTTGTCCAGAGACACTAGCGCATAACAGTTGGATTTCCTGCTTCGTGCCGTGCAGACGGCATTAGGGTGGCGTCCAGTCTACCTGCTGCTTTCATATAGAAAGTCGGACAGTTAGCCTCCTAGGTCTCATCCCTGTAGCCATGCCATCTTGTCCAGAGACCCTAGCGCATAACAGTTGGATCTTCTGCTTCGTGCCGTGCAGACGGCATTAGGGTGCCGTTCGTCTACCTGCCGCTTTCATATAGAAAGGCAGACAGCCTTCTAGGTCTCATCCCTGTAACCTCCCGCTTCGTGGTGTCCACAGAGACCCTAGTGTATAGCAACCGGATCTTTTGCTTCGTGCCGTGCAGATAGCATTACCGTGTCCTCTAGTCTACCTGCTTTCATATAGAAAGTCGAACAGTTAGCCTTCTAGGTCTCATCCCTGTAACCATTCCATCTTGCTTCTTTATGTGTCCACAGAGACCCTAGTGCATAGCAACCGGATCTCTGCTTCGTGCCGTGCAGAAGGCATTAGGGTGCCGCCCAGTCCATCTGTTTTCATTGTGTGTCGATAGATGGAGCAGTCGTTATTACCACCTATTTTTCATGTTTACTATGGTTTTAGACTTGAGGTGGAACTTTGGGTCGTGGGATTAAATATCTAATCTGGGATTTACCTTAGCCGCTGAGGAAACCACAAAAATATCTGTCAGATTGGTGAGCCTACGGGATTTGAACCCGGGACCTCCCGATTGCGGGCCACGAACGTTAACGCCCGAGCGGTCTTGCTCGGTGAAACGAAATCGTTTCATTATTTTTAATTTTTTGGAAGATTGTTTTAACCATTTTAATTGTAATGCCATATTTTCATGACAAATAGACAACACCTTACTGCGCAATATATAGTTAACACTCTGAATTTATGTCAAATCTTTTGGCATCAAAGGTTTTTGAGATGTTCGTTGGTAGAGTTTCAATTTTCAAGTTATTTATACTTCTTTTGAGGTGCTAATTCAGCATTATTTTGTTTCTTGTGATAATGTATATATCAAATTTGCAAACGTATATCTCGTTTAATGTGAAGTAGATAAAAAAGTAATATTTTGTGAGAATATCTTGTTGAGGAGTGGGTAGAGAAAGTCATATGAATGTAACACAACCTATTTTAATCGTTTTATTTCTGTGTGTAAGAAGGAATCGCCTCCTAAGCGACTGACTTGGATACGTCTCCCAGTTATTGAAGGAGAAACGATTCAGGCAATAGGACGAACATCAGTGGGGCTTCCGAACTTACATGCTGAACCTTCTTTTAATTAATAAACAGTGTAGAGTGCAGTTGCCTCCTTTAATTAAAGCCATGTCAGGAGACCATGGCTGGCTCTCCGATAGCGGCCGTTATGGAGTTTGTTGGTGTAACCGGATTTGGGGTTAATTTGTGGTCGGGGCGGATAGCCCCTGCAGGAGAAATTACCTTGCCCACATAATGCTGTTACACCTCGGCTGACATTACATACTTGTTACACAGAATCCACTAATATTGTCGTATTATTCTAACACCACATAAAATAGGATGCATTTGTTTACTGCTAGATGTCGTGTGTTGGTATACAAGTGCGTTCTTTGCGCGCTGCACTTTCTCTACTTTCTCAATTGCTTGCCTAAAGTAACTAGTCCAAGTATTGTACTCCACTCAAAAATTCGACAAGAGATTTCACCGAAAATACACTTTTTGACACTTCAAGACTTCAAGGATTTTTAGAAAAAGGTCTCTGTGTGTTTGAACAGTATAACTCAAAAACGAAAAGTGGTTTAATGCCAAACTTGTTATTTACGTTCAGCATCTTTCCAGGATTTGGCACTAAGATTTTTAAGAAAATCTCTTCACCACAAAATATTCTTGGTTTGGAAAGGTTTTTGTTTATTTTGTATTTTCTCAAAAAATGTTCAAACGATTTTGAATAAAATACCGTATGTTTAGGATACTTTCGTGATGAATAAAATTTTTATGTTGAATTTTCTGCGAATAGCCCGTGAAGATCTCTTCATTCTAAATGGTTTTTGTATAATTGGTAAACCGTACGCGATAGACAAAATCTTACTACACAAAAATTATAGTTTACGACAACAGTCACAGTTTTTTCTGACGTTAACTTTTCTAAAATATCCATTTATTGGTTACAATTTTGAAATAATTATATATCTTATTATCTCTACTACATACTTACAGTAAGCAGAGAATTTATTTTCAAGATTTCATTGGAAATATGTTTTTGAGACCTCTGAACAAACAAGCAAACACAAAAATGAATTCTATAAAAGCATTTATGTGTGCGTGTGTCGTTTTGTTTGTCTGTGAACAGCATCACTCAAAAACGAAAAGTAGGATGGATACCAAACTTGGCACATAAGTTCAGTTATAATCCAAAGATGCGAAATGAAGATTTTAAAGAAAATTCCCCACACCAAACTACTTTTACATCGACAGCTTTTAGTATTTGTGATTTTTTCAAATGTGGATCTAACGATTTTTATCAAAATATGACATATTTAAGATGTTTGCATGACAAATAAAGTGTATATCTTGAATTTTCTGGGGATATCCTTGAATTCCTCTTCATTCTGAATGACTTTTGTATAATTGGTAAACCGTAAGCGCTAGATAAAGTCTTACCGTACAGAAAATGTAGGTTCCGTTAAACCACACACGTTATCTGAATTTATATTTTTTCTTGCTCTAACCATTTCCGAGATATTCTTTATTATTGTTGTTAATTTTTGGTTATACTCTTCAAATGGTAAGTCGATATGCGCTTTTTCCGTAGGAGATGCAAAGAGCATGGAATTTAAAAGCCATTGCATATAGACATGCTACAAAAAACTTTGACTGTCGCTTTAGCCTAATATATTCTTATACAGAGCAGTTATTATATGGTCCGCGATGATTCGCATGTAAGCGTGCTCCTCGCGCTGTCACCTACACCGTCAGATTTCCTTTCTAAAACTCCCACTTTAGATTAATAACATATAATCAAAAGTCTTTGCCCCTATATTTTTTCTGGTAACATAAGATACATACAGCCAACTAAACATGTAGATATTGTTCCTTGTACTTTTCACTATTTTTCCACATAGTCCCCGTGCCGGTCCAGACATTTGTCCCATCGCAGCACTAATTTTGCAATGCCGCTGCGGTAGAAGTCGGCCGTCTGACTACGGAACCACTGTCGCACTGTTGTCTCGACTCGTCGTCCCAAGTGAATCGCTGTCCTGTCAGGAACTTTTTCAGCGGACTGAAAAGATGGAAATCACTAGGGGCAAGATCCGGGCTGTATGGTGGATGCTCTAGAAACTCCCAGTGAAAGTTCCTTAGCTTGCCGACGGTCTTGTTTGCCACATGTGGTCTCACATTGTCGTGGAGGATGATCAAGTTGTCACAATCGAGAATCCCGCGGCGCTTCTTTCTGATCGGAGCCCGCAGAAGTGACAGTGTGGAACAATATCTGTCGGCATTGATGCTGGTACCTCGTGGCATGAAATCCAGCACGAGTAGTCCACTGCAATCCCAGAATGCCGTTAACATCACTTTGTGAACAGATGGCGCAATATGGAATTTGTTTTACACAGGAGACTGCGGATGTTTCCACACCACACTCTGCTGTTTTGATTCCGGAGTGTAATGCAGTACCCACGTTTCATCATCAGTAACAATGCGATCCAGGAAACAAGTCACCCTCCTCGGCATATCGTTGCAGATGATTCAAAGAAGCAATAATTGCTTGCCATTCATCACGTCACCCAACTGCTTAGGAACCCATCGACATGAATCCTTCCTGTACCCTAAGCACTCCTGAATGATGTCGAAAGCACTCCCAAAAGAAATGTCGAGCTCCTGAGCAATGTCTTTGATGGGCACGCTCCGCTCTGCTTTCACCATCGCATCCACGCGGGCAATATTGTTATCATGCACATGGTCTCTCAGCACGCTCATGGTTATGCAGATTTACACGGCCATTTTCAAACTCAGAACACCAGCATCTCACACTTCTCAAAACAAGACACCTTTCCCCATTTGATGGTTGCATTTCCCTGTGGATCTCGATGGGCGTTCGTCACTTATTCCATAGAAAACCGGTCACACTTCGTTGCTCGTAAGCCGTGGACGTGTTAAGCACACCTGCCATTTTGAATGCACTGACAGCAGCGCTCTTTCCGGCTGCAGCTGGAAACTCTATGAGAATCGGCCCATGAAAAGTCCACTACTTCGAATATATATGTTGGTTTTTATTTTAAATTCGTAATTTGGCCGAAAAAAATCTCATGTGTTACACTCACATGACTTTCTCTACTCTTGTACAAACATTTATTCTCCATATGCTTCATGCTAATCGAGATGTTAATCTTATTGATAATTTTCTTGTAGATGCAAGGGGAGTATGGTAGGCTTTAAGCGATAGTCAAATATTTTAAGACCTGGTTGCTATGTGGAGCATTCCATTCTCTTTGTATTATCAGGACAAAAATAATGAATAACGAATTTGAGAAAAAGTTTAAGTATTAGAAAATTTAAGGGAATAACAAGCAATATCTCTGAAATGGTTCACTCAACAAAAAAATGTATATAACATAAAATGTGTATTTTAACGCGATCTACATTTTTTGTGTAGTAAAATTTTGTCTATCTCTTATGATTTACCAGTTACGCAAAAGTCGCTCCCAATGAAGAGTACTTTTGGAGACATTTTCAGAAAATTCAAGATATACATTTTATTTTTCATTAAAGTATCTTAAATATATGATATTTTAATCAAATTCGTTAGAGCCAGTTTTGAGAAAATTAAAGTTTTCGAAAAATGTTCCATGTAAAGGGTAATCTGAGGTGGGGGATTTTCTTGAAAACCTTCGTGTCGCATCTCTGAAAGATACTGAACCTAAATACCAAGTTTGGTGTTTATCTGACTGTTCGCTTCTGAGTTATGCTGTTCACAGACACACACACGGACATGTTTCCAAAAAAGCTTTTTTTGATTCAGGGGGTCTCAAAACATGTATTTCTTCCCCTACTTACTCTACGTAGTAGAGAAAGTAAAAATAGTGCCAAAGACTTTTTGATTTGCCCTCGTATAATGAATACTAACCTTGTTAATAGTGTTGGCCATCTGCATTGAGATATTTTTGGCATTCCCCTACGTTAAGCGTTGTAATTTATGAACAATAGTCACTCTGTAGGGTTTCAATTTTAAAAGTTCAGCAGCTGTATCAACAGAGGTTTTTGAAACACCCACTTGCTGCGCAACACGTCTTAGAGGCTTCTTTGGAGAGCATTCGAATGATGCACCAATTTCGTCATTTTTTCCCCTTCATTAGAATATGTCGTTTTCGCTTCTTAGGTTTAGCGTTTAATGATACCTTTGCTCTAAATTTATTAACGAGACATTTTACGGTGTCTCTGTTTGGAAATGGAAGACTAATAAATGTCTCCTGAAATTTTCTACATACCTGTCTAAATGATTCAGTTCTTATGTACTGTAACGCAGCGGCTATGACCTAAGGTTATCGGGAGTCCGGTGTTGGGCAGTCGGAATAAACAACGATAAGTACCACCGGCCAGCCTAAACACCGGGCGCGCTATTGGTAGATAAACAGAACCTTCTTGAAGTTTTTTCCGCCTCTTCCAGAACGTGCTTCAAGATATATTTAGAATATTCTGCGGAAGATTCCACTGCCTATACAAGCGAGTGTTCTCGCGAGAAGAATTGAGTGCCAGTTAGACAATGAGCGAGCGAGTTAGCGATTGCATTTCTGGCGCGACATCAAGGGCAACTCTCCGAGCGAGTTGCTGACGAACTGCTGTGACGTGCAGTGAATGCTACTGCTGCGGGAGAGATTGAAGAAGTTTTGTATTCGACTCCCCAGCGAGTTAAGTGTCCGTAAGAAGAGGCTACGTCACGAAGAAAGGAACAGACGGAAGTAGTTCACCTTAGTGAAGTGATAGTGAAGTTGAAACTAGATAAAGAACAAAACAGTAACAGTTGGTGAGAGAGAGAGGGACAGTTAAAAAAATCTGATGTGATACATTTACATGATTTTATCTTCACTCTTACTAAAGCTAATTACTTTTTCTACTACGTATAGTAAGAAGGGGAAGTATTGTATTCCACCCAAAAGTTCCATACCGAGATTTCACCGGAAGTGTATGTTTTGAGACCCCCTGAATCCAAACTAAAGCATTTTTGGAAACATGTTCACGTGTGTGTCTGTCTGTGAACAGCATAACTCAAAAACGAAAAGTCGGATAAATACCAAATTAGAATTTGAGTTTAGTATCTTCCAAGGATTTGACACGAAGTTTTTCAAGAAACTCCCCCCACCCCAGACTACCCTTTACACGGAATACCTTAAAAAAATTGATTTTCTCATACATGTCTTTAACGACTTTGAATAAAATATACGAGTGTGTTTAAGAAATTTTCATGGCAAATGAAGTGTATGTTTTGAATTTTCTAGAAATGTCGCCAAAGTCCTCTTCATTCTGAATGACTTTTGCATAACGGGCAAACTGTGAGTTATAGCAAAGGTTTACTACAACAAATGTAGATCTCATTAAAGCACACAATTTATGTCACAACTTTTTTTTGTCGAGTGAACCATTTCGGAAATATTCCTTGTTATTAGTTTGAATTTTCCAATACGTATACTTTTTCTCATATGGGAATTCGTTATTTCCCCCATATTCCCCTTGCACCTACAAGAAAATTAGCAGTAAAATAGTTTCTGTAAATGTTTATCTCGATTAACATGAAGTAGATGCAGAATAAGCGTTTGTAAAACTATTTTGTACAAGAGTAGAGAAAGTCATGTGATTGCAACTCATCAGAATTTTTAGCTTTGCTGTTCAAGACAGACACACAGACAGAACACACACACTGAAATGCTTGTAAAAATACTTTATTTGGATTCAGGACGTTTCAAAACATGTATTTCTGGAGAAATCTCAATATAGAGTTTTTGGGTGGAATGTGATACCTTCTCTACTATGTACGTGATAGAGAAAGTAAAAACTGGACAAATACACATTACGTATCGTACATTGAAGTAGTATAGCTTCTGCCCCACTTATTGAAGCCAATTTTAAGTAGATAATTTCTTTACATTATTTGCACCACGCTTTGGGCGTCAATTTTGAAGTAGATTGTATTGAAAGAGTTCTATTATATTTCAACTGTTGGAGAGCCGAACATGAAGTAGTTGCAATCGCACGTATAGTACCCGGTAACCTTCGCCCCAAATGTACTTTCCGGTGGCCTTTGCCCCAAATGTTGAAAAATATATTAACTTTGTAATTTTGACTGTTTCTTTAAATACTATATTTTATGTTTGCCTCGGCTGCGTCAGTATTTATTTTAAAGACATGGATATCTTAGCAGGGAGTGGTGCGACTGAAGAATGTAGGCTTACGCAGATTTTAAGTTTTATTTCACTCCTTTTATTAATGCTTGACACGATTTAAATAACACTTCACTGATATATAGAGGGCTGTGAGATTTTTTTAATTAATTACTTTCACTTTTTAACACGTAAACTATTTTTTTGTCTCACACTCGAGGATGTGCCTTGCGTTCAGTTATGAGCACTGTCTACAAGCAACTGAACACTATATTTGAAAATTTTGCTATATTTCAGGTTCTGATTGGCTAATCCTAGTCCAATAGAATACCTTCATTTAACTAAAGCTTTTTCTGGTTGTTGATTGGCTATTTTAAAAACTGTCTCAAAATTTACATTATTGTTGCTCCAATAATGACTAGTAGCATTATTAAACATTCTTACTCATTATTTTCTCAAGGTTACCCCATTGTTACCTCATTGTTAGCAAATTTTAACCTATTATTCTCACAGCTCCTACATTATTAAATTACGTAATACATTCACATAACGTTATTGAACATGGATACAATAATATAAACATTTACAATGACTGTAATACACATTTTTTATATATTATTACATACACATATTGCTTTAAGGCGGGCTGTTATTGAATTTGTATATTATATAATTAGACTGAAATCATTTAAGTGTTAATAATACTGCCTCAGCATAAAAATTCTTTGTTCAAGCTGAATTCTTTTGTAGGCATTTCAGTAGACTAAGAACAAGGCGGCAACAACAACAGTACTGTGAAAACTAAGATGCACAATGAACAAACTCTAGTCTTTACAGCGCGAACAGAAGGTATTTAACATTCACAGTCGATAATGTGTAGCCTTGAGCGGATAATTCACCGCAGAACACACCGAGGTCGCTACAGTGAAATGAAATCGTGGCCGGGCACAAAACGACCGCTCTCTACTTACAACCAAATATGTAAATGTTTAATAAAAGTTGACCTCACATGACTTTCTCTACTCTTGTACAAACTATTTTCATAAACGCTTATTTTCCATATGCTTCATAATCTTATTGCTAATTTTCTTGTAGGTGCAAGGGGAATTGGTAGGCTTTAAGCGATAGTCAAATGTTTTAAGAGCTGGTTGCTATGTGGCGTATTCCATTCTCTTTGCATGTCCAGGACAAAAAAGGAATAAGGAATCTGAGAAAAAGCAGAAGTGTTGGAAAATTTAAGGGAATAACAAGCAATATCTCGAAAATGGTTCACGCAACAAAATAAATGCATATGACATAAATTGTGTATTTTAACGCGATCTACATTTTTTGTGTAGTAAACTTTTGTCTATCTCTTAAGGTTTACCAGTTATGCAAAAGTCGTTCACAATGAAGAATACTTTTGGAGACATTCCCTGAACATTCGAGATATACATTTCATTTGTCATAAAAATATCTTAAACACATGATATTTTAATCAAAATCGTTAGCCATTTTTGAGAAAATTAAAATTTTTGAAAAATGTTCCATGCAAAGGGTAATCTGGGGTGGGGGATTTTCTTGAAAACCTTCGTGTCGCATCTCTGGAAGATACTGAACCTAAATACCAAGTTTGGCGTTTATCCGACTGTTCGTTTCCGAGTTATGCTGTTCACAGACAGACAGACAGACAGAAACACACACACGGACATGTTTCCAAAAATGCTTTTTTTTGGATTCAGGGGTTCTCAAAACATGTATTTCCGGTGAAATCTTGGTATCGAATATTTGGGTGGAATACAATACTTCCCCTACTTACTATACGTAGTAGAGAAAGTAAAAATAAGCTTTTTAAAAATTAATTTGTCTGAACTACCCGTGCGTTTCTAATCCACATCCTAAAGTGACAACACATATAAGAGTTAACATATAAAGCGCTAAGAGCGCCGCCGTTAAAATCGTGTTTTCTATATCGATATAAAACGCTGCGGTGCTTTACAACGTAGAGTGACAGCTCGTAAAAACTTGCTGGAAATTTCTGTCTTTATGACGCAGCGCTTCTTCTTTAATGTGGGAACATTAGAGCCGTGCACCTGGTACCCAATCCGGTACTTTAACCCACTTCTGAAATACAGGTAGTGATTCCGACAGAAAATAACTTTTCTCAATTCTCTTGTCAGCTTCCACGGGGATTCCCAAGTGATCGACAGCTCTCTACGCGCCCCTCAAAGGAAACTTTCCTTCTCTTTCCGTTTGTTCATTTTCGCTTTCTCTACTGCGTATAGTAGGTAGAGGAAGTATTGCATTCCACCCAAAATAAAGCATTTTTGGTAACATGCCCGCCCGTGTGTGTGTGTGTGTGTCTGAGAACAGCATATCTCAAAAACGAAGAGTTGGATAAATACCAAACTTAGTATTTGGGTTCAGTATCTTTCAAAGCTGCGACAAGGAGATTTTCAATAAAATCCTCACCCCTCACCATCCTTTACATGGAACCCTTTTTCGAAAATTTTGATTTTCTCTAAAATGGTTCTAACTATTTTGATTAAAATATCATATGTTTAAGATACTTTCATCGTAAATGAAATGTATATCTTGTATTTCCTGGGAATATCTCCAAAAGTGCGCTTCTTTCTCAATGGCTTTTACATAGCTGATAATCCGTAAGAGATAAACAAAAATTTTCAACACAAAAAATGCAGATCTCATTAAAGCTCACAATTTATGTATACACATTTTTTTGTCGAGTGAACCATTTCCGAGTTATTCCTCGTTATTGTTTGAATTTTCCAATACTTTATCACAAATGAGAATTCCTTTTCATTTTTACTTTGTCTACAACGTATAGTAACTAGGGGAAGTGTTGCATTCCACCCAAAAATTCCATATCGAGATTTCAACGGAAACACATGTTTTGGGCCGCCTTAAATCCAAAAAGTGATTTTTATAAAAAGGTCTGTATGTGTGTGCTGTGAACATCATAATTCAGAAACGAAAAGTCGGATAAATACCAAACTTGGTATTTAGGTTCAGCATCTTTCAAAGCTGCGACACGAAGATTTTCAAGAAAATGCCCCACCCCAGAGTACCCTTTACATGGAATATTTTTCGAAAATGTTAATTTTCTCAAAAATGGCTTTAACGATTTTGATTAAAATATCATATGTTTAAGATATTTTTATGACAAATAAAATATATATCTTGAATTTCCTGGAAATGTCTCCAAAAGTATTCTTTATTGTGAACGACTTTTGCATAACTGGTAAACCATAAGAGATAGACAAAATTTTACTACACAAAAAATGTAGATCGCGTTAAAATACACAATTTATGTCATATACATTTTTTTAGTTGAGTGAACCATTTTCGAGATATTGCTTGTTATTTCCTTAAATTTTCCAATACTTATACTTTTTCTCAAATTCGTTATTCATTTTTCTATGCCCTGGACATGCAAACAGAATAGAATGCGCCACATAGCAACCAGCGTTAAAATATTTGTCTAGCGCTTAAAACCTACAGTATTCCCCTTGCATCTACAAGAAAATTACCAATAAGATTGACATCTCGATTAACATGAGGCATATGGAGAATAAGCGTTTGTAAAATTAGCTTGTACAAGAGTAGAGAAAGTCATGTGAGTGTAACACATCAGATTTTTTTATTAGTCCTGGACATGCAAAGAAAATGCATCTACAAGAAAAGTAGCAATAAGATAGAGTCTGCAAATGTTTATCTCGATTAACATGAAGTAAATGGAAAATAAGCGTTTGTAAAAATATTTTGTACAAGAGTAGGGAAAGTCATATGAGTGTAACACATCAGATTTTTTTCTATGGTACGTTTTCGTCTATCGCTTAACATTTACCAGTTACACAGGATTATATATAGTTCCTTCCAAATGAAGATGACTTCCCAGAAAATTCAAGATAATCATTTCATTTGTCATTATAAATATCTTAAAAATATGGTACTTTAATCAAAATCGTTAGTGCCACTTTTGAGCATTTCAAAAATTTCGAAATTTTTCATGTAAAAGTAGTTTGTGGTTAGGAATTTTCTTGAAAATCTTCCTGTCATATTTTTGGAAGATACTGAGTATAAATATCAAGTTGATTTTAATCGACTGTTCATTTTAGAGTTATACTGTTCATACACACACACACACACACACACACACATATCCATTTTTCTCAGAGGCAAGCTTCTTTGTACAATGATCCAGGTCATATTCTGGACTTACAACTTTAAGATCTCATAAGTTTATACGTCGTCCTCGGAGCTTTATAACGATGTTGTAGACGCTATTATTTTAGAAAATAGCTTTTATCGAAGTATTAAATACAGCACACTTAGAGCTGTTATTTAAAATTGTGCGTAAGATTTGGAATCGGTGGAGGACTTCCAAACGGTAGCCAAGGGTGGGCCTATTGGGTATTCTAAACCTTGTAAAAAGGAATGAGGCGAGAGAGTACGAAAGGTGAGCAAATGTGATGGCGGCATGTAGATCGCAGCGGGGCCCCTAACGATTTCAGATTGAAGATTCCCGCGCACACCTTCGATGCTCCTGATAGGCTCAGGTAGAAGAGTGCATGCCACATATGCCGTCCATCATGCCTAACCCTGCAAGATGTAAGGAAACGAATGTGGCCGGTCCAACGAGAATCGAACCCGCGACCTCAGTAGTAGCATGTGACAGTTATTTTCGTATGACGGTTATAACTGTCGCAGTTATTATGGGTTAACTGTTACGTGTAAGGGTTAACGGAACGATTAGCTGTAACTGCGTTTCAATATGAACGATGTCAATAGACGTACTCTTTTATTTGATGCAATCCAAATGAAAATTTCTCTAGTGTGTCAATACTTTGATTATTACGATGGTTTATAAATGGTTGGATTCTACTTTTGAATTGCGTTATACGGGATCCTAAATATTCATATGTGATGCAGACATAGCAAAGTAAAATACATCACTATTTTCAACATCAACATGATTGAAGTTAAGCATATAATAACTTAAATATTCTCGTAGGACGTTAGGTAAAACATGATAATGCCATTTTGCTAGGCGATATTTCTAGAAAAGAGAAACATTAATGCCCAAACACACATTGTCAAACATCACAAACCATACAGATAATCTCAGCCGGTACATGTAGGTATAGCCAAGTGAATAACTAATAGGTATTTTTCTCCCCAGATGGAGTATTAGATCGACAAATCAGTCACCATCTCTTGCGGAGGAGAGGAATACAATGTAACAAGTTGTGGTAACTGATAAAAACTATACCAATGTGTATGCAATGAATGATGTCATCTAGACTCGGTAACCGTCTCCGTTACTTAGTTAATTTGTACTCGTTACTTTGGTAATCGTTATTGGGTAACTAGTTGCTTTCTACTCGTTGCTTTGGTAACTGTTATTGGGTAACTAGTCCCTTTGTATTCGTTACTTTGATAATTGTTATTGAGTAACTAGTTACTTTGTATTCGCCACTTTAGTAACCGTTATTGGGTAACTAGTTGCTTTCTACTCGTTGCTTTGGTAACTGTTATTGGGTAACTAGTCACTTTATATTCGTTGCTTTAGTAACCGTTATGGGTAATTAGTTGCTTTGTACTCGTTACTTTGGTAACCGTTATTGGGTAACTAGTCACTTTGTATTCGTTACTTTGATAATTATATTAAGTAACTGGTTATTTGTACTCGTTACTTTAGTAACCGTTATTGGTTAACTAGTTGCTCTCTACTCGTTACTTTGGTAACTGTTATTGAGTAACTAGTCCCTTTGTAATCGTTGCTTTAGTAACGGTTATGGGTAATTAGTTGCTTTGTACTCGTTGGTTTGGTAACTATTTTTGGGTAACTAGTCACTTTGTATTCGTTACTTTGATAATTGATATTGGGCAGCTTGTTACTTTGTACTCGTTAGGTTGGTAACCATTATTGAGTAACCGGTTATTTTTTATTCGTTACCTTATAAACCGTTAATGTGTAACTACTATTATAACTGTCACTGAGTAACCAGTTACTTTTTAGTTCTTACTTAAGTAACCGTTATTAGTAACTAGTTAAATTTTACTCGTTACTTTTGTAACTGTTATTGTGTAACTAGTTACTTTGTGTGCGTTCCTCTTGTAGGCGTTATTGGCTAATACATTACTATGTATTCCCTGTATTAGTGACCATTATTGGATAACTGGTTGCTTCGTTTTCCTTACTTTAATAACCGTTATTAATAACTAGTTACTTTGTATTCGTTACTCTTGTAAACGTTATTGGATAACCTATTACTAAGTATTCGTTATTTTAGTAGCCGTTATTAGTAACTAGTTAAATTGTAGTCGTTACTTTTGTAATTGTTATTGTGTAACTAGTTACTTTGTATACGTTCCTCTTGTAAGCATTACTGGGTAATACATTACTATGTATTCTCTGTTTTAGTAAGCGTTACTGAATAAACAGTTGCTTCGTTTTCCTTAATTTGGTAACCATTATTAGTAACTAGTTACTTTGTATATGTTACTTTGGTAACCGTTATTAGTAACTAGTTAATTTGTAGTCATTATCTTTATAACTGTTATTGGGTAACTAGTTACTTTGTATTCGTTACTTTGGTAACCGTTATTAGTAACTAGTTAATTTATAGTCGTTACCTTTGTAACCAGTTACTTTGTAATTGTTACTTTGGTAATCGTTATTGGGTAACAGCTACTTCGTATTCATTTCTTTTGTAATCGATGTTGCGTAACTGGCTACTTTGGTAACCGATATTGGGTAACTAGTTAATTTTTATTTGTTATTTTAGTTAAGTTAATTAAGTAACTAGTTATAATTTGTCTCTATTTTCTGTAACTGTTACCTTATTTTCTGACCATCCCTGCTCAGTAACTGCTGATTGTTTCTCAAACAGGCCATTGCAAATAAATTTTCCTTTTTGGCTTTGAAAATAAAAGCGTTAAAATCTGTAACGATGAACATGACGTCGGTAAAAAGACGAGCGACACTTTTCTGAAATAAATGAAAACGATTTGAGTGACAGAGATTAAGAGTGAGGTTTTGTTTTGCGACGCCAGGTGTCACAGATGGCTCCAAAACGTTGGGAGACGAGCCATGAATATTCCACAGTAGGAATTTTGCATTGCAAACAACGGCCCTCGTGCTGCTAATTTCATCCAATAGTAACTTTAATTCATAAACATGAACATCTGAAACAAAAAATAACAATCGCGGATAATTGCATTGACTTTCAAGTGGCACTCAACCACTTTGCCCGTCAAAAGTCCTGCTTCATGTTTTCATTGAATTTCTAATTGAACTCTTTTACTTTCCTTCCTACTACCCCTGGTAAAGGGTTTAATCTGAGAGCGTTTCACTAGGGAGGTAAAAAACCTCTTTCCATTATCGTCAATTTTTGTATCTCTTCTACAGACTATTCTTTGTAAGCTTATTACCTTCTCTACCATGCACGTGGTGGGGGTATTGCATTCCACGCAAAAGTTCATGGTCAAGATTTCACCGGAAATGCATGTTTTGAGGACCTCTGAATTAAAAAAAAGCATTTTAAGAAAAAGGTGTGTGTGTCAGTGAACAGCATAACTCAAAAACGAAAAGTCGGATAAATACCAAACTTTGTGTTTAGGTTCATTATCTTTCAAATATGCAATACGAAGAGTTTCAGGAAACTCCCCCTACCCAGGCTACCCTTTTTCGAACATTTTGATTTTCTCAATAATCGCTCTTACGATTTTGATAAAAATTTCAGATCTGTAATATATCTTTTGCGGCAAATTAAATGGATATCATGAATTTTTGGGGATGTCCGCAAAAGTACTCTTTATTCTGAATGGTTTTGTATAACCGGAAAACCGTAAGAGATAGACAAAATATTACTATACAAAAAAGTAGAACTCGTTAAAACACACAATTAATGTAATATACACTTTTGGTCGAGTGAACCATTTCCGAGATATTCCTTGTTATTTGTTTGAATTTTCCAATAATTATACATCTTCTTAAATGGGAATTCGTTAGTCGTTTTTTTATGTCCTGGTAATGCAAAGAGAATAGAATGCTCCATATAGCAACCAGCTCTTAAAACATTTGACTATCGCTTAAAGCCTACCAATTCCCCTTGCATCTACAAGAAAATTAGCAATAAGTTTCTGCAAATATTTTTCTTGATTAACATGAAGTAGATGGAGAATAAGCGTTTGTAAAAATAGTTTGTACAACAGTAGAGAAAGTCCTGTGAGTGCAACACATCAGATTTTTATATTTTTTCTACAGACTATTCGTATGAAAACTTATTTATTACCTTCTCTACCATGCACATAGTGCAATCTACACAATGATTTCACCGAAAATACATGTTTTGAGGACCTCTGAATTAAAAATAGAATTTAAGAAACATGTACGTGTATGTGTGTCAAAAACGAAATGTCACATACATACCAAACTAGGAATTTAAGTTTAGTACCTTCCAAAATGCGACACGAAGATTTTCAAGAAAATTCGCCCGCCCCAAGCTACCGTCTACATTAAACCTTTTCAGAATGTTTTGATTTTCTAAACAATGGTGTAACGACTTTGATCAAAGTATCACATATTTAAGATTGTGCATGACAAATAAAATGTATATTCGTAATTTTCTGGGAATATATTTTGAAGTCCTTCTAATTCGGAAGAAAATGTGTATAATTCTGTATAACTGGTAAACGTTAAGCGATAGACGAAAACGTAATTCACAAAAAATGTGGATCTCTTTAAAACACACAAATTATTCAAATAAGTTTTTTTCTGTGGCATCACCATTTCCGAGATATCCATTATTAATGGTTCGAATTTTTCAATGTTTTGTCATTCTGTTAAAGTCTTGTCAACATTCAGTTGTTTCTCGCGATGTCATGGAAACAGTATGGAATTTTAAGGCCAGCATATAGCGTTCAGTTGTTAAACATTTGACTATCGCTGTTCTCTTTGTATCTATAACGAAATGTGTAATGTAGCTATTTCTGCAAAGGTTTATTTGGATTTTAATGAAGTAAACAGAAAAGTAGGCTTCTGTAACTGTAGTGTAAACCCTCTAATAAACGATAGAGAGTAGAGTAATGTGGATATACCGCATCAGATATTTTTTTTACCCCACACGCACATTCACTCTCACATCCACAATTCCAGAATCTTTGCAGGGTAGGGAATAAACGTAATAAACGAAAAAAAATCTGATGTGTTACACTCACATGTCTTTCTCTACTCTTGTAAAAACTATTTATACAAACGCTATTCTCCATATGCTTCATGTTAATCGAGATAAACATTTGCAGACACTATCTTATTGCTAAGTTTCTTGTAGATGTAAGGGGAATATATATTTACAAGGGCAATATAGAAATACAGTAGCCTTTAAGAACATACATATCTCTTAATAGCTGGTTGCTAGGTGCAGCACCATTCCCTTTGCCACAGATTAATACTCTTTGCATATCCAAGACAAAAAATGAATAACGAATTCCCATTTGAGAAAATAAGTATCGAAAAATTTAAAGGAATAACAAGCAATATCTCGAAAATGGTTCACTCAACAAAAAATGTATATGACATAAATTGTGTATTTTAACGCGATCTACATTTTTTGTGTAGTGAACTTTTGTCTATCTCTTATAGTTTACCAGCTATGCAAAAGTCGTTCACAGTGAAGAATACTTTTGGAGACATTCCCAGAAAATGCAAGATATACATTTTATTTTTCATGAAAATATCTTAAACATATGATATTTTAATCAAAATCGTTAGAGCCGTTTTAGAGAAAATTAAAAATTTCGAAAAATGTTCCATGTAAAGGGTAGTCTGGGGTGGGGGAATTTTCTTGAAAACCTTCGTGTCGCATCTCTGGAAGATACTGAACCTAAATGCCAAGTTGGGTGTTTATCGGACTGTTCGTTTCTGAGTTATGCCGTTCACAGACACACACACGGACATGATTCCAAAAATGCATTTTTTGGATTCAGGGAGTCTCAAAACATATATTTCCGGTGAAATCTTGGTATCGAATTTTTGGGTGGAATACAATACTTCCCCTACTTACTATACGTAGTAGAGAAAGTAATTAAATTCTCTCGCCTCAGTTTGGAACCGAACCCACGACCTCTTTGTTGAGACAGTCTAGTGTACTAAGACAAGATGTGTTTATTTATGTATTGTTGAAGCAACAGCGAGAAGATTTCCAAAGAAAACATCTGGAGAACTTGTGTAGTGATAACTCATAAACAGGCGCACAGATTCAGATCAACGCAAAAGTCTTTAGATACACAAGATACTGCACCAGGTGAAAGTGGATATAAAACAGCATCTGCTGCAGAACAGATGCTTTTTACTCTTTACCACCTACTTGCTTTTCTTATACGTAGAGGATGAATTCTATTCCACGTAAAATTCTGATGTGATACATTCACATGACGCGCTCTATCCTCTACATAAACTATTCTTACTAAAGACTATTTTTCTATCTACTACATTTAATCGAAATAAACCTTTACAGAAACAGCTACATTACAAATTTCGTTATAGATACAAAGAGAACAGCGACAGTCAAATGTTTAAGAACTGGACGCTATATGCTGGCCTTAAAATTCCACACTGTTTCCATGACATCGCGAGAAACAACTGAAAATCGATGGGAATTTAAAGGAACAAGTACTGAACAATTCGAACCTATAATAATGGACATCTCAGAAACGCTTTATGCCACAAGACACGTGTTTGAAATAAATTGTGTATTTTAAAGTGCTATATGTTTTCGTCTATCGCGTAAAGCTGACAAATTATAAAAATTATACAAAATTCTTTCTGAATAAAGACGACTTCATAGGCTATTCCTAGAAAATTCAAGACACAATTTTATTTGTCGTCTAAATATCTTTCATATAAGATATTTTAATCAAATTCGTAGGACATTTTTTAGAAAATCAAAATTTTCGAAAAGTGTTCCAATTAAAAGAAAGTTGGATTGGGGGATTTTCTTGAAAATCTTCCTGTCGCATTCTTGAAGATACTAAAATCGTATACCTACCAAGTTTGGTATTTATCCAACTTTTCGTTTTTGAGTTATACTGTTTACAGTCAGACATATCCACGTGGACATGTTTTCAGAAATGCTTTATTTGGATTCACGGCACCTCAAAACATGTATTTCCGATGAAATCTCGATGCCGAACTTATGGGTGGAATGCATTACTTCACCTACTTATACGTAGCAGAGAAAGTAAAAAATCTGATGTGTTGCACTCACATGACTTTCTCTACTCTTGTACAAACTATTTTTACAAACGTTTATTCTCCATATGTTTCATGTTAATCGAGATGTTAATCTTATTGCTAATTTTCTTGTAGATGCAAGGGGAATATGGTAGGCTTTAAGCGATAGTCAAATGTTTTAAGAGCTGGTTGCTATGTGGAGTATTCCATTCTCTTTGCATGTCCAGGAAAGAAAATATGAATAACGAATTGCCATTTGAGAAAAGGTGTAAGTATTGAAAAATTAAAAAAAAAAATAAAGATACAATGAATATCTCGGAAAAGGTTCACTACACAAAAGAAGAAAAGAGCATATGACATAAATTGTGTGTTTTGACGAGCTCTAGATTTCTTGTGCTGGACAACACTTGTCTATCTCTTACGGTTTACTAGTTATGCAAAAGTCATTCAGAAAGAAGAGGACTTTTAGGGACATTCCCAGAAAATTCAAGTTATACATTTTATTTCTCATGAAAATATTTTATATGATATTTTAATCAAAATCGTTTAGAGTCATTTTTCATAAAATCAAAATTTTCGAGAAATGTCCCATGTAAAGGGTAGATTGGGTAGTTTTATCCGACCTTTCGTTTTTGAGTTACGCTGTTCAGTCAAGTAGGCATACACATGGATCTTTTTCTAAAAGTGCTTTTTTTTTGGATTCAGGGTGCCTGAAAACATGTATATCCCGTGAAATCTCGGTATCGAATTTTTGGGTGGAATACAATACTTCCCCTACTTACTATACGTAGTAGAGAAAGTGGTAGGATTTAGTAAGAATAGTTTGTATACCCAGTAATAGAGTATTTCATAGGAATGCAACACATAAGAGTTTTTACTTTCTCTACTACGTATAGTAAGTAGGGGAAGTATTGTATTCCACCCAAAAATTCGATATAAACACCAAACTTGGTATTTAGGTTCAGTATCTTCCAGAGATGCAACACGAAGGTTTTCAAGAAAATTTCCCCACCCCAGATTACCCTTTACATGGAATATTTTTCGAAAATGTTAATTTTCTCAAAAATGGCTCTAACGATTTTGATTAAAATATCATATGTTTAAGATATTTTCATGAGAAATGAAATGTATATCTTGAATTTTCTGGAAATGTCTCCAAAAGTATTCTTCATTGTGAACGACTTTTGCATAACTGGTAAACCATAAGAGATAGAGAAAAGTTTTCTACACAAAAAATGTATATCGCGTTAAAATACACAATTTATGTCATATACATTTTTTTGTTGAGTGAACCATTTTCGAGATATTGCTTGTTATTCCCTTAAAGTTTCCAATACTTTTTATCAAATGGGAATTCGTTCTTCATTTTTTATATATCCTGGTAATACAAAGAGAATGGAAAGCGCCACATAGCAACCAGCTCTTAAAACATTTGACTATCGCTTAAAACCTACCAATTCCCCTTGCACCTACAAGAAAATTAGCAATAACATTAACATCTCGATTAACATGAAGCATATGGAGATTAAGCGTTTGTAAAAATAGTTTGTACAAGAGTAGAGAAAGTCATGTGAGTGTAAAACCTCAGATTTTTTCTAAGTACTTTATCAAATAAACAAATAAAATGAATCCCGGAATACATGAGCTATATATTACGAACGTATCTGAAATGTGAGGTGTGTGTACATTTGAAACCTATCTGACAATAGCCTAATATGGAGGAATACACTTACAAGTATCAGAAGCTTGTAGACGATTAACATACAAATGTTTTATCGGTAACATGAAGTGGTGCTGAAAGTGTTCGTCTAAGAGGAAATTTTGTCCCCCTTCTTGAGCCCCAGTTACAGTCAGTGTCGATAAGGCAAACAAAATATATGTTTGTTACTAGCTGAATTTATGACGGAGGCAAGAAATAAAGACAAAGATTAACGATAGGGTTCATCTCATTGAGAATGTTTGCTCATTACATCATATGATAAGTGTCTATATTTGTAACTGCCAGTCAGTTAGTGCAGTTCGCTGAAAAACACATGCCACTGGGTGTCTCAAATAAAAACTACGGAATAAAGTACAAAGCAAATAATATTCCTCCGAAACAGCACACTGATGTTAGCATTCCCAGTTCCGACCAACAAGACTTAAACGCTTCAATGTAAGCTGTTGTTTGAGGTGGACAAATTGCTGTAAATTGTGAAATAATTGAATAATTTTCTAAGATAATATTCTTCTCTTTCTCACTGTTTCTCCTCCCGCTGTTTTCCTTTACACTCCTCTTCTCTGCCTCTTTCATCGTCCCTCTCTTCTCTTTGTACAACTTCCATGTTATTCGATGTTTTGAAAATCGCTAATAAAACGACTTATTATGGGATCGGAAAAAAAAATTGTGTGTTGCACTCTCACGACTTACTCTACTCGCTCCTTTTTGAAATTCCATGGTCTTTGCAGGCCACGAGAGAAAACGATTGAACCGCTAACCAATAACAAAGACTATCTTGGAAATGGTTAATGCTATAAAACATTTTATAAGTTGTGTGCTTTAACGAGATCTATAATTTTTGTGTAGTAAGGTATTGTCTACCTCTTACAGTTGCAAAATTATATACCATTCTTTCAAAATGAAGAGTCCTTCACGGGGTATTACCAGATTATTTAATGTTGTCCTCCGTGGTGTAGTGGTTATCATGCTAGCCTCTAGTTCTCGAGGTCACGGGTTCAAACCCGACGGAGGGCAATGGATTTTTTTAGGGCGTAAAAATCCTTAGCATGGCTTCCTTCGGAAGGGAAGTAAAGCCGGTGGTCCCGTGTCATAGATTTATGGCACGTAAAAGAACCTCAAGCCTGATAAAAAGGTCTCTGAGCAAAATTACCGGTCTTTCACGCCCAATATAGAATGGGACACTAAGGAACACAATAGTTAAAGAGCGTCCATAAATAAAAAAAGAGAGAGAATTTGAGATATACATTTAATTTACCATTAAGATATGTTAAACATTTCATATTAATCAAAATCGTTAGTGCCATTTTTTGACAAACTTAAAAATAACGAACACGTTTTCCATGAAAAGGGTAGTCTGGGGGTGGTCGGATTTTCTTGAAAATCTTATATCTTTTTTTTAAGTTCCGTGTTTTACCCAGTTTATTATTACTCTGCTTTACTGTTTATCACCGCAATTAAACAACATACACACAAACACCCATGCCCACGGCGGGACTCGAACCCGCGACCCTAAGCTTGGCGGAACGCCGAAGCTATACACTCTAGCGACCACGGCTACGAGGGCCGGCGGTTGGGAAGACGAACTTAAATACGAATTTTGGTATTTAACCGAATTCTCGTTTTTTAGTGCTGTTTGTTCACAGACAGACATACCTTTTCCTATTTTGTCAGGGAGTTTCACAGCGGATTTTTCTGATGGTATCGAATTTTTGGGTGGAATACAATACTTCCTCTACTTACTAAAGATAGTACAGAAATTAAAAAACTCCGAAATAACATTAAGGAAGGAGGAACGTGTGTTAGCATTACCAGGTCCGACCAACTGGCCTCAGATTCTTCCATATAAACTGTTGTTTAAGGTGGACAATTATCATAGGTATTAAAACTATTGAATAAGTTAGTAAGAAAAGAACTTTTCCGAATAAGTTCAAACACGGACATTCCTCTGTTTGTCTGTCTGGCCTGCTTTCTCACTGTTTCCTTTTCCCTCTCCTACTCTATCTTTCATCTCTCTCACCCCTCTCTCCTCTTAGTGTAACTTACATGCAATGTGATGCTTTTAAAACCCCTAATTGAACACTTCTTTTCTGGGATTTAGAACCTATTTTTTACATAAAAAACTGAATGCTGACAAAGCCTAAAAAACTGATAAATGTATGGAAAAATTCAAATTATTAACAACGAATATCACGGAAATGTCTAATGCATTAATATTTTAAATTAAATGTGTTTTTGAGTTATTTTTACTTTGTCTACTATGAACAGTAAGTAGGGGAAGTATTAAATTCCACCCAAAACTTCGATACTAAGATTTCACCGGAAACACGTGTTTTGAGGTGCCCTGAATCAAATAAAGCATTTTTGGAAATATGTCCGCGTGTGTCTGTGAACAGGATAACTCAAAAACAAAAAGTTGAGTAAATACCAAATTTGGTATTTGACTTTCAGTAAGTTCCAAAGATGCGACACGTAGATTTTCTTGAAAAACCTTCCACCCCGAACTACCCTTTACATAAGAACACTTTTTGAAATTTTTGGTTTTCTAAAAACAGGCTTTAATAATTTTGATTAAAATACCGCATATGAAAGATATTTACGTGAAAAATAAATGTTATATCTTGAATATTCTGGGAAATGCCTTTGAAGTCCTCTTCATTTGGAGGGAATTTTGTACAATCTTGTATAACCCTTAAGCGATAGAACAAAACCTACCACACAAGCATACAATTTATTTCATATAGCTTTTTTGTGGCATCAGCCATTTCCGAGATGTCCGTTTTAACGCTTCAAATTGTTCATTACTTGGTCATTCTTTAAAGTTTTGTCAACATTCAGTTGTTTCTCGCGATGTCATGGAAACACTATGGAATTTTAAGGCCAGCATATCTAATTATCTAATTTGTAATGTAATTTTGTTTTGAATGATTCAAAGTGTAGCAAAAATTAAAGTGAGGAAAAATAAGTCAAAAGGTATCCCTCGAATTAACCAGAAATAATGGCTTAAACGCCTTTGTACAAATGCCCAGCTTAGATGTGTAATTTGCACCCTTTCTTCATTACAAGCACAGCAAATCAGTTCTAATTTGTGGCATAAGCTAAGCCTTTCAGTGCTAAGTCCTATATACAAGCATTTCTTTATTTCGGTCATTCACTAATGATGACAGTAAAACTGGTGTCCACCAATAAATACATTTTCTCATCAAGTATCCGAACACCTGGCTGAAAATGACGTACAAGTTCGTGGCGCCCTCCATCGGTAATGCCGGAAGTCAATATGGGGTTGGCCCACCCTTAGCCTTGATGACAGCCTTCACTCTCTCAGGCATACTTTCAATCAGGTGCTGGAAGGTTTCTTGGGGAATGGCAGCCCATTCTTCACGGAGTAAGGAACTGAGAAGAGGTCTCGATGTAGGTCGGTAAGGCCTGGCACGAAGTCGGCGCTCCAAAACATCCCAAAGGTGTTCTATAGGATTCAAGTCAGGACTCTGTGCACGCCAGTCCATTACAGGGATGTTATTATCGTGTAACCACTCCGCCACAGCCCGTACAGTATGAACAGGTGCTCGATAGTGTTGAAAGATGCAATCGCCATCATCCCCGAATTGCTCTTCAACAGTGGGAAACAAGAAGGTGCTTAAAATATCAATGTGGGTCTGCGCTGTGATCATGCCACGCAAAAAATAAGGGGTGCAAGCTCCCTCAAGGAAAAACACGACCACACCATAACACCACCACCTCAGAATTTCACTTTTGGCACTACACACGCTGGCAGATGACATTCGCCATACCCACACCCTGCCATCGGATCGCCACATTGTGTACCGTGATTCGTCACTCCACACAACGTTTTGCCACTGTTCAATCGTGTAATGTTGACGCTCCTTACACCAAGCGAGACATCGTTTGGCATTTTCCTGCGTGATGTGTGGCTTATGAGCAGCCGCTCGACTACGCAATCCAAGGTTTCTCACCTCACGCCTAACTGTCATAGTACTTGGAGTGGATCCTGATGCAGTTTGGAAGTCCTGTGTGATGGTCTGGATAGATATCTGTCTATTACTCTTTACGACCCTCTTCAAACGTCGGCGGTCTCTGTCAGTCAACAGACGAGGTTGGCCTGTATGCTTTTGTGCTGTACATGTCCTTTCACTTTTCCACTTCACTATCACATCAGAAACAGTGGACCTATGGATGTTTAGAGTGTGGAAATCTCGCGTACAGACTTCTGACACAAGTGACATCCAATCACCTGACCACGTGAGTTCCACGGAGCGTCCCATTCTGCTGTTTCACAATGTCCAATGACTACTGAGGTCGCGGATAATGAGTACGAGGCAGTAGGTGGCAGCACAATGCACCTAAGAGGAAAAACGTATGTTTGTGGGATGTACGAATAGTTTTGATCACATAGTGTATATTTACACTTCATTATTTACAACAGGTATATGTTCACAATTATTACTCTGCAGCTGTTTCTGCCTTAAACTTTTCTTATGTACACCACATTCTCGCTTATCTAATCTTTCATCACTGGTATTATTGACATTATTTACACTTGATTTTGGGTCATGTATATGAAACGACATAAAAGTTCATGTTACAGGACATCTACCGGCAGAGCTACTGTTACTATGGTATATCGATCGTATTAGCTCATTCACAAATCAGAAACTCACCTTCATGGAGAATCTCCAACAAAAATTCTTAAAAAGAAAGCGGTTTTTTGCTTCATGCAGCGATTTCACCACCTATCACGCCTCCTCAGGAACATTTTAGGAGCGGAAACCTTTAAATATGACGTAATTACAGCAACTTCCAAGCACTGTAGTGCTTCATAACTTTGCATTTTTGCACTCAAATCACCTAGTATTTTATTTGTACAAAAACACAAAATTTGAAATTTTTGTCATATTTGGTCACATTTTCACCTGGTTTTTCCCTTTAAGTGAGGTTTTTTTTCTGACCCCTCCTTTGTTTCACTGGTTCTTGGGATTTACTTGAAGCCAGTTATAGAAAGATCTGATAATAACTGGGTGGAGGCTAGTGCTGGTTAAATAAATGTGGAAACAAAGTTTTTGGGTGTAATAAAACAAGAATTTCTCTGTCTACAGTACAGAAAGTAAAAGCTGAAAATGCAGAAACAAAGAGGTCCCACAATGGCCACGTTGAATGGCACTTAACTTCACGAACTGGCGGGAAGTACCACCCCAGAAAGGCACTCCATTTGGAGAACATCCCGTGGCTATTTTGAACACGGTGGTAAGCACTTTTAGGAACAGCCCTGGTACTTGCTGTCCGGTCAAGGTAAGGGAGGAAGGGGCTGTTTGCTGTTTAAGGGTAGTGTGCTGGTACAGTCCGGTTCATAGTCAAACAAGCACCTGTCTAGCTGAATTCAGTTATACAGGTATCTTCATAAGCAGGGAATATTGCAAATGAAATTAAAATTGACTAATTTTTACTTTCTCTGCCACATAACTACAGAGAAGATATTGTATTCCACTAAAAAAATTCGATACCGTGATTTCACCGGAAAGACCCGTTTTGATCCCCCTGAATCCCCATAACGGTATTTTTACTTTCTTCACCACATATAATAAGTAGGGGAAGAATTGATTTCACCCAAAAATTCGATGTCATGATTTCACGGGCGAACCGTGTTTTGAGGTCCTCTGAATCCTAAAAGAGCATTTTTATAAAAATGTCTGATTTTCTTTGAAAACATAACTCAAAAACGAAAATTCGTATAAATACCAAACTTGGTATTTAGATTCAATAGCTTACAAAGATGTGACGTGAAGATTTCTAAGAAAATTCCTCCTCTCCAAACTACCCTTTACATGGAACATTTTTCAAAATGCTTTATTTTCTAAAAAATGGTACCAACGTTTTTTTATTAAAATAGCCTATATTAGAAATATTTACAGGATAAATAAAATGTGTATCTTGAATTTTCTGGGAATAGCAGGTGAAGTCCTCTTCATTCGGAAGGAATTTTGTACAAGGTAAACGTTAACGATAGACGAAATTGCACTACACAAAAAATATGGATATTTTAAAACACATAATTTACTTCAAATTACTTTATTTGTGGCATAAGAAATTTTCGGTATTTCCGTTATTAGCGGTTCAGTTTGTTCAATACTTTGTCATTCTTTATGTACTGTCGATGTCCAGTAGTTTCTCGCGATGTCATGGAAACAGTGTGGAATTTTAAGGCCAGCATTTAGCGTCCAGTTGTTAAACATTTGACTATCGCTGTTCTCTTTGTATCTATAACGAAATGTGTAATATAGCTATTTCTGTAAAGGCTTATTTGGATTAAAATGAAGTAGATAGAAAAAAATCTCATGTGTTACACTCACATGACTTTCTCTACTCTTGTACAAACTATTTTTACAAACGCTTATTCTCCATCTGCTTCATGTTAATTCAGATATTAATCTTATTGCTAATTTTATAGTAGATGCAAGGGGAATATGGTAGGCTTTAAGCGATAGTCAAATATTTTAAGAGCTGGTTGCTATGTGGCACATTCCATTCTCTTTGCATTACCAGGACAAAAAAAAATAATAACGAATTCGCATTTGAGAAAAAGTATAAGTATTGGAGAATTTAAGGGAACAACAAGCAATATATCGAAAATGGTTCACTCAAAAAAAGTGTGTATGATATAAATTGTGTATTTTAACGTGATCTCCTTTTTTGTATATTAAAGTTTTGTCTATTCTTATGGTTTACCAGTTATGCAAAAGTCGTTCACAATGAAGAATACTTTTGGAGACATTCCCAGAAAATTCGAGATATACATTTCATTTGTCATGAAAATATCTTAAACATATGATATTTTAATCATAATCGTTAGAGCCATTTTTAAGAAAATTAAAATTTTCGAAAAATGTTCCATGTAAGGGGAGGGGTGAGGGGATTTTCTTGAAAATCTTCGTGTCGCATCTCTGGAAGATACAGAACCTAAATACCAAGTTTGGTGTTTATCCGACTGTTCGTTTCTGAGTTAAGCTGTTCACAGACACACACATGGACATGTTTCCAAAAATGCTTTTTTTTGGATTCAGGGGTTCTCAAAACATATATTTCCGGTGAAATCTCGGTATCGAATTTTTGGGTGAAATACAAAACTTCCCCTACTTACTATGCGTAGTAGAGAAAGAAATAAGGTTTATAAAAATAGTTTGCATAACCACTGACAGATATAGAGGATAGAGAAGGTGATGAATGTATCAAATTAGGTATTTTTTTCTGTGAGTGACATTTTTTATATAAATGCCCCGTTTTCTCAGAAAGTACTGAAGATACGTAAATAAATAAACAAAACAGGGAGAAAAGACCCTCAATGCTGTTATTGATCTACTTTGGTGTTAATAAGTTGTTCGGTTATTTGCTGAAATATGTTAATTAAGAATAAGTGTAATTAGGAAAAAATCCTATCTTTCTTAATAAACCAGGATATTTTATTAAATTATAGCACTAAACTAAGAAGGCTTGCATCTGCATATTATAGAAGTTTCAGTTTATGTGTGAAATAGTTTTTGAGATTATAGGTAATGAAGTTAGGAAATTTAATATTGGTGGGATAGGACTTTTAATTTCCCCTAATAATATAGTTTAATATGTTTACGTCAAGTAGGCATAAAAGAATGAATTGCTTATTCATGTTGAGGCAGTATTTTTAACACTTAAATAATTTCAGTCTAATTATATAATATGTAAATTCAATAACAACCCGCCTTAAAGCAATATGTGTATGTAACAATTTGTAAAATGTATGTAACAGTCATTGCATATGCTTATATTATTGTAAACATGATCAATAATGCTATGTGAATGCTTTACGTAATTTAATAATGCAGGAGCTGTGAGAATAATAAGTTAAAAGTTGCTAACAATGAGGTAACAATGAGATAACCTTGAGGCAATAATGAGTTTGAGAGTTTAACAGTACTACTTGTGATTCTTGGAGTAACAATAATGTAATTTTAGTGACAGTTTATAAAAATAGCCAATAAAAAACCAGAAAAAGCTAGTTAAATGCAGGCATTCTGTTGGAGTAAAAATAGCCAATCAGAGACTTGAAATACAGAAATTTACAAGTTTAGACGGTTGAAATCAATTCAGTTGCCTCCAAACAGTGCTCATAACCAGACGTGTTGCTTCTAGACAGTGATCATAACCAGACGCGAGATGTGTCCTCGAGAAATTAATTACGTATTCGTGTGAGACGAAAATAGTATACGTGTTAAAATTGCAAGTATTAAATAAAAGAATCTCACAGCTCTCTCTATCAGTGAAGTGCTATTTAATTTGTGTCAAGGATTAATAAAAAGGAGTGAATTAAAACTTAAAATCTGTGTAAGCCTACATTCTTGTCGCATCACGCCCTGCCAAGACTTGCATGTCTCTAACAATAATACTGACGTAGCCGAGGCAAACATAATTATTTAATACTTAAAGAAACAGTTTAATTACAAAGTTAATATTTTTTAAACTTGGGGCAAAGGTCACCTAAAAATACGTTTGGGGCGAAGGCTACCGGTAACTGTTTAGTATACATGCTGTTGTACATGCTACAAGTTCGGCACCCCAACAGTTGAAATATAATACAACTCCTCCAATACAAACTACTTCAAATTGACGCCCAAAGCGTGGTAAAAATAACGTAACAAACCATCTACTTCAAATGTGTAGCTCATGTAGGTTTAGTTGTAGGTGGTTTAATAACGAAACGTGTTGGTTTTGAAGAGCACTATCTAATAGCATCCCCACTCTCATTTGAAATTTTAAAGTGAGATGCCACTGACATCACTTCCAGTTATGGAAATGATAAAATCAAGCTCAGGTTAAAGTTCACTTATGCTTTAATTGTAAATAGTATTGTCTCGAAAACTTTCCAAAATAGATTAGTATTATGGGTGGTCTGATACTCTCTGTATATTCTGAATTTTATTTGTCACCAACGAAGTCCTGTCTGTTTATTAAACTTGTTCATTTTTTATGTCACGAAATTATTTTCTCTCCGTTTCACTTTTTATTGCTAACGGCCAAACTTTTTTATTAGAAGAATATCCGTGACCTTAATAGAATAGGAATTTCTTGCTAGTTCGAGGCACTAAACTTTAAACTTTTTTTTTCTAAAAGCTGTATATCTGAGATTTATAGCAATGAAATATTGGAACACTTGAATCAACTTTGCGAGATTGCGGAAGTGAAAATTCCCGAGAATGGATGGAAACTGTAATGTGAACGGAAAAAGACGTATAGAAATAAAAAGAGATAAAGTGCCAAACACAAACAATACCGGGCTATATATATTATTTTTTTTAGAAGGAAATGAAAATTTATTGAAAGAGTGCGCCCAGTAGACGGGAACTGTAAAAAATAAAGTGGAAGAAAAGACGCCATTCGCCTGAGTAAGATCTGGATAGACGCCAACAGCGTTAATGTAGTGCTATTGTGTTAAAACTCGCATCTATGAACCATTTAATGGGGTTCTGCGGCCAAAACAATGTTTATGATACGCTTCAGATCGAAAACGAGGCCAAGCGTTTCTTCCCTACAGCTGTTTGCAGATTACACAAGAGAACGTAAAAACAGCCGTATACTTCACTAGTGAAGTCAGTTAATCCAGAAAGAGCACTACTTTCAGACTCCTGATTAAATCTATGTACATGTTAGAGTTAGTTCTCTGAACAAACACAAATAAAAGTATGAGGCAGAATTTTTAACACTTAAATAATTTCAGTCTAATTATATAATATGTAAATCCAATAACAGGCCGCCTTGAAGCAATATGTGTATGTAATAATTTGTAAAATGTATGTAACAGTCATTGCATATGCTTATATTATTGTATCCATGTGTAATAATGTTATGTGAATATATTATGTAATTTAATAATGTAGGAGCTGTGAGAGTAATAAGTTAAAAGTTGCTAACAATGCGGTAACAATGAGGTAACCTTGAGTGAATAATGAGTAAGAAATTTTAACAGTACTACTTGTGATTCTTGGAGTAACAATAAAGTAATTTTAGTGACAGTTTATAAAATAGCCAATCAACAACCAGAAAAAGCTTTAGTTAAATGCACTATTTTATTGTAGTAGGATTAGCCAATCAGAGACTTGAAATACAGAGATTCACAAGTTTAGACGGTTGAAATCTATTCAGTTGCCTGCAGACAGTGATTGTAACCGGATGCGAGATGCGTCCTCGAGAGATTTAATATGTATTCATGTGAGACGAAAAATAGTTTTACGTGTTAAAAATTACTAGTAATTAATAAACGAATCTCACAGGTCTCTATCAGTGAAGTGCTATTTAAATCGTATTAAGTATTAATAAAAGAAGTGAAGTAGAATAATAATCTGTGTAAGCCTGCATACTTGTCGCATCACAACCCTGCTAAGATATACATGTCTCTAAAATAATACTGACGCAGCCGAGGCAAGCATAAGTATACAATATCTAAAGAAACAGTCAAATTACAAAGTTAATATTTTTAAACTTGGGGCAAAGGCCACTTGAAGGTACACTTGGGGCGAAGGCTACCGGAAACCGGGTACCATAGGTGCGGTTGCAACTACTACAAGTTCGGCTCCCCAACAGTTGAAATATAATACAAACTACTACAAATTGACGCCCAAAGCTGGTGCAAACAACGTAAAGACAATATCTACTTCACACATCACTTTCTCTACCCACTATCCTTCATTTATGTAACTGCTACACATCCTTATAAAAGCTTTTTCTTCTATCTACTTTAAATTAGGCGGTGCCTGGCCGCTCGCCTCCCACCAAGGCGGCCAGGGTTCAATCTCAGGGACCTGCATGTGGGACTTGTGGTGGACGAAGCGGTGTGTCTGGGCGGGTTATCTTCGGGTTCCCCCCCGCCATTCATTCCACCAATTGCTCCATCATCACCTTTCCTTTCATCCATTTCACCAACATTTCGTTTCATCTACTTCCTTCATCCCATACCGGGCATCGGGCTGATCACCCATCCTGGGTGCTCCTCCTCGACGGGCCTCTGATCCCAGGCACCCGCTTGTAAGTCCTGGGGGGGTGTAAGTCCTACATAAGAGGAGGGTAAACAGATAATGAATGAATGAAAAATACTTTAAATTAATTGAGATAAAGCTTTTCATAAATATTTTTTTACATTTTCTGTTATAGTACAAAGGGAATAATGATAGATGTTTAAAATCGAGTCGCTACATGTTAGCCTTGAAGTTCCATAATCTTTGCATGTCATCACGACAAACAATCGTGACAAACAAAAACTGACAAAAGTATTGAAAAAATCAAAACAATAACAATAACGGATGTTTCGGAAATTTCTGATGCCACAAAATAGTTATTTGAAATAAACTGTGTTTTAAACAATTCTGTGTTTTTGTCTATCCTTTCTACAAAACTCCTTTCGAATGAAATGGATATCAGAAGAGACACATTTTATTTGGCATGGAAATTTCACAAACACGCGGTTTTTTAATCAGAGTTCTTAGAGACATTTCAAAGAAAATAAAAAATAATAAAATGGTTTCATGTAAAGGGCAGTCTGGAGTGAGGAGATATTCTTTAAAATATTTGTGTCGCACCCTTCGCAGATGCTGAAATTAAATGCCAAATTTAGTATTAAACCGTATTTAGCATCATGCCGTTCACATACACTAGGACCTTCTACTAAAAATGCTTTCTTTTTTAATTCAGGGAGCTCAAAACGTATATTCCAACTGAAATTTCAATATCAAATTTGTGGGTGGAATTGAATGCTTCCTGTACTTACTATAGGTAAGCAAAGTAGTAAAATAATGGCTGATAAATTTTAATCAAAGCATAGGATTATTTTCTTAATTACATTCTTCGTTAAAAACAAACTTATTGTATAAAACTATATCACTGAACTTAGAAGGAATGTATCTACATCCTGAACACACCAATTTTTGACACCTTGCTGATTTATTGGTTACCTTCTTTTTGAATGCTATAAAACGTAACTTACGAGTGCTGATCAACAAAGACTGAGACTTGTTTTTTTCACAGATGTTTATTACTCCAATTCAATGTTTACATGATCTTTTTCAAAGTAGTCCCCTCCTACATCAATGCACTTTTTATAGCGTCTCCGCCAGTCCTTGAACACGTGCTGGTCAGGTCCTTGAGAATCGCCTCACTTTTCTTGAGCACTGCTTCAGAGTTCTCAAATCGAATACCCCTAAGCTTTGCCTTTAGTGATGGGAATAAAAAAAAGGTCACAGGGTGCAAGATCGGGGCTATAAGGTGGATGTGGTACACAGGTAATGTTGAATCGAGCCAGAAACTGCATGACTTGATTTGCGACGTGAGGCCGTGCTTTGTCATGATGAAGTCGCCACCCAGTCCGAGAAAGCTCTGGTCGTTTCTTTGCAATGTGCTTCCTCACTGTAGCCAATACTGACGTGTAGTATGCTGCTGTAACAGTAGTGTGAGGGGAACTGCATGCTGGTAAATCATTCCATTACAGTCAAAAAATGTGATCACCATCACTTTCCCTGCAGATGGAACAACTTTTGCCTTTTTTGGTGTTGAAGAACCTGGCGATTTCCACACCGTGCTGGCTTGTTTTCCTTCAGGATCATAATGATGCAGCCATGACTCATCACCGGTGATAATCCATTTAAAAAATGCATCACCTCCATTGTTTGGTATGCGAAATGCACGTAGGGTCTACAAAATAGAGCATTACTACCAACCTACCAATACAAGAGTGCTGCCGCCTACCAACATTTTACATAAAAAAACCCTGTATTCAAATATTTATGTTACAGATATGAAACTATTACGGAAGCTACAGGAAAAAATCAGTCTCAGTCTTTGTTGATCAGCCCTCGTATGTGCAGTAATTTAAAACCTACGGCGTTTATATGTACAGTGCTACTCCTCTAAACTCGATGAAACAAGGAAACAAGATCGCTAGCACATTTGGATTTCTGCACACTTTAAGCTTCATTTATGCATGCGATTTCGTGTCGGACGACAAACAATGATGGGACGTGGCATAATTTTTAGTGGTCTATTTATGCATGAGAGTGTCGCATTGTGTATTGTTGGGAAATCTATTTTAGCAGCCCGTTTTCACATTTTGTTCGACAGTTAGAATGAATTCCTGTGTTGTACACTTGGGTGCATATAATGGACTGCATGTTATACTGGTAAGGAATTCCTTCCCATTCAACCCTTACCTAGTTCTAGTAGCCCAAATTGATTGCTGGCTTTTTCATAGCGTTTTCTAGCGATGGCGGCGGGTGTGCAACAGAAAGTAGGATGCAAGGCAGCTTTAGATTCATCGAGAAAGCAATTTTTGAAATAGTTCTTCTTTCGTAAGCTGGAAAGATAAAAGCAGAATGAAAAAATATTTTATTCTCAAGAGTAGTTAAGTTTACGTTGTGTTTTGCCAGAAAAATGGAGTCACATGGAGAATTTCAGGAGCGTTACCACATCGACGAAGCTCAAACAGCAGAGCTGCGGTACAAGAGGCTGAAGATCGGAGGGTCGTATCCCGACTATGGTATTGAATGTGTTATTCTCATTTTATCTTTTCATAGTTAATTTGGAATTAGTATTATCCTAAATAAATGTTATTCTCAGAGGTTTACAAGAAAAGGAATATAAAGAAGGTTGCCAACCCTCTTGAAGCAATGCGAAAATGTTATGTTTCGCGACTTTTTTTTTTTTGAAATGATTTTGCGTTTTACGTGGCTCATTTCGTATAACTCAGTTTCTCGCCATGCCTATAACCTTGCTCGAAAGGGGCAATCATTTTCGGTTTATTGTCCATATCCTATTAATCCTTTCAAATGACATACATAATGAACTGGACATTGGGATTAATTGTTCTTCCACACAAGCCGTGTTGGACAAGGTTGGATCAGGCATAGTCGTACCGGCATGTTGCCATGGTAGCTCAGTGGTTAGAACAACCGGACGGAAACCGGGAGATATATGGTTCAAATCTCGGCGATGGCATTGAATTTTTCAGTCCCCTGATTCTATCTTTCCAACCTTGTCCAACACACGCTTGTGTGGAAGAACAATTAATTCCATTAATTGACCTAATAGTGGTTGAAACTATGAAGCCCGGGACTTAAAAGTAGTTGTAACATTGTAAGTCGCCATTGGGGTATAACATGTCAAACAATTTGAGATCTCTTTGTGGTTTACCGGAAAAAATACGAATCAGTTGGGGAATTTACCGGCTTGTTGCTCAGTGGTTAGAGCAATCGGACGGAAAGCGGGAAATCCGTGGTTCAAATCCCGGCGATGGCATTGAATTTTTCAAACAGGAAATTGATTACAAGCCAAATTCAACCAATCACTTATAATCAAAGTATGTCCTTATGACTTGCATACATTTAATTTTAAGTTGTAATTATTATGAATTATCTTATGGCTTGTAATATCTAAAAGATAAAACTAAACATCTATCACATAGTATTTACTTACCCCTTCCCCCGGTTTCCTTCGCTCCTGAGCAGAGTCTGAGTGCCAGACTTTTGACATCAGTCCAATAAGAGATGCACAGATCTGGCGAGCCATTCAGGTGAAATGCTTCCGTTTCCCATCCCCTTCACCGCTCACATTATTCAACCCAGATAGGAGATTAGCAACCAGTTAGGTGTGGGAACACAACTGATAAGAGAATTCTGCCAACATTAAATAAAGAAAAACACTATAGGAAACCAAAGTCATCGTCACAGTGTGTACATTCATAAGCAATACAAGGTTCGTGGACAGTGCGTTTAGAACCTCTTTGGGAAATAGCTTCCTCTCAGGATTCTTATAACTTTCTGACGTAACATACCAAATTGAACTCCTAATACGAATGTCTTATATATAAGTCCCGTATCCATACTTCATAAAAATCTGATTGACGGAAATTAGATCACTCTCAGTGAAAGCTAAAACCACAATGGAAAATCAAAACTAAAGCTCTGGATTGGCAACACTGACTCAGCCGTCTTGCTCACAATGCAGCAACGCGACCTTCATATACAGCCATGTATACTGAGGTTTTGCGACTGTCGCATGTGTCGTGCGACCTGAAAGACCAAGCGACGTGTTTTTGAGGTCGTACAGAATGTCGCGTCGCAAGGTATAAATGCTTCCATTTAGCTCTCAAGACACGAAAATATCTCATGCATAAATTCGATCATAGGGAGCTTCTACAAATGCGCAGCTACTATGATGTAATTACCTTATGATACAAATGCATGCGGGTCGTGAACACTTGAAGGCGTGCACTTGCACGCGAAGCTTCTTGCGCACTGTTTCCGTACTATGAGTACAATTGTACATCAATGCCACTAGGTGGTAGCTCACTACGGCAAAAGTAGCTAACATACACGAGTGCGGAAACTTCTCCCGGTTTCTCCATACCATCCATACTGAGGCAGTATTCTTAACACTTAAATAATTTCAGTCTAATTATATAATATGTAAATTCAATAACAGCCCACCTTGAAGCAATATGTGTATGTAATAATTTGTAAAATGTATGTAACAGTCATTGCATATGCTTATATTATTGTATCCATGTGTAATAATGTTATGTGAATATATTACGTAATTTAATAATGTAGGAGCTGTGAGAATAATAAGTTAAAAGTTTCTAACAATGAGGTAACCACGAGGCAACAATGAATTTTAAAGTTTAATTGCTACTAGTCATTATTGGAGCAACAATAATGTAAATTTTGAGACAGTTTAAAAATAGCCAATGAACAACCAGAAGAAGCTTTTGTTAAATGCAGGTATTCTATTGGAGTAGGATTAGCCAATCCGAGCCTTGAAATACAGAAGTTTACAAGTTTAGACGTTTGAATTCAATTCAGTTGCCTGCAGACAGTGTTCATAACTTGATGCGTTGGTTGTGTGTCCTCGAGAGATTTAATATGTATTCCTGTGAGACGAAAAATAAGTTAAAAAGAGTAATTAATTAATTAATTAAAGAATCTCACAGCTCTCTATATCAGAGAAGTGTTATTTATATCGTATCAAGCACTAATAAAAGGAGTGAAGTAAAAAATTATAATCTGTGTAAGCCTACATTCTTAGTCGCATCACAACCCTGCCCAAGAGAAACGTGTCTCTAACAATAATACTGACGCAGCCAAGGCAAAAATATATAATATTTATGGAAACAGACAAATTACAAAGTTAATATTTTTTTTAACTCGGGTTGAAGGCCATCGGAAATGTTTACTATACGTGCGGTTGCAACTACTACAAGCTCGGCTCCCCAATAGTTGAAATGTAATACAACTCCGTAAACAAACCATCTTCTTCAAACTGGCTTTCCATACGTAGAGTTAAAGACTACTTTCATCAATACTCTCAATTATAATTTAATTTACAGATTATTTCTTTGTTACCTTAAAGCACTGTGTTTATATACACACAAAATACATCCACTGAAACAACATTTTCTTTTGTAAGATAGGGTAGGATGTGTCTAGGAGGGGGGGGTACTTAGAACCTTGACTTACGTAAATGTTTTGTATCTAGGCCCCTGACGGGGCGCCCCCAGGAGGAAGGGATGAGTTCAGAGGAGAAAGAGGGCGGCCGGACCAAGAGGTACTACAGACAGAGGGCAGGGTCCCCACGGTTTAAAGATTTAAACTCCCGGATGCAGCTGGTGCAGCCGGATCCCATCACCCCCCATAAGGGGAACTCTGATCTCTTCAGCTGCCGTGGTATTTCTGACGTTACTAGAAGTACGCTGGGCCGAAGTCCGAGCCCCACCCGCGGGGGTATCGTTTGGATTGGGTTGGACTCGGTGGGGCAGTGGTTCCCAATACCCATGGGAAGTTGAGTACGTCTGTGCGATTTTCCGTGTAGGTGGGGTTGTGAGACCCCTCAAGGTCCTCCGGTACCGTCCTGGAAAGCCGGTAGACAGTCTTCCCCTTTGAAGGTTGACGCGCGTAAATGGCGTATCCGCTTCCACCCTGTAATGGTGGGGGGGTTAATTTTCAGGTGCCGGCCTAAAGAAAAAGCTCTCAGGGGGTGAGAGTCATTGAGATGACGCCCTCCTTCCAGGGTTACGGTTAGGGCATAGTACCCTGGTGTTTCCCCTCACTCCCTATGGGCTTAGACATCCTCTGGGGAGCCCGGAACTCGGAGACCGAGAAGAAGGTTTACTCAGAGCATCCTTTTCCCCTGGTATGCAAATGCCGAGACCTCCCGCCGACACTTGCAACCCTGAAAGAGACCAAGCAGATGAAAGTTGAGGTGAAATGAGAATGGAAGTGAAATGGAGGGACAAGGAATTCGGGGGAGGTAATGAACCTTTCCAGCATTCGCCTAGCGAAGGTCGGTCGGCTTTTTATCAAATAAGTTATGTATTATTATTATTATTATTATTATTGATATTATTCATAATTATAAGCATTATGCAGCAGGTGCTATTTCAAATTTTCAGGAATATCTGAATATAACGTTTTGTGAACACCCGAAACATATACGAAGGCAGTCCCAGAAGTAGCCGACCTAATGTATAGATAGTGGCTGTTGTTTCAAACAAATGACTGTGATAGAAAGTACTAAGCTTCAGAAGTTTAAGTCTGAAGTTTGATGACGTTACGTTGTTTAGTAATTGTTTGGCAGCCATCAATAGTGAACTATCTCACGAATTTGTAAACATGGATAAAACTAGTCATCGTTATGTGATACAATACTTTCATTTGAAAGGTCTTAGTCCAACTAATATTAAAGCTGAGCTAGATTCTACTCTGGGGAGTCTGCTGCTTTGTTTACAACAGTAAAATATTGGGTGGCAGAGTTTAAGTGAGTCCGTACGAGCTGCCAAGACGAACATCGCAGCGGTCAACCAAATGAGGTGACCACGCCAGAAATTGTGAAGAAAATCTACAGAATGATATTGGATGACTGTCGACTGAAAGTGCGCGAGCTAGCAGACATCGTAAGCATTTCAAAAAGTGTTGTACATCGCACACTAACTGAAAATTTATACTTGAGAAAGCTGCGCGTATGATGGGTGCCGTGTTTATTCTCAATGGAACAAAAAACAGCATTGTGAAGACACTTCAGTCGAGTGTTTGGCGATGTTTTGCTGCAATAAAGCCAAGTTTTTGTATCGATTCATAACCATGAATGAAACATGGGTCCATCACTTCACACCTGAGACGAAGGAACAGTCAAATCTGTGGATTGAAAGGGGAGAATTGGCTCCAAAGAAGGTGAGACAGTTACATTTGCAGGCAAGGTCATGGCTTCAATTTTTTTTTAATTTGTATGAAATAATTTTCATTAATTATCTTCAGAAAGGAAAAGCGATCAATCGCAAGCATTGTGGAAACTTATTGCAGCATTTGAATGATGAAACCTAGCAAAAACTGCCGCATTTAGTGGAAAAGAAACTTTTGTTTCATCAAGACAATGCACCAGTTCACACATCCATTATCGCCATGGCCAAAATCAATGAGTTAGTGTTTGAATTGCTTGCTTATACACCCTATTCGTCAGATTTCGTCCCCTCTGATTATTTTTGTTTCCAAAGTTTAACAAACAGCTTGGTGGTAAAATATTTGTCAACAATGAAGAGGTGGAGTTTGCACTTGATGACTATTTTGCAGAACTCGACGGTTCTCACTAAAAACAGGGTATCGAAGCTATTGAACATCGCTGGGGAAAATGTATCGAGCTGAAATGATACTATGTAGAGAAATAAAGATGTTTTTTCCCAAAATGTTTGTGTTTTCTTTGTTAAGTCGTGTACTTCTGAGACAGCCCTTGTACCTTACTCACTAGCCACTACTGGCTGTTCGTTAAAGAACGTATCTAAAAATTCCAAACAAACAAATACTGTACCATCAGAGTTATCTGACTCAACTGCAAATTTATAGTGTGTTAAAAAGTGTGTATTATCGTTTACAGATACGTGGCTACGTGTAAAATAACAAATGGGCTCTTGCTTCTATGTCAACAATGAATACAGCGTACTGTCGCCCATTTCTTTAAATGGCGCCGGTCAGATAACGCTCACCTTCCTTTAGAAATCGACACGTCTCTCTATGAACTGGGTAGTCATATATTGAAATCCACTACACATGTGTGTTATCTGGACAGGTTGGCCGGCGAACCTTTTGATTAATGTTCCGGACGTCAAGGGCCCGTGTGATAAAGCGAGTGTTCGGTGCCGGATCCATGGCCTCCTGAAACATGCCTCAAATATGCTCGACAGCGCTCATTAATTTTAATAAATTGTGAGAGCATCCCTCGGTTTTTTTTCCGACAATGGATGCGGTTGGTTGATGATGAGGCGGTGTGCCGTAGCACAGTATTGCTGGAACCTCAGGCTAAAACATCTGCTCGCGGAAGTTCAACTTACGTGCATATATTACCCTCCAGCAATGTGCAAATATGAACCCGCATTTCGTTAAAATAATTTACTGGGAGGCGGTGTATTCTTCTTCTTCTCCCTAGAGGGGAACAGAGCAAGAAAACAAAAGGGGAATGCACAGTAACAACAACATAGTGACATCTTATATTTCTCTCCTCTCCAGTGCTTTATTGTTATCGCTCTTGGCACACTATTTGTTGTTAAATTATTTATTTATTGTTATTTTTTCTGCAGAATATTCCTTTTAGTTTCTAGATAACGTACACTGCGGTGAATAAAAACTCTCCCATTCCTTTAAATCGTAGTAGTGTTTTTCCTTCCGTATTCAGTTAACCATTGGCCTGAAAAACGATCCAGAGATAAAAAAACAAACCAATGAAGAATGTTATGATCGATGTGAAATGAGGTGGTTTGGATGCCGTCTCTATAAAAGTTTCACTAGAATTGGTACACAAGGAAGGGCTAGACCAATACTACCAATTCTGTCTTCTAGAGGTAGGGATGAAGGATTATGTGCGAGAGTCCTTAACTCAACGACAACTATGACATTTATATGAGAGCTTTCATCAGGTATGGAAAAGAAGACAATTTTTTGTTTCTATTTCTAAGTTTTGAACACATTATATTTTGCGCCTAAATTCAACGAAAAATTGCCTTAAGTGTACTCCGCCAGGGAGAGCATATACTCTTTGGTAGTTCGGCTGAATTTTGGGGGAGAGAAAGTACGCTGCCAATCCAGCGGCTAGAAATTATGCTCGAGGAACACCGCAGCTCTCGCTGCCAGAGGGAGGGGTTTCATTTGTCATTACCAACATAAACAGTTGCGTTGCATTGTGGTACACATTATGTACATCAATATACAGATGTGTAATCCACCAAGTGTTCGGTATCGAGATTTCACAGGAAATGCACGATTTGAGGTCGCCTGAATCTATAAAAAAACATTTTTATAAAAAGTCCCTTATGTCTGTCCGTGAACAGCATAATTAAATATAGATAAACGTCAAACTTGGTATTTAAGTTTAGCTTCCTCCAATGATTTTCAAGAAAATACCCACCACTCCAACTATTTTTTATGGAAAAACTTGCTTTATTCTTTATTTTTTCAAGAATAGCTCTAATATTTTGACTCAAATATCTTAGGTTTAAGAAATTCCTTAGGCAAATAAAATACATGTCTTAAATTCTCCAGAAAAAATTTTCTGTTATACATTCACATGACCTTTTTCACCCTCTTTCTTTATTAGTGGGTATACAAGCTACTCTTACTAAACCTTATTTTTCTATCTACTACATTTTAATCCACATAAACCTTTGCAGAATCAGCTACATTACACATTTCGTTATAGATACAAAGAGAACAGCGATAGTCAAATGTTTAACAACTGGACGCTATATGCTGGCCTTAAAATTCCATACTGTTTCCAAGACATAGAGAGAAACAACTGAAAATGACAAGTATAAACTTTCATAACGGATATCTCAGAAAAGGCTTATGCTACAAAAAAACGTATTTGAAATAAATTATGTGTTTTAAACAGATCTACATTATTTGTGTAATGCGTTTTCGTCTGTCGTATAACGTTTTCCAGTTATACAAGATTATAGAAAGTTCCTTCGGTATCGTCCAAAAATGCGACACCAAGAATTTCAACAAAATCTCCGACTAGAAACTATCCTTTACATGGAGTTTTTATTTTCTAAAAAGTAACTCTTTAACGATTTTGATTTAAATACAACATAAGAAAGATATTTACATGATAACAGGTAAACGTTAAGTGATGGACGAAAACCTATTCCAAAAAAAATACAGATCTTTTAAAACACACAGTTAATTTAAAATCAGTTTTTTGTGGCATAAGCGTTTCTGAGGTATCCGTTATTAAAGATTTAAATTGTTCGTTTCCTGATGATTCTCTTAAAGTCAACATTCAGTTGTTTCTCGCGATGTCATGGAAACAGTATGGAATTTTAAGGCCAGCATATAGCGTCCAGTTGTTAAACATTTGACTATCGTGGTTCTCTTTGTAAATGTGTAATGTAGCTATTTCTGCAAAGGTTTATTTGGATTAGAAAAAATCTAATGTGATAGATTCAGATAACCTTCTCTACCCTCTATTGTTTATTAGTGAGCATAAAGGCTATTCTTGCTAAACATTATACTTCGAACAATTAATAAAGGATATCTTCTGACTTATGTCACAAAAAACTTATTTGAAATAAATTGTGTGTTTTAAAGAGATCTACATTTTTTGTGTAGTATGTTTTCGTCTGTCGCTTAACATTTACCAGTCATAGGGGATTATACAAAATCCCTTCCGAATGAAGAGGCTATTCCCAGAAAAAACATATATTTTGTTTGTACGCAAATATCTGTAATAGTTGGTATTTTAATCAAAATCGTTAGCCATTTTTTTTAAGAAACAAAAAGTTTCGAAAATAATTCCATATGAAAGATACATGGGGTTGGTTTTTTTTTTAAATCTTCATATCGCATCTTTGGAAGATAGTGAACCTAAATACCAAGTTTGGTACTTATCTGAGATTTTGTTTTAGTGCTATGCTGTACGCACACACATGCTGAGATGGGTATTTTCTAAAAATGCTTTTATTTTTATTCACGAGGCCTCAAAATGTATATTTCTAGTGAAATATCGATACCGAATTATTGGGCGAAATGCAATACTTCCCCGATTTACTATACGTAGTAGGAAATGTAATAAGCTTTAGCAAGAATAATTTCTATACCCACTGAGAAACGATAGAGAATCGAGAAAGTCATGTGATTGTATCACACCAGATTTTTCATACGTGTTTTTTACTAGAGGTGTCCTTAAACAAATTCTAGCCTTTTATCCTTGCTATTGCTTTGAATTTCCCAATACTTTGTGGTAAGTCACCATTCTTTAGTTTCTCGCGGTATCATGAAACGTCCAAATTACTTTATAAATCAAGTTTTAGGGAGCATAGCTGCGTGTGAAACCTACCTCATCCCATTGTGAGCAGAACAGAAAATACTGACAAGTGTCTACCATCATCGTATGCCACACGGTGCAGAAGGAAGGCATTGAATGCCGTGCATAACGTTTTAATTTCGTTCCCTCTTGCTCGTAAGGGCTGGCACGTACGCAAAACATTTTTGTAAGCGTGTTTTGTTTCTGGGAGCGTTAGAGCGAAGTTGCTTCTTCTCAGCAGAAATACTTAAGGGGAACAATGTGCAAAGTGACCCTTAATTTCAGCGACTAATGTAAATGGGGCACTCCATTAGCGAAGTAATAACAGTTTGCAGTTTCTCTCAAGTGTTCTTCCTCCCGTCGCTTCTTTTTAAAAGGAAACGAAATAATTGCTGCCAACTTTCCTTGTCCTTAATATTTGATACTATTATCTCTGCAAATATGATGCTAATGAACCTGCAGACGAGGCTTTTAATATCGCATGCCATGCAACGCTTTTTGTATACGTGTGCAGCGTAATATAAAAATAACAACACTCCGCATTCGTTATCATTTCTTCAAAAGGTTCATTCCTACTCGGGGGATTACACTTCAGTATTGCCAACATGTGAAAACGAGCCAGGGCAGATCTACTTGCAGGCGGCCCGATACTGGCAGGTCGAAAAGGATAGGATATTGTGACTTGGTCTAGTTCTTCAACTGTCACTATCTTAGTTCTCACTACCGAGCAGAATAGTTAAAGTGGTTGTGTCTGAGGCCCGCATTCGGGGAGTCCCAGGATCGATGCCCGGTGACCGCCCCTCTGGCCCGTGGGTTTTTCGTGGTTTCTCCGGGCCGTCAGGCAAATGCTTCCTCTCCCACCATCTTCCTTGTCATCTGTTTCAGGGTTGTAGTACCAGGCGACGGTGGCTTGCGCTCTGTAAAGGTTTGTTCCCTGGCGTCGCTGCGGTGCCGCTCAGTTAGAGCGTGGGCTCCGCTCCGGATACCTAGAGGCTTGTGAGCAGGGACTGGGCAGCGTCGGATGCATTCTATCTAGAAACATTAGTTACCCCATCCATGCTTGCGCACGTCGGCATCCGAATGTGGTCACCTTTCGTGTCTCTTCCCTCATCCTTTCCTCCCAGGTGTCACGTTGTAAGCACAATGGGCTGCCTCGCCTGCGTGAGGTGCTCTGTGCCGGTTTCGGGGATCCTCCGTGATGCGTACCTTTACCTTCACGCTGCCACTATTTAGTTTTTCTCTAGTTCAATTTCACTGAGGATTCACTGCAACTTCGCTTCCTTCGTGACCTAGCCCCTTCAGGCCGGACGCTTTACATCACTCGGGAGTCAAACACAAGACCTCTACAACTCGTCGCTCCGCAATAGTGCTCGCTGGATGTCCAACAGCCGTCATCAACTCGCTCGGAGAATCGCTCTTGATGTCACACCAGAGACATCGCACACCGACTCAACAACTCTCACTCAACTCCGGCGAGAGCGCTCGCTTATATATCAGTAGACTCTTTCTGCAATGTTCTCGAACGTTCTAGAATTATTTCGATACACTTCCTGGAGGAGGAGGGAGAAGAGGCTTCCAGAAAGTTGTAGTTATCTCCCGATAGCGCGCCCGGTGTTTGCGTTCGTTATGGTTGTTTACTTCGACCGCTCGGTGCCGACCTATCTATAACCTTGGACCATAGCCACTGCGTCGCAATATAGTGTACAGTGTTCCAACTGTAGCGGAATTCTACTACGCATAGCGAAATTTGAGCTTTCGGGAGACATTGCGGCGAAAAAACTTAAAATAATGTGGGTAAGTGTAGTCACATCTGTCAATTTTAATTCTAAAAAATAAATGTATGATTATTACTAAAATAAATATGTAAAAAGCTTCATTATACTGTACAAAGTTAATTTAGTTATTTTAAGCATTACCAACTTGTGACGGACCTCTCGGCTCCTCCTTCCTTCTAGTGTGGGCGTTGATGTGATGTAATAGATGGTCCCTACAACACTTTAATGTTGGTCTTCAACTTTCGCTACGCCGTGGAAACAGAAGACGAAATATAATTAAGGTTCACTTTAACTTTGGTTTATTAAAACTTGTTTGGCGCTAGCCGTGATTTCTATATCACAAATACTGCAGGTTTATGGGGCCTATGTGCAAAGCCGTACCTACACTCTTAACTTTATATCGTTTCTAAGTTTCTATCAGCTTTTGCACACGCTCCGCCATAAAGTGGCGTGAAATTCACTCCCTGACGCAAGTAAGTCAGACGCGAAAATCTCTAGGCACCGTCTTTTTTACAACCTGCAAATGTCACTGTTTTTCCCTTAACTATTTTAAAGCTCTACGTTGATTGGCGTTTTATGAGAATATTTGCCCTCACATCTCTGCAGGTCATGTTTATACTAGGACCTGTGCTCTCTGCTATCCCGAAAATGTCTCCGACTTGTACTGCTTGGCGTCTTGTACCTGACTTTCCTCCCCCCGCACGGCTAGCTAGGCTCCATTAACATTTAACATACACATATTTACTTTTATGTGCCATTGTTTCCGCTACGAACTATATAATAATGAGCGATAAAGGTACTCCAATCTTAAGGGGAAAAATGGGAATACCACGGAGAATAAATTAATAAAGCAGTTGCTTTCGGACAAGTGGTTAAAAAAACTGTTTTTTCGATGGTTACAACCAATTAAAGAAAACAGTCGAAGTAAAATTCAGAGCATGTAATGTTGTTTTGGCGGCAAAAATAAATTATGTTTTGAAAAACTGTAAAAGCCAGAAAATATAAAAGATACTTACAGCACAAACATTTCTCAACTAATTAATTTGTTTACGTTTTACCAAGAAACGTAGAATGACTAAATTCATTTTAAATTATATGTTCATTTTATCAAAGGATAAATTACCGCCACTAAAACAGGCCTAAATTACCAACATAGAGACTATAATAATTTTTTTATTACATAATGATATGTAGTATTTTTGTAGCGGAAATTTCTTCGATGGCATTTTTTGTTGGTAACACTGATAGCGTGTAGGGTATACAACGGAGGGTAACACATGGCGTACTGCCACCTATATAGCTCTATTGTGGCAATCACCCTCCAGGAAGAAGTCGTGAAGTGAAGGGACCACAGCAGGCTACAGGCCATAGAGGCGCGCGGAAATCTCTAACAGTTCCTGGCTCGAAGTCCCGTCCTACTACTGGAGCTGCCCAGAGAGCGCGATGAAGACTCGTCCAACCAGGAAGCCCTTTAGTGTCCACGGCACTCTTTGCTTTGAGCAATACCACGCCATCTGTCTGGCATTACCATACGCCACGAAACCTGGAAGCACGCTTGAAACACGAGAAGGTAACGGAAGTAAAGGGAAATGAGGCAAAGGAAATCGTGGTAGATGAGAAACAATTCCAGAATACGCCTACCGACCAGGGAAACCCACAAAAAACCCAAGGTCAGTATGGGCTGTCTATGGGAATCGAACTCTGAAGATGGTTTTTTCTGCCCCACGTATGGACGCCAATTTGAAGAAGATTGTATCTTTGTTATTTGCACGTAAATTTGAAGTAGTTTGTATTGAAGGAGTTGTATTATATTTTGACTTGTGGAGCCGAACTTGTAGTAGTTCTTGTAACCGCACGTATGGTAAAAGGTTTCCGGTAGCCTTCGCCTCAAATGTACATTCCGGTGGCCTTTGCCCCAAATATATAAAAAAATTAACTTTGTAATTTTGACTGTTTCTTTAAATATTATATATTTATGTTTACCACGGCTGCGTCAGTATTATTGTTAGAGACATGGATGCCTTGGCAGGGTTGTGGTGCGACAAGAATGTAGGCTTACACAGATTATAATTTTGCTTCACTCCTTTTATTAATGCTTGACACGATTTAAATAACACTTCACTGATATAGAGAGCTGTGAGATTCTTTTTATTAATTGATTGCACTTTTTTAACACGTAAACCTATTTTTTATCTCACATGAATACGTATTATACTTCTCGAGGACGCATCTCGCATCCGGTTACAAACACTGTCTGCAGGCAACTGAATTAATTTCAACCGTCTAAACTTGTAAATTTCTGTATTTCAAGTCTCTGATTGCCTATTCCTAATCCAATAGAATACCTTCATTTAACTAAAGCTTTTTTTTCTGGTTGTTGATTGGCTATTTTTATAAACTGTCACTAAAATTACATTATTGCTTCCAAGAATCACAAGTAACATTTAAATTTTCTAATTCATTATTGCCTCAAGGTTACCTCATTGTTAGCAACTTTTAAGCTATTTCTCACAGCTCCTACATTATTAAATTACGTAACACATTCACATAACATTATTAAACATGTATACAATAATATAAACATTTACAATGACTGTAATATACATTTTTATATCTTGTTACATACACATATTGCTATAAGGTGGACTGTTATTGAATTTATATATTATATAATTAGACTGAAATCATTAAGTGTTAAAAATACTGCCTCAATTTGAATGCGAACCTCACACGCTATCGTAGATCCATCTCGCTCAGTGCTCCTTGAGGATACTCGATGCAGAAATTTCCATAAAATTTTAAGATACCTTTGTTAGAATTTCTGCAGAAAAAATTCTTAAAAATTGTAGAATCAGCATCTAATTGCAGTTTAGCGGGAGATTAAGTCTGCTCAATTCATTAACCAAAGTCTGAAATTTTTAGAGGATATAGATACATGGCTTCTACATTGTAGCGTATAACACGGTTTTTATTAATATCATTGGGTTTTATTAGTTATTTTTTGATTTGGCTGTGGGGGTAAGGGAATCGTTGATGACCGTTAAGAAATGCTAGTAGCTTGGCTTTGAGAAATCGTTTATTACGCATGCGCGAGTTGGTGTGTATGTCCACTGACTGGTTCTCCCTCGAGGCATTCAACAGCGTTCTGTGTGGAAGGAAGCCTAATGCGCTAGTCTCTGTTCGGGCTGATCATCTTGGAAATAGTATAGCCTTTATAATAAACTTGTTCAAAATGTGAAATCATTTCTAATGGCTATTATTTGTGATGCCTAATCCAGCGTGATTCATTTACTTCAGTTGTAACCATTTGAATCCTTTAAATGTGAATTACACGATTTAAAAGCGTTGGCTTTTGTATAGCGTTAACTCTTGTTGCCAAGCGAGCTGTTCCCAGTTGCATTAAATGGAATGGGTTTGTGTTTAAATGTAAGCGAAAGTAAAAACGTTCATTGACCTGCTTTTATACAGTAAGATTTTTTTTATTAAGGAAGATAGGCGTTTTCCTTAATTACGAATTTTTTATGAAAGCTTATCAAAACAATTTTTGAAATATAAACAACCAAGCAAGTTATTAACATCAAAGTAGATCAACAGTAATGCGGTAGTGTTTTAACCACAGGCAATCCCACGAAACTTAAGAGTTTATTTGATGAAAGTTTCAATCTCAAGAGCGATTTATTAAGATGATTTGATACGGTAATTTGTATCACAAATTACTTAAATGTAAATAATGATTGTAATATGAATATGCATTTTTATGTGACATTGATTTCAGATGTTTATTAATTGTAATTATTATTGGTAAATAAGTTTATACGGCTTTACTGAAACTGTCAATAATAGCGCAATAATGCAGCGAGGGGGATGAGCTGTTTATCATTACTGGGAACAAGGAAGTTACGTAATGTTGGCGCGTTTTCGGTAGAACCTTCTAGAATGTTTCCCTAAAAGCAATATGTATTCGTGGTTTTCATTGGATATTAAAATAGACGCTAATGTTGGCGCGTTTTATTAGCCAATAGCAATTCATTTATAATCTTTAGGCATGTCGAGGAGTGGGAGTATATAAAGCCAGGTCCGAGGTAGATCGCGCCCAGTTCAACAAAATTCTCAATACATTACACGTCGGTCGCCCAGTTAGTCAGTTCGTCACAAGTTACGCGCAGCAAAATTATTAAAGATCGAAAGTATTATACAGTTAATTATACACAAAGTTGAAGTACGTGAGTTAAAAGTGATAAGTAAGAAGTTATTACAAACAGTTTCAGTTTGGCGAGTATACAGATCAATATGTAAAAGTGTTAGTGAACGTGTTCGACAATAAAAATTATAAAACAAATTTCTTCATTAAGTGTATTTTTTGGATAAAAGATTCCTTTCCGCTTCACAACCTGTCTTGAGACACATGTTCGACCCAAAAAGCTAGCCGGAGGACAATATACAAAACTTTAAATTCTTTCGAACACTAATTGATGCAAATTGCTACGCCAGATGGAGCTACAAACCAAACAAAGAATGACGTCACAAGATGGCAACGCGTGAAGTAAGCAGCACAATATAAGATCTTCAAGTTATAATAATTTACGTAAAACATATTACGTAAGCACCATCTCTCGCAAATTGGCTCCCATACGTGGGGCTCAAAACATATACAATTTGTTCTCTCGCAGATTCCATTAGTAAAATGTAACAGATTATATAAATAATAACTACTCTCTTACTTTATGTTGTTTAGAATCAAATCACTGTTGCGTCAGCTGTCAAATCACGACATTCTAAATGGGCGTGTTACGGAATACTAATCGGTGCTACAAACATTGGTAATGACAAAATAGTTAACCTCAAAATTAAGATAAGTAAAAATCACTAACAATAGGCACACTTTTACTTTCTCTACCACGCACATAGTAGATAGGGAAGTTATTGTATTCCACCCAAAATTCTATACCGAGATTTCACCGGAAATACCTGTTTTGGAACCCCTTTAATAAACAAGAGCATTCTTAGGAAAAGGTTCGTGTGTGTGCCTATGAACATCATAACACAAAAACGAAATGTCACGTAATAATCGAACTTGCTATTTAGGTTCAGTACTTTCCAAAGATGTGATATGAAAGTTTTTATCAAAATCTCCTACAACAAACTTCCTTTACGTGGAAAATTTTTCGAAGTTTTTTATTTTCTAAAAATGGCTTTAACGATTTTGATTAATACCTTATATTAAAGATATGTACTTGAACCAATAGAATGTATATTATCTTGAATTTTCTGTGAATACCCTGAGAAGTTCTCTTTATTGTGAAGGAATTTTGTATATATCCTTGTATAACGTATAAACGTTTTAGCAATAGACGAAAACATACTGCATAAAAATATAGACCTCTTTAAAACATACAATTTATATCAAATAACATTTTTGTGTGGCATAATCCATTTCTGAGATATCCGTTATTAATGGTTAGAATTGTCAATGGTTTGTCATTTTTTTCAAGTCCTATTGATTTTCATTTGTTTCACCTGATGTCATAGAAAGAGTAAGGAATTTTAAGGCCAGCATGGCGCTCCCAGTTGTTAAAAATTTGACTATCGCTTTTCCCTTTGAGTCTATAACGAAGTGTGTAATGCAGCTGTTTCTGCGAAGGTTTAACTCGATTAGGATGAAGTATGAGGGCTGATCAATAAAGACTGAGACTGATTTTTTCACAGTATTTATTACTCCATTTCAATGTTGACATGATCTTTTTCAAAGTAGTCCCTCCTCCTACTTGAATGCACTTTTTATAACGTCTCTGCCGTCCTCGAACACATGGTGCAGGCCATTCTTTGTCAGGTCTTTGAGAATCGCCTCACTTTTCCTCAGCACGCTTCAGTGCTCTCATATAGAATGCCCGGAGCTTTGCCTTTAGTGATGGGAATAAAAAAGAAATCACAGGGGCAGGATTGGGGTTATAAGACGGATGCAGTACGCAGGTGATGTTGAATTTCTGGACTTGATTTGCGACGTGAGGCCATGCGTTGTTGTGATGAAGTCGCCACCCATTCTGATGAAGTTCTGGATGTTTCCTTGCAATGTGCTCCCTCAGTGTAGCAATACTGGCGTGTAGTACGCTGCTGTAACAGTAGTGTGAGGAAGAACAACAATCACAGCAGCTGTGTTGATGTTGACTTCAGTCATAGCAGAAGCCGAAGCACCAGGCCCACCTTGCTTAGCACAGAGGACTCACCCTTCTTTTAAGTCCTTGAACCACCTAAACACTGTTGCACGAGATAGTGCATCTTCAGTAATTTGAAACCAATAAAGATACCTTATCTATCTATCTATCTACTTCAGCTTTTCCAAAGTTTCAGAGGCTGTATGATTTAAACGAAAACAAAATTTTATTGCTCCTCTCGTGTCGAGTGGTATGCGAAATTCAAGTAGGGTCAACAATATACAGCATTACTACCAACCTACCGATACGAGAGTGCTGCCGTCTATGGACATTATACATGAAACCCCGGACTTTTCAAATATTCATGGTAGAAACAGGAAACTCTCAAAAAAGCTACAGGATCAGTCTTTATTGATCAGCCCTCGTAGATAGGAAAATAAACTTTCGTAAGAATGATTTTTATACCCTCTAATAAACGATATAGGGTACAGAAAGTCGTGTAAGTATAATGCATAAGATTTTTTTTAAGTGCTGCCAACCTTCAATTGTTTATCCTGTTGTCATGGAAACAGTATGGAGTTTTAAAGCCAGCATATAGCGTCCAGTTGTTAAACATTTTAATATCGCTGTTCTTTTGTATCTATAACGAAATGTGTAATGTAGCTATTTCTGGAAGCAAAATCGTGTATTTCCATGAAATCTCAATCTAGCTTTTCGGTAGAATATAATATTTGACTATCATAGATAAGCAGTAGAGTGCATATTTGACGGAAGAACAAATTTCAGCGCTTGGCTTTGCAATTTCCTCTGCAGACTTTGAAGCAGATGCTATGGAGACGCAGGTAATATATATATATCTTTGACCAAACCGTTTTATTTTACCTTACGTAGGTATCTCTGATACGTTCGTTAATGCCCTGCAGCACAAGAACACAGGAGTCCTACCACTACGAGACGTTGCTATATTTCAAACGAAGATGTACCAGCAGATTTTCTGTGTACGGAATTAACTCTTTGAAGTAAAAGCTTAGCTCACATCCGGCACGAAAAGATGTGGGCTGTCACAGAGGAGAAGGAGAAGGGGGAAGCACTAGAAAACTTCAACTGTTTCCTTTCAACATGGACCAATGGATTCTTACATCTGGTCTTGGGTTCGAAATTAAAGAGGACCTTTGTGTTAATAGGGCAGTCATATGGGTCGCACATGTAATAATGTATGACGATGGCATTCTGTTTGTATGCATTAAGAATATCTAAAATATACACAAATTTATACTGTAAAAAACTTTAAAATATTCTCTGAAATTTCGAAAATATGCACGTTTCTGCATATTGTTAACTTTTAGCTTAAAACCTTTGGTAAAATAAATAGTGGATACATTACACTCCCCATTATATATACAAGAGGATGTTAAATACAAGGAAAGAGAAATATTAGACAACTTCATTGTACTGTATATACTGTAAACATTGCATGTAAAGATCAAAGCAGAAAATAAATCATTCATTCATAGAAGATTACGTATATATTTGTAGTAGTTATAATGGGGAAGAAAACTATAATCACAAGTCTTCCAACAAATAATACATATACGAGATTTCAAACAGAAAGATGTTTCAACACTGAATATTTGTAACCAAAACACACTTTATTAATTTATGGTTGTCAAGTGGAGTATGATTAAACCTCGTTACAATGCCACAGCGTTCTTAGCTAAGTGGTAGAGAGTTAGTGTTCTTGAGGCTGCAAGTTCAAATCTCCGTGGAACTATTCAACATTTTTTGTTCTTTACCTTCATTTTAGATACAAAGTAAAAATAAAATCTCAGGTGATACATTCACATCACAATTTCTACTCTCTATCTTCATTAGTATGTATACAAACTAGTCTTACTGAAACTTATTACCTTCTCTACTACGTATAGCAAGTAGGGGAAGTATTGTATTCCAGCCAAAAATTCGATACCGAGATTTCACCGGAAATACATGTTTTGAGACCCCCTAAATCCAAAAAAAGCATTTTTGGAAACATGTCCGTGTCTGTGTCTGTGTGTCTGCCTGTGAACAGCATAACTCACAAACGAACAGTCGGATAAACACCAAACTTGGTATTTAGGTTCAGTATCTTCCAGAGATGCGACACAAAGGTTTTCAAGAAAATCCCCCACCCCAGAGTACCCTTTACATGGAAGATTTTCCGAAACTTTTAATTTTCTCAAAAATGGCTCTAACGATTTTGATTAAAATATCATATGTTTAAGATATTTTTATGACAAATAAAATGTATATCTTGAATTTCCTGTAAATGTCTCCAAAAGTATTCCCCATTGTGAACGACTTTTGCATAACTGGTTAACCATAAGAGACAGACAAAATTTTACTACACAAAAAATGTAGATCGCGTTAAAATACACAATTTATGTCATATACATTTTTTTTGTTAGGTGAACCATTTTCGAGATATTGCTTGTTATTCCCTTAAATTTTCCAATAATTATTTTCTAAATGGGAATTCGTTATTCATTTTTTGTCTTGGATATGCAAAGGGTATTAATATGTGACAAATGGAATGATGCTGCACCTAGCAACCAGCTACTAAGAGAGATAAATGTGCTTAAAGGCTACTGTATTTCTATATTGCCCTTGTAAATATATATTCCCCTTACATCTACAAGAAAATTAGCAATAAGATAGAGTCTGCAAATGTTTATCTCGATTTACATGAAGTAGATGGAGAATAAGCGTTTGTAAAAATAGTTTGTACAAGAGTAGAGAAAGTCATGTGAGTGTAACACATCAGATTTTTTTATATCCACTTCACTTTAATCCAAAAACACCTTTGCAGAAATAGCTACATTATACATTCTTTTATTTACGCAAAGGGAACAGCGATAGTCAAATATTTAACAACTGGACGCTATATGCTGCCTTAAAATTCCATACTGTTTCCATGACATCGCGAGGAACAACTGAAAATTGATGGGGCTTTAAAAGAATGCAAGTATTGAACAATTCGGACGTTTAATAAAATATCTGAGAAACGGCTTATGCCATAAAATTTTTTAAGTAAATTGTGTGTTTTAAAGAGATTACATTTTTTATGTTGTACTTTTCGTCTAACTCTTAATGTTTACAAGTTATATAAGATTATACAAAATTCCTTCAGAATAAAGAGGACTTCACAGGCTATTTCCAGAAAATTCAAGACATACATTTTATTTTTCATGTAAATATCTTTAATATACGCTGTTTTAATAAAAATCGTTAGAGTAATTTTTAGAAAATCAAAAGTTTCGAAAAATGCTTCTTCTAAAGGGTACCTGGGGTGGGGCGCTTTCTTGAAAATCTTCGTGTCCCATCCTTGGAAGATACTAATTTCAAATACTAAATTTAGCATTTATCCTACTTTTCGTTTTTGAGTTATGTCGTTCACAGCAGACACACACACGCAGATGCTTCTAAAACTGCTTTTTTTGGATTCAGGGCACATCAAAACAGTGTTTTCACTATCGCTGTTCTCTTTATGTCTATAACAAGATGTGTAATGTAGCTGTTTCTGTAAAAGTTTATTTGGTTTAAGATGCAGTAGATAGAAAAAAATAAGCTTTAGTAAAAATAGTTTGAATACCAACTAATACGGATAGAGAGTAGAGAAAGTCATGTAAATGTGTCATATCAGATTTTTTAAATTGTTTTTGAGAACAAAATGTACAGTTTGAGACTGTATTTTTAAAATTTAAATAAATACAGTCTAATTATATACTATATAAATTCAACAACAGCCCGCCTTAAAGCAATATGTATATAATATAAGATATAACATGTATGTAACAGTGATAGTATTATGTTTATTTTTATCATGTACATGTATGATAATGTTATGTGAATGTATTAGGTAATTTAATAATGTAGAAGCTGTGAGAATAGAGGCTGGAAGTTGCTAACAACAAAGTAACAATTAGGTAACCTTCAGGTAATAATGAATTGGAAAGTGTAATAATGTTACTAGTAATTCTTGGAGCAATAATAATGTAATATTTAAAACAGTTTATAAATGGCCAATTAACAACTAGAAATACCGTAAGTTAAATAAAAGTATTCTATTGGAGTAGGATTAGCCAATCAGAAACTTAAAATAGAAAAATTTACACATTTAAGCGGTAAATGCCAGTCGCTAGACGGCAGCGTACCTGAGCAGTCCATTCGCTCGGTACGTATCCAGTGTGAGACGAAAATTCATTACGGCGAGAATATTATAAAGTTTACGTGTTTAAAAGTGCAATTAATAAATAATATCACAGCTCTCTATATAAGTGAAGTGTTATTTAATCGTGTGAAGGATTAATAAAAAGAGTAAAGTAAAAATTATAATTTGTGTAAGCCTACATTATTTAGCCGCATCACCCACTGCAAAGAGATACATGTTTCTACAAATTAATACTGACGCAGCCGAAGCAAACATAAATAAATATAATATTTAAAGAAACATAAATATATAAAGTTGATTCCTAAACATTGGGGTGCAGACCACCGGAAAGTGAACACTGGGGCGAAGGCCACCGGAAACTTTATATCGCACGTGGTTGCTACTACTTAAAGTTCGGCTCCCCAACAACGGAACTATAATACAACTATTACTTCAAATTGGCTTTCCAACAGTAAAACATTGAATCCTCTCAAGTTATTGCTGAACGTAATGATATATGGGTTTACAAATTGAAGTAGTTGTTTTGTTGTATTGTTATTATTACGTTTGGAAAGTCGATTTGAAGAATGGGTTTTCTTTTAGCTTGTTTGCAACACGCTTTGGGTATCAATTTGTAGTAGTTGGTATTGCCTCACGTATGGAAAGCCAATTAGAAGTGTGAGTATTGAAGGAGTTGTATTATATTTCAACTGTTGGGGAGCCGAACTTGAAGTTAGTTGCAAACGCACGTATGGTAAACAGTTTCCGGTGGCCTTTGCCCCCCAAAATGTTTAAAAATAATAACTTTGTAATTTGATTGTTTCTTTAAATATTATATATTCATTGTTACCTCGGATGCGTCAGTATTATTGTTAGAGACATGGAAGTCTTGGCAGGGTTGTGGTACGACTGAAGAATGTAGGCTTACACAGATTATAAATTTACTTCACTCCTTTTATTAATGCTTGACACGATTTAATTAACACTTCACTGATATAAACAGCTGTGAGATTCTTTAATTAATTACTTGTACTTTTTAACACGTAAACTATTTTTGTTTCACACGTATACGTATTAAATTTCTTGAGGACACTTTTTGCGTCTGGTTAGTAACGCTGTCTGCAACCAACTGAATTGATTTCAACCGCCTAAACTTGTAAATTTCTGTATTTCAAGTCTCTGATTGGCTATTCCTAATCCAATAGAATGCCTTGATTTAACTAAAGCTTTTTCTGGTTGTTGATTGGCTATTTTTATAAACTGTCGCTAAAATTACATTATTGCTTCCAAGAATCACAAGTAACATTTAAAATTTCTAATTCATTATTGCCTCAAGGTTACCTCATTGTTAGCAACTTTTAACCTATTATTCTCACAGCTCCTACATTATTAAATTACGTAATACATTCACATAACATTATTGAACATGTATACAATAATATAAGCATATGCTGTCACATTTTACAAATTGTTACATACACATATTGTTTTAAGGCGGGCTGTTATTGAATTTACATATATAATTAGACTGAAATTATTTAAGCGTTAAAATTACTGCCTCAAAATGGTTGCTCTATTCTTTATGCCCTTGAGTGACTATTTAATGAAGTAGTGTTTGTCACACCTTCACCTTAAATTTGTTTTTATTCTCAAACCCACATTTTCTTTATTTTATGTACATTTTTCTCTGAAACTAGTGGGCCAATCCCAGTGAAACTTTGCAGGAACGTGTAAAGGTAATGCCTGTGTATTTGAAATACAATCATGTGTATTTTGTATAATATGAACATTAGTGTATATTGTTATAAAAAATTATGCATTTTTTCTTCGAGCTATTTTATTTATGAATTATAACTTTTTATGAAAACTGTATTTAAGCTATTAGATTCACTCTATTCAAATTAAAGAAAACATTGTTGAGAGTCTGTGCTAAATTCAAAGTTGTATCATTCATAATTTCTGCAAAAAAAAACGAATTTCTATTATAATATATAAATTCAGGATAAAAACAGCTGACTCATGCAGGATACTTAGAATATATACAAAAAAATCTGATGTGTTACACTCAAATGACTTTATCTACTCTTGTACAAACTATTTTTACAAACGCCTATTCTCCATATGCTTCATGTTAATCGAGATGTTAATGTTATTGCTAATTTCTTGTAGGTGCAAGGGGAATTGGTAGGCTTTAAGCTATAGTCAAATATTTTAAGAGCTGGTTGCTATGTGAAGTATTCCATTCTCTTTGCATTACCAGGACAAAAAAATCTGATGTGTTACACTCACATGACTTTTTCTACTCTACAAATTATTTTTACAAACGCTTATTCTCCATCTACTTCATGTTAATCGAGATAAACATTTGCAGACTCTATCTTATTGCTAATTTTCATGTAGATGTAAGGGGAATATATATTTACAAGGGCAATATAGAAATACAGTAGCCTTTAAGCACATACATATCTCTTAATAGCTGGTTGCTAGGTGCAGCACTATTCTCTTTGCCACAGATTAATACTCTTTGCATATCCAAGACAAAAAAATGAATAACGAATTCCCATTTGAGAAAATAAGTATTAAAATATTTAAGGGAATAACAAGCAATATCTCGAAAATGGTTCACTCAACAAAAGAATGTATGAGATAAATTGTGTACTTTAACGCGATCTACATTTTTTGTGTAGTAAAATTTTGTCTATCTCTTATGGTTTACCAGTTATGCAAAAGTCGTTCACAATGAAGAATACTTTTGGAAACATTCCCAGAAAATTCAAGATATACATTTTATTTCTCATGAAAATATCTTAAACATATGATATTTTAATCAAAATCGTTAGAGCCATTTTTGAGAAAATTAAAATTTTCGAAAAATCTTCCATGTAAAGGGTAATCTGGGGTGGGGGATTTTCTTGAAAACTTTCGTGTCGCATCCTTGGAAGATACTGAATCTAAATACCAAGTTTGGTGTTTATCCGACTGTTCGTTTGTGAGTTATGCTGTTCACAGACACACAGACACAGACACGGACATGTTTCCAAAAATGCTTTTTTTGGATTCAGGGGGTCTGAAAACATGTATTTCCGGGGAAATCTCGGTATCGAATTTTTGGGTGGAATATAATACTTCCTCTACTTATATACGTAGTAGAGAAGGTAAAAATTGTGCTATATGTGGCAGACATTCGTATATATGCATATGAAATTTGGTGAGCTTATCTGCAATACCTAGAAGGATACACTTTTGCTAATTTCAGCCACCTATCTCCCCTTAAGATATTTACATGAGAAATAAAATGTATATCTTGAATTTTTCTACGGATAGCCTGTGAAGTGCTCTTCATTCTGAATGAATTTATGTAATTTTTTTGTAACTGATAAACTAAAATAGTTAGAAAATATTGTCGGTTGCTAAGTTGTGACACTGGGGGGATAGTTAGTGAGGGATTGCAGAGGTAGAGACAATTATTAAAACGCTTGGCTAGAGGGATCTGACTATATTCTAAAGAGTTACATTTCTACCGTGCGATAGTTGGGTTTACAAGATCAGGGATGATGATGATGGTCCTAGCTAACATTATTATTAACAATTTATTTTATAATGCTTACCTTGAGAAACGTCTCGTCGTGGATGAGGAGAGCCAATATTCAACACGACTTTGTCAAGCCGTTATGGTGCCAAGTGCAAACATCCGGAGCGGCCGCGCAGCAGCCGTCGACGGGTACCATAGCGGTCCGGACCAAGTTACAACACAAAGTCCCCCCGAGCAGAGCTTGAGGGCTTGGTTATATAGAGTTGAATACCCTAGAGGGGTTCATTCTAATACCGTGGCAGCTATTACCAAATATAGTCTGCCACCGCCCTGGATTTGAAATATAGCGGCCAATCATAACTCGATACGTCAATGTTCTAGAACATTCTATGTGACGAAACGCGGTTTAAGGTGCAGCTAAGAGCCTGCAGAAAGACACGTAACCTGAGGAAATTATGACATAGTGACGTCCCTTTGAAACGTCAAGGGAAGTAGCAGGCCGCTGTTTCCTGTGATATATACAATTTACTAACACTTGAGCAGTATTAAGAAATATAACATATGATTCTATATGAATTCAGAAACTTGTAACAGGTTAATAAAGTAATGTCAATATAAAATAACAATCACAATACAGATCTCCTCAGTCACGTTCGTGACAATATATTGGTACACATATTGTTGTATTAATTATTTCCAAATTATCGTTGCTGTTTGTTTGAATTTTCTAACACTATATTTTTACCTTTACTAGTATAGTAAGCGGGCGAAGTTTTGCATTCCACCAAAAACTTCGATACCACAAGTTCACTGGAAATACATGTTCTGGAGTGCCCTGAATCCATATAAAGCATATTTGGAAATATGTTCATATGTGTCCCTGTCTGTCTGTCTGTCTGTCCGTAAACAGTATAATTAAAAAAAACTTGGTATTTGAGTTAGTATCTCCCAAGAATGCGACAACAAGATTTTCAAGAAAATCGTACCAACCCAGATACCCTGTACATACAATATTTAACAAAATTTTACTACACAAAACATGTAAATTTCGTAAAAACACACCATTAGTGTCATACATTTTTTGTCCAAGAACCATTTCCGAGATATTCCTTGTTATTTGTTTGAATTTTCCAATACTTATACTTTTTCTCAAATGGGAATTCGTTTTTTACTTTCTCTACTACGTATAGTAAGTAGGGGAAGTATTGTATTCCACCCAAAAATTCGATACCGAGATTCCAAAGGAAATACATGTTTTGAGACCCCCTGAATCGAAAAAAGCATTTTTGGAAACATGTCCGTGTGCGTCTGTGTGTGTCTGTCTGTGAACAGCATTACTCAGAAACGAACAGTCGGATAAACACCAAACTTGGTATTTAGGTTCAGTATCTTCCAGAGATGCGACACGAAGGTTTTCAAGAAAATCCTCCACCCCAGATTACCCTTTACATGGAGCATTTTTCAAAAATTTTAATTTTCTCAAAAATGGCTCTAACGATTTTGATTAAAATATCATATGTTTAAGATATTTTTATGAAAAATGAAATGTATATCTTGAATTTTCTGGGAATGTCTCCAAAAGTATTCTTCATTGTGAACGACTTTTGCATAACTGGCAAACCGTAAGAGATAGACTAAAGTTTACTACATAAAAATGTAGATCACGTTAAAATACACAATTTATGTCATATACATTTTGTTTGTTGAGTGAACCATTTTCGAGATATTGCTTGTTATTCCCTTAAATTTTTCAATACTTATTTTCTCAAATGGGAATTCGTTATTCATTTTTTTTGTCTTGGATATGCAAAAGGGTATGCTGCTGCACCTAGCAACCAGCTATTAAGAGATATGTATGTGCTTAAAGGCTACTGTATTTCTATATTGCCCTTGTAAATATATATTCCCCTTACATCTACAAGAAAATTAGCAATAAGATAGAGTCTGCAAATGTTTATCTCGATTTACATGAAGTAGATGGAGAATAAGCGTTTGTAAAAATAGTTTGTACAAGAGTAGAGAAAGTCATGTGAGTGTAACACATCAGATTTTTTTATATCCACTTCACTTTAATCCAAAAACACCTTTGCAGAAATAGCTACATTATACATTCTTTTATTTACGCAAAGGGAACAGCGATAGTCAAATATTTAACAACTGGACGCTATATGCTGCCTTAAAATTCCATACTGTTTCCATGACATCGCGAGGAACAACTGAAAATTGATGGGGCTTTAAAAGAATGCAAGTATTGAACAATTCGGACGTTTAATAAAATATCTGAGAAACGGCTTATGCCATAAAATTTTTTAAGTAAATTGTGTGTTTTAAAGAGATTACATTTTTTATGTTGTACTTTTCGTCTAACTCTTAATGTTTACAAGTTATATAAGATTATACAAAATTCCTTCAGAATAAAGAGGACTTCACAGGCTATTTCCAGAAAATTCAAGACATACATTTTATTTTTCATGTAAATATCTTTAATATACGCTGTTTTAATAAAAATCGTTAGAGTAATTTTTAGAAAATCAAAAGTTTCGAAAAATGCTTCTTCTAAAGGGTACCTGGGGTGGGGCGCTTTCTTGAAAATCTTCGTGTCCCATCCTTGGAAGATACTAATTTCAAATACTAAATTTAGCATTTATCCTACTTTTCGTTTTTGAGTTATGTCGTTCACAGCAGACACACACACGCAGATGCTTCTAAAACTGCTTTTTTTGGATTCAGGGCACATCAAAACAGTGTTTTCACTATCGCTGTTCTCTTTATGTCTATAACAAGATGTGTAATGTAGCTGTTTCTGTAAAAGTTTATTTGGTTTAAGATGCAGTAGATAGAAAAAAATAAGCTTTAGTAAAAATAGTTTGAATACCAACTAATACGGATAGAGAGTAGAGAAAGTCATGTAAATGTGTCATATCAGATTTTTTAAATTGTTTTTGAGAACAAAATGTACAGTTTGAGACTGTATTTTTAAAATTTAAATAAATACAGTCTAATTATATACTATATAAATTCAACAACAGCCCGCCTTAAAGCAATATGTATATAATATAAGATATAACATGTATGTAACAGTGATAGTATTATGTTTATTTTTATCATGTACATGTATGATAATGTTATGTGAATGTATTAGGTAATTTAATAATGTAGAAGCTGTGAGAATAGAGGCTGGAAGTTGCTAACAACAAAGTAACAATTAGGTAACCTTCAGGTAATAATGAATTGGAAAGTGTAATAATGTTACTAGTAATTCTTGGAGCAATAATAATGTAATATTTAAAACAGTTTATAAATGGCCAATTAACAACTAGAAATACCGTAAGTTAAATAAAAGTATTCTATTGGAGTAGGATTAGCCAATCAGAAACTTAAAATAGAAAAATTTACACATTTAAGCGGTAAATGCCAGTCGCTAGACGGCAGCGTACCTGAGCAGTCCATTCGCTCGGTACGTATCCAGTGTGAGACGAAAATTCATTACGGCGAGAATATTATAAAGTTTACGTGTTTAAAAGTGCAATTAATAAATAATATCACAGCTCTCTATATAAGTGAAGTGTTATTTAATCGTGTGAAGGATTAATAAAAAGAGTAAAGTAAAAATTATAATTTGTGTAAGCCTACATTATTTAGCCGCATCACCCACTGCAAAGAGATACATGTTTCTACAAATTAATACTGACGCAGCCGAAGCAAACATAAATAAATATAATATTTAAAGAAACATAAATATATAAAGTTGATTCCTAAACATTGGGGTGCAGACCACCGGAAAGTGAACACTGGGGCGAAGGCCACCGGAAACTTTATATCGCACGTGGTTGCTACTACTTAAAGTTCGGCTCCCCAACAACGGAACTATAATACAACTATTACTTCAAATTGGCTTTCCAACAGTAAAACATTGAATCCTCTCAAGTTATTGCTGAACGTAATGATATATGGGTTTACAAATTGAAGTAGTTGTTTTGTTGTATTGTTATTATTACGTTTGGAAAGTCGATTTGAAGAATGGGTTTTCTTTTAGCTTGTTTGCAACACGCTTTGGGTATCAATTTGTAGTAGTTGGTATTGCCTCACGTATGGAAAGCCAATTAGAAGTGTGAGTATTGAAGGAGTTGTATTATATTTCAACTGTTGGGGAGCCGAACTTGAAGTTAGTTGCAAACGCACGTATGGTAAACAGTTTCCGGTGGCCTTTGCCCCCCAAAATGTTTAAAAATAATAACTTTGTAATTTGATTGTTTCTTTAAATATTATATATTCATTGTTACCTCGGATGCGTCAGTATTATTGTTAGAGACATGGAAGTCTTGGCAGGGTTGTGGTACGACTGAAGAATGTAGGCTTACACAGATTATAAATTTACTTCACTCCTTTTATTAATGCTTGACACGATTTAATTAACACTTCACTGATATAAACAGCTGTGAGATTCTTTAATTAATTACTTGTACTTTTTAACACGTAAACTATTTTTGTTTCACACGTATACGTATTAAATTTCTTGAGGACACTTTTTGCGTCTGGTTAGTAACGCTGTCTGCAACCAACTGAATTGATTTCAACCGCCTAAACTTGTAAATTTCTGTATTTCAAGTCTCTGATTGGCTATTCCTAATCCAATAGAATGCCTTGATTTAACTAAAGCTTTTTCTGGTTGTTGATTGGCTATTTTTATAAACTGTCGCTAAAATTACATTATTGCTTCCAAGAATCACAAGTAACATTTAAAATTTCTAATTCATTATTGCCTCAAGGTTACCTCATTGTTAGCAACTTTTAACCTATTATTCTCACAGCTCCTACATTATTAAATTACGTAATACATTCACATAACATTATTGAACATGTATACAATAATATAAGCATATGCTGTCACATTTTACAAATTGTTACATACACATATTGTTTTAAGGCGGGCTGTTATTGAATTTACATATATAATTAGACTGAAATTATTTAAGCGTTAAAATTACTGCCTCAAAATGGTTGCTCTATTCTTTATGCCCTTGAGTGACTATTTAATGAAGTAGTGTTTGTCACACCTTCACCTTAAATTTGTTTTTATTCTCAAACCCACATTTTCTTTATTTTATGTACATTTTTCTCTGAAACTAGTGGGCCAATCCCAGTGAAACTTTGCAGGAACGTGTAAAGGTAATGCCTGTGTATTTGAAATACAATCATGTGTATTTTGTATAATATGAACATTAGTGTATATTGTTATAAAAAATTATGCATTTTTTCTTCGAGCTATTTTATTTATGAATTATAACTTTTTATGAAAACTGTATTTAAGCTATTAGATTCACTCTATTCAAATTAAAGAAAACATTGTTGAGAGTCTGTGCTAAATTCAAAGTTGTATCATTCATAATTTCTGCAAAAAAAAACGAATTTCTATTATAATATATAAATTCAGGATAAAAACAGCTGACTCATGCAGGATACTTAGAATATATACAAAAAAATCTGATGTGTTACACTCAAATGACTTTATCTACTCTTGTACAAACTATTTTTACAAACGCCTATTCTCCATATGCTTCATGTTAATCGAGATGTTAATGTTATTGCTAATTTCTTGTAGGTGCAAGGGGAATTGGTAGGCTTTAAGCTATAGTCAAATATTTTAAGAGCTGGTTGCTATGTGAAGTATTCCATTCTCTTTGCATTACCAGGACAAAAAAATCTGATGTGTTACACTCACATGACTTTTTCTACTCTACAAATTATTTTTACAAACGCTTATTCTCCATCTACTTCATGTTAATCGAGATAAACATTTGCAGACTCTATCTTATTGCTAATTTTCATGTAGATGTAAGGGGAATATATATTTACAAGGGCAATATAGAAATACAGTAGCCTTTAAGCACATACATATCTCTTAATAGCTGGTTGCTAGGTGCAGCACTATTCTCTTTGCCACAGATTAATACTCTTTGCATATCCAAGACAAAAAAATGAATAACGAATTCCCATTTGAGAAAATAAGTATTAAAATATTTAAGGGAATAACAAGCAATATCTCGAAAATGGTTCACTCAACAAAAGAATGTATGAGATAAATTGTGTACTTTAACGCGATCTACATTTTTTGTGTAGTAAAATTTTGTCTATCTCTTATGGTTTACCAGTTATGCAAAAGTCGTTCACAATGAAGAATACTTTTGGAAACATTCCCAGAAAATTCAAGATATACATTTTATTTCTCATGAAAATATCTTAAACATATGATATTTTAATCAAAATCGTTAGAGCCATTTTTGAGAAAATTAAAATTTTCGAAAAATCTTCCATGTAAAGGGTAATCTGGGGTGGGGGATTTTCTTGAAAACTTTCGTGTCGCATCCTTGGAAGATACTGAATCTAAATACCAAGTTTGGTGTTTATCCGACTGTTCGTTTGTGAGTTATGCTGTTCACAGACACACAGACACAGACACGGACATGTTTCCAAAAATGCTTTTTTTGGATTCAGGGGGTCTGAAAACATGTATTTCCGGGGAAATCTCGGTATCGAATTTTTGGGTGGAATATAATACTTCCTCTACTTATATACGTAGTAGAGAAGGTAAAAATTGTGCTATATGTGGCAGACATTCGTATATATGCATATGAAATTTGGTGAGCTTATCTGCAATACCTAGAAGGATACACTTTTGCTAATTTCAGCCACCTATCTCCCCTTAAGATATTTACATGAGAAATAAAATGTATATCTTGAATTTTTCTACGGATAGCCTGTGAAGTGCTCTTCATTCTGAATGAATTTATGTAATTTTTTTGTAACTGATAAACTAAAATAGTTAGAAAATATTGTCGGTTGCTAAGTTGTGACACTGGGGGGATAGTTAGTGAGGGATTGCAGAGGTAGAGACAATTATTAAAACGCTTGGCTAGAGGGATCTGACTATATTCTAAAGAGTTACATTTCTACCGTGCGATAGTTGGGTTTACAAGATCAGGGATGATGATGATGGTCCTAGCTAACATTATTATTAACAATTTATTTTATAATGCTTACCTTGAGAAACGTCTCGTCGTGGATGAGGAGAGCCAATATTCAACACGACTTTGTCAAGCCGTTATGGTGCCAAGTGCAAACATTCGGAGCGGCCGCGCAGCAGCCGTCGACGGGTACCATAGCGGTCCGGACCAAGTTACAACACAAAGTCCCCCCGAGCAGAGCTTGAGGGCTTGGTTATATAGAGTTGAATACCCTAGAGGGGTTCATTCTAATACCGTGGCAGCTATTACCAAATATAGTCTGCCACCGCCCTGGATTTGAAATATAGCGGCCAATCATAACTCGATACGTCAATGTTCTAGAACATTCTATGTGACGAAACGCGGTTTAAGGTGCAGCTAAGAGCCTGCAGAAAGACACGTAACCTGAGGAAATTATGACATAGTGACGTCCCTTTGAAACGTCAAGGGAAGTAGCAGGCCGCTGTTTCCTGTGATATATACAATTTACTAACACTTGAGCAGTATTAAGAAATATAACATATGATTCTATATGAATTCAGAAACTTGTAACAGGTTAATAAAGTAATGTCAATATAAAATAACAATCACAATACAGATCTCCTCAGTCACGTTCGTGACAATATATTGGTACACATATTGTTGTATTAATTATTTCCAAATTATCGTTGCTGTTTGTTTGAATTTTCTAACACTATATTTTTACCTTTACTAGTATAGTAAGCGGGCGAAGTTTTGCATTCCACCAAAAACTTCGATACCACAAGTTCACTGGAAATACATGTTCTGGAGTGCCCTGAATCCATATAAAGCATATTTGGAAATATGTTCATATGTGTCCCTGTCTGTCTGTCTGTCTGTCCGTAAACAGTATAATTAAAAAAAACTTGGTATTTGAGTTAGTATCTCCCAAGAATGCGACAACAAGATTTTCAAGAAAATCGTACCAACCCAGATACCCTGTACATACAATATTTAACAAAATTTTACTACACAAAACATGTAAATTTCGTAAAAACACACCATTAGTGTCATACATTTTTTGTCCAAGAACCATTTCCGAGATATTCCTTGTTATTTGTTTGAATTTTCCAATACTTATACTTTTTCTCAAATGGGAATTCGTTTTTTACTTTCTCTACTACGTATAGTAAGTAGGGGAAGTATTGTATTCCACCCAAAAATTCGATACCGAGATTCCAAAGGAAATACATGTTTTGAGACCCCCTGAATCGAAAAAAGCATTTTTGGAAACATGTCCGTGTGCGTCTGTGTGTGTCTGTCTGTGAACAGCATTACTCAGAAACGAACAGTCGGATAAACACCAAACTTGGTATTTAGGTTCAGTATCTTCCAGAGATGCGACACGAAGGTTTTCAAGAAAATCCTCCACCCCAGATTACCCTTTACATGGAGCATTTTTCAAAAATTTTAATTTTCTCAAAAATGGCTCTAACGATTTTGATTAAAATATCATATGTTTAAGATATTTTTATGAAAAATGAAATGTATATCTTGAATTTTCTGGGAATGTCTCCAAAAGTATTCTTCATTGTGAACGACTTTTGCATAACTGGCAAACCGTAAGAGATAGACTAAAGTTTACTACATAAAAATGTAGATCACGTTAAAATACACAATTTATGTCATATACATTTTGTTTGTTGAGTGAACCATTTTCGAGATATTGCTTGTTATTCCCTTAAATTTTTCAATACTTATTTTCTCAAATGGGAATTCGTTATTCATTTTTTTTGTCTTGGATATGCAAAAGGGTATGCTGCTGCACCTAGCAACCAGCTATTAAGAGATATGTATGTGCTTAAAGGCTACTGTATTTCTATATTGCCCTTGTAAATATATATTCCCCTTACATCTACAAGAAAATTAGCAATAAGATAGAGTCTGCAAATGTTTATCTCGATTTACATGAAGTAGATGGAGAATAAGCGTTTGTAAAAATAGTTTGTACAAGAGTAGAGAAAGTCATGTGAGTGTAACACATCAGATTTTTTTATATCCACTTCACTTTAATCCAAAAACACCTTTGCAGAAATAGCTACATTATACATTCTTTTATTTACGCAAAGGGAACAGCGATAGTCAAATATTTAACAACTGGACGCTATATGCTGCCTTAAAATTCCATACTGTTTCCATGACATCGCGAGGAACAACTGAAAATTGATGGGGCTTTAAAAGAATGCAAGTATTGAACAATTCGGACGTTTAATAAAATATCTGAGAAACGGCTTATGCCATAAAATTTTTTAAGTAAATTGTGTGTTTTAAAGAGATTACATTTTTTATGTTGTACTTTTCGTCTAACTCTTAATGTTTACAAGTTATATAAGATTATACAAAATTCCTTCAGAATAAAGAGGACTTCACAGGCTATTTCCAGAAAATTCAAGACATACATTTTATTTTTCATGTAAATATCTTTAATATACGCTGTTTTAATAAAAATCGTTAGAGTAATTTTTAGAAAATCAAAAGTTTCGAAAAATGCTTCTTCTAAAGGGTACCTGGGGTGGGGCGCTTTCTTGAAAATCTTCGTGTCCCATCCTTGGAAGATACTAATTTCAAATACTAAATTTAGCATTTATCCTACTTTTCGTTTTTGAGTTATGTCGTTCACAGCAGACACACACACGCAGATGCTTCTAAAACTGCTTTTTTTGGATTCAGGGCACATCAAAACAGTGTTTTCACTATCGCTGTTCTCTTTATGTCTATAACAAGATGTGTAATGTAGCTGTTTCTGTAAAAGTTTATTTGGTTTAAGATGCAGTAGATAGAAAAAAATAAGCTTTAGTAAAAATAGTTTGAATACCAACTAATACGGATAGAGAGTAGAGAAAGTCATGTAAATGTGTCATATCAGATTTTTTAAATTGTTTTTGAGAACAAAATGTACAGTTTGAGACTGTATTTTTAAAATTTAAATAAATACAGTCTAATTATATACTATATAAATTCAACAACAGCCCGCCTTAAAGCAATATGTATATAATATAAGATATAACATGTATGTAACAGTGATAGTATTATGTTTATTTTTATCATGTACATGTATGATAATGTTATGTGAATGTATTAGGTAATTTAATAATGTAGAAGCTGTGAGAATAGAGGCTGGAAGTTGCTAACAACAAAGTAACAATTAGGTAACCTTCAGGTAATAATGAATTGGAAAGTGTAATAATGTTACTAGTAATTCTTGGAGCAATAATAATGTAATATTTAAAACAGTTTATAAATGGCCAATTAACAACTAGAAATACCGTAAGTTAAATAAAAGTATTCTATTGGAGTAGGATTAGCCAATCAGAAACTTAAAATAGAAAAATTTACACATTTAAGCGGTAAATGCCAGTCGCTAGACGGCAGCGTACCTGAGCAGTCCATTCGCTCGGTACGTATCCAGTGTGAGACGAAAATTCATTACGGCGAGAATATTATAAAGTTTACGTGTTTAAAAGTGCAATTAATAAATAATATCACAGCTCTCTATATAAGTGAAGTGTTATTTAATCGTGTGAAGGATTAATAAAAAGAGTAAAGTAAAAATTATAATTTGTGTAAGCCTACATTATTTAGCCGCATCACCCACTGCAAAGAGATACATGTTTCTACAAATTAATACTGACGCAGCCGAAGCAAACATAAATAAATATAATATTTAAAGAAACATAAATATATAAAGTTGATTCCTAAACATTGGGGTGCAGACCACCGGAAAGTGAACACTGGGGCGAAGGCCACCGGAAACTTTATATCGCACGTGGTTGCTACTACTTAAAGTTCGGCTCCCCAACAACGGAACTATAATACAACTATTACTTCAAATTGGCTTTCCAACAGTAAAACATTGAATCCTCTCAAGTTATTGCTGAACGTAATGATATATGGGTTTACAAATTGAAGTAGTTGTTTTGTTGTATTGTTATTATTACGTTTGGAAAGTCGATTTGAAGAATGGGTTTTCTTTTAGCTTGTTTGCAACACGCTTTGGGTATCAATTTGTAGTAGTTGGTATTGCCTCACGTATGGAAAGCCAATTAGAAGTGTGAGTATTGAAGGAGTTGTATTATATTTCAACTGTTGGGGAGCCGAACTTGAAGTTAGTTGCAAACGCACGTATGGTAAACAGTTTCCGGTGGCCTTTGCCCCCCAAAATGTTTAAAAATAATAACTTTGTAATTTGATTGTTTCTTTAAATATTATATATTCATTGTTACCTCGGATGCGTCAGTATTATTGTTAGAGACATGGAAGTCTTGGCAGGGTTGTGGTACGACTGAAGAATGTAGGCTTACACAGATTATAAATTTACTTCACTCCTTTTATTAATGCTTGACACGATTTAATTAACACTTCACTGATATAAACAGCTGTGAGATTCTTTAATTAATTACTTGTACTTTTTAACACGTAAACTATTTTTGTTTCACACGTATACGTATTAAATTTCTTGAGGACACTTTTTGCGTCTGGTTAGTAACGCTGTCTGCAACCAACTGAATTGATTTCAACCGCCTAAACTTGTAAATTTCTGTATTTCAAGTCTCTGATTGGCTATTCCTAATCCAATAGAATGCCTTGATTTAACTAAAGCTTTTTCTGGTTGTTGATTGGCTATTTTTATAAACTGTCGCTAAAATTACATTATTGCTTCCAAGAATCACAAGTAACATTTAAAATTTCTAATTCATTATTGCCTCAAGGTTACCTCATTGTTAGCAACTTTTAACCTATTATTCTCACAGCTCCTACATTATTAAATTACGTAATACATTCACATAACATTATTGAACATGTATACAATAATATAAGCATATGCTGTCACATTTTACAAATTGTTACATACACATATTGTTTTAAGGCGGGCTGTTATTGAATTTACATATATAATTAGACTGAAATTATTTAAGCGTTAAAATTACTGCCTCAAAATGGTTGCTCTATTCTTTATGCCCTTGAGTGACTATTTAATGAAGTAGTGTTTGTCACACCTTCACCTTAAATTTGTTTTTATTCTCAAACCCACATTTTCTTTATTTTATGTACATTTTTCTCTGAAACTAGTGGGCCAATCCCAGTGAAACTTTGCAGGAACGTGTAAAGGTAATGCCTGTGTATTTGAAATACAATCATGTGTATTTTGTATAATATGAACATTAGTGTATATTGTTATAAAAAATTATGCATTTTTTCTTCGAGCTATTTTATTTATGAATTATAACTTTTTATGAAAACTGTATTTAAGCTATTAGATTCACTCTATTCAAATTAAAGAAAACATTGTTGAGAGTCTGTGCTAAATTCAAAGTTGTATCATTCATAATTTCTGCAAAAAAAAACGAATTTCTATTATAATATATAAATTCAGGATAAAAACAGCTGACTCATGCAGGATACTTAGAATATATACAAAAAAATCTGATGTGTTACACTCAAATGACTTTATCTACTCTTGTACAAACTATTTTTACAAACGCCTATTCTCCATATGCTTCATGTTAATCGAGATGTTAATGTTATTGCTAATTTCTTGTAGGTGCAAGGGGAATTGGTAGGCTTTAAGCTATAGTCAAATATTTTAAGAGCTGGTTGCTATGTGAAGTATTCCATTCTCTTTGCATTACCAGGACAAAAAAATCTGATGTGTTACACTCACATGACTTTTTCTACTCTACAAATTATTTTTACAAACGCTTATTCTCCATCTACTTCATGTTAATCGAGATAAACATTTGCAGACTCTATCTTATTGCTAATTTTCATGTAGATGTAAGGGGAATATATATTTACAAGGGCAATATAGAAATACAGTAGCCTTTAAGCACATACATATCTCTTAATAGCTGGTTGCTAGGTGCAGCACTATTCTCTTTGCCACAGATTAATACTCTTTGCATATCCAAGACAAAAAAATGAATAACGAATTCCCATTTGAGAAAATAAGTATTAAAATATTTAAGGGAATAACAAGCAATATCTCGAAAATGGTTCACTCAACAAAAGAATGTATGAGATAAATTGTGTACTTTAACGCGATCTACATTTTTTGTGTAGTAAAATTTTGTCTATCTCTTATGGTTTACCAGTTATGCAAAAGTCGTTCACAATGAAGAATACTTTTGGAAACATTCCCAGAAAATTCAAGATATACATTTTATTTCTCATGAAAATATCTTAAACATATGATATTTTAATCAAAATCGTTAGAGCCATTTTTGAGAAAATTAAAATTTTCGAAAAATCTTCCATGTAAAGGGTAATCTGGGGTGGGGGATTTTCTTGAAAACTTTCGTGTCGCATCCTTGGAAGATACTGAATCTAAATACCAAGTTTGGTGTTTATCCGACTGTTCGTTTGTGAGTTATGCTGTTCACAGACACACAGACACAGACACGGACATGTTTCCAAAAATGCTTTTTTTGGATTCAGGGGGTCTGAAAACATGTATTTCCGGGGAAATCTCGGTATCGAATTTTTGGGTGGAATATAATACTTCCTCTACTTATATACGTAGTAGAGAAGGTAAAAATTGTGCTATATGTGGCAGACATTCGTATATATGCATATGAAATTTGGTGAGCTTATCTGCAATACCTAGAAGGATACACTTTTGCTAATTTCAGCCACCTATCTCCCCTTAAGATATTTACATGAGAAATAAAATGTATATCTTGAATTTTTCTACGGATAGCCTGTGAAGTGCTCTTCATTCTGAATGAATTTATGTAATTTTTTTGTAACTGATAAACTAAAATAGTTAGAAAATATTGTCGGTTGCTAAGTTGTGACACTGGGGGGATAGTTAGTGAGGGATTGCAGAGGTAGAGACAATTATTAAAACGCTTGGCTAGAGGGATCTGACTATATTCTAAAGAGTTACATTTCTACCGTGCGATAGTTGGGTTTACAAGATCAGGGATGATGATGATGGTCCTAGCTAACATTATTATTAACAATTTATTTTATAATGCTTACCTTGAGAAACGTCTCGTCGTGGATGAGGAGAGCCAATATTCAACACGACTTTGTCAAGCCGTTATGGTGCCAAGTGCAAACATTCGGAGCGGCCGCGCAGCAGCCGTCGACGGGTACCATAGCGGTCCGGACCAAGTTACAACACAAAGTCCCCCCGAGCAGAGCTTGAGGGCTTGGTTATATAGAGTTGAATACCCTAGAGGGGTTCATTCTAATACCGTGGCAGCTATTACCAAATATAGTCTGCCACCGCCCTGGATTTGAAATATAGCGGCCAATCATAACTCGATACGTCAATGTTCTAGAACATTCTATGTGACGAAACGCGGTTTAAGGTGCAGCTAAGAGCCTGCAGAAAGACACGTAACCTGAGGAAATTATGACATAGTGACGTCCCTTTGAAACGTCAAGGGAAGTAGCAGGCCGCTGTTTCCTGTGATATATACAATTTACTAACACTTGAGCAGTATTAAGAAATATAACATATGATTCTATATGAATTCAGAAACTTGTAACAGGTTAATAAAGTAATGTCAATATAAAATAACAATCACAATACAGATCTCCTCAGTCACGTTCGTGACAATATATTGGTACACATATTGTTGTATTAATTATTTCCAAATTATCGTTGCTGTTTGTTTGAATTTTCTAACACTATATTTTTACCTTTACTAGTATAGTAAGCGGGCGAAGTTTTGCATTCCACCAAAAACTTCGATACCACAAGTTCACTGGAAATACATGTTCTGGAGTGCCCTGAATCCATATAAAGCATATTTGGAAATATGTTCATATGTGTCCCTGTCTGTCTGTCTGTCTGTCCGTAAACAGTATAATTAAAAAAAACTTGGTATTTGAGTTAGTATCTCCCAAGAATGCGACAACAAGATTTTCAAGAAAATCGTACCAACCCAGATACCCTGTACATACAATATTTAACAAAATTTTACTACACAAAACATGTAAATTTCGTAAAAACACACCATTAGTGTCATACATTTTTTGTCCAAGAACCATTTCCGAGATATTCCTTGTTATTTGTTTGAATTTTCCAATACTTATACTTTTTCTCAAATGGGAATTCGTTTTTTACTTTCTCTACTACGTATAGTAAGTAGGGGAAGTATTGTATTCCACCCAAAAATTCGATACCGAGATTCCAAAGGAAATACATGTTTTGAGACCCCCTGAATCGAAAAAAGCATTTTTGGAAACATGTCCGTGTGCGTCTGTGTGTGTCTGTCTGTGAACAGCATTACTCAGAAACGAACAGTCGGATAAACACCAAACTTGGTATTTAGGTTCAGTATCTTCCAGAGATGCGACACGAAGGTTTTCAAGAAAATCCTCCACCCCAGATTACCCTTTACATGGAGCATTTTTCAAAAATTTTAATTTTCTCAAAAATGGCTCTAACGATTTTGATTAAAATATCATATGTTTAAGATATTTTTATGAAAAATGAAATGTATATCTTGAATTTTCTGGGAATGTCTCCAAAAGTATTCTTCATTGTGAACGACTTTTGCATAACTGGCAAACCGTAAGAGATAGACTAAAGTTTACTACATAAAAATGTAGATCACGTTAAAATACACAATTTATGTCATATACATTTTGTTTGTTGAGTGAACCATTTTCGAGATATTGCTTGTTATTCCCTTAAATTTTTCAATACTTATTTTCTCAAATGGGAATTCGTTATTCATTTTTTTTGTCTTGGATATGCAAAAGGGTATGCTGCTGCACCTAGCAACCAGCTATTAAGAGATATGTATGTGCTTAAAGGCTACTGTATTTCTGTATTGCCCTTGTAAATATATATTCCCCTTACATCTACAAGAAAATTAGCAATAAGATAGAGTCTGCAAATGTTTATCTCGATTAAGATGAAGTAGATGGAGAATAAGGGTTTGTATAAATAGTTTGTACAAGTGTAGAGAAAGTCATGTCAGTGTAACACATCAGATTTTTTATATCCTGGACATACAAAGAGACTGGAATACTCCACATAGCAACCAGCTCTTAAAACATTTGATTATCGCTTAAAGCCTACCATATTCCCCTTGCACCTACATGAAAATTAGCAATAAGACGGAGTCTGTAAATGTTTTTCTCGATTAACTTGGAGTAGATGGAGAATAAGCGTTTGTAAAAATAGTTTGTGTAACAGTGGATACAGTCATGTGAGACATCAGGTTTTTGAAGTGCTAAGTCACTATGCATTTGTTTCTCGTAATTATTCAAAGAGCATTGAAGTTTAAAGCCAGCAATTAACGACCCGTTTTTTTAAAGATTTGACTATGGCCTCCGCCTACTGTACTCCTCTTGCGTCTAACGAAATATATGAGAAACAATTTTGAAAATACTTGCCTTGCAGAATTTTCTGCTGTGGGCATATTCAAGTTAAGCTGGTTGACCATTTAATGCTTCTGAGCCTCCTGTAAATCTAACGTTCGACACAAAAGAGCCGATTCTGTTCTTGTACGTCGTTACAGGGGAACGTATTCAATTTGGCATTCCTGGCAGTATTTTGCTGACTCGGTGACGTAAAAAGGGGCACGTTTCCACAGCTCTTGCCTGCTATGACTCTATTTCCAAGACACGGAATTCGACTCCCCCCTCAGCATTCCGCTTCTGTGACACTACACGGGAATTTCACTCGGCAGCACATGTCTATTGTTGTAAGGGCACGTCCCCCGGAAAAAATTCAACTGTTGCTCCTCTCTTCTTGCCTTTTAACCGCCCTTATAGCCTACTTTACTATCGCTGGAAATATAGCGCTTGGTGCAGTGCAAAAACCTTAATTAAAATGTGCGTATAGAGCGATCTATATTTAAACAGTTTTGTGCCTCGCACTCAGGCAGTCCCGGGTTCGATTCTTGACGACCACCCACCCTGAACTATGGATTTTTCATGGTTTTTGTTCACACCGGCAGGCGAATGCTGGGGTGATTTAATTTCTGCCATGCTTTCCATTCCATCATTTCCCCTTCATTCCGTTTTATTTTCATCTTTCAGGTGGGCTTCTACACCGATATTTGCTCAATGGAAAGAGTACTTCCCGTGCACACCAGAGGACTGCTTGGTTGGTGGCAGTTCGTCGCTCCCTCTCGGTGGCTTCAACAGTGGGAAGAATCTTGAGCTTGGAAATGTTAGGGACTTCCGCGCGTCTTTGTGACATGTGTGCATGCGGCCTGTAGCCTCCTGTTAAAATTAAATTGCGTTTTATTTATGGACGCTCTTTAACTACTGTGGTCCTTAGCGTCCCATTCTATATTGGGCGTGATAGAGCGACAATATTGTTCAGAGGCCTCTTTATCAGGCTTGAGGTTCTTTTACTTCCCTTCCGAAGGAAGCTTGCTAAGAATTTTTATACCCGAAAAAATCCATCGCTCTCCTCCAGGTTTGAACTTGCGACCTTGGGAACTAGAGGCCAGTATGGTAACCACTACACCATAGAGGACGACTAGACTCCTGTGGTTCCTTCACTTCATCCCTTCCTCATGGGGTATGGTAGCCGTAATATATCTGTGCGGGTCGTCGCAGCGCGGGAGGTGTCTCCCTCCATTGAATCACCTAACTATAACTTCCTTCTGGAACTAATGGAGAATTAGGTTCATTATCTCAGTGACTTTGGGAGAATTAATATTGGTATACTTTTTACTTTCTCTACTACGTATAGTAAGTAGGGGAAGTATTGTATTCCACCCAAAAATTAGATACCGAGATTTCACCGGAAATACATGTTTTGAGACCCCCTGAATCCAAAAAAAATATTTTTGGAAACATGTCCTGTGTGTGCCTGTGAACAGCATAACTCAGAAACGAACAGTCGGATAAACACCAAACTTGGTATTTAGGTTCAGTATCTTCCAGAGATGCGACACGAAGGTTTTCAACAAAATCCCCCCACCCCAGACTACCCTTTACATAGAACCTTTAATTTTCTCAAAAATGGCTCTAACGATTTTGATTAAAATATCATATGTTTAAGATATTTTCATGACAAATGAAATGTATATCTCGAATTTTCTGGGAATGTTTCCAAAAGTATTCTTCATTGTGAACGACTTTGGCATAACTGGTAAACTATAAGAGATAGACAAAATTTTACTACATAAAAATGTAGATCGCGTTAAAATACACAATTTGTGTCATATACATTTTTTTTGTTAAGTGAACCATATTCGAGATATTGCTTGTTATTCCTTTAAATTTTCCATTACTTTTACTTTTTCTCAAATTCGTTATTCATTTTTTTTGTCCTGGTAATGCAAAGAGAATGGAATACTCCACATAGCAACCAGCTCTTAAAATATTTGACTATCGCTTAAAGCCTAGCAATTCCCCTTGCACCTACAAGAAAATTAGCAATAAGATTAACATCTCGATTAACATGAAGCATATGGAGAATAAGCGTTTGTAAAAATAGTTTGTACAAGAGTAGAGAAAGTCATGTGAGTGGAACACCTCAGATTTTTTTTAAGTTTAGCGTCTTAATATCTGGGTAGGTAATATTGGACAATAATGAAAAAATGTGAGAAATTGTATTCAAATGAGCCCGGTGCCCATAGAGGCAAACGCTCTCGAACACCACCATCATGTCCTTGACTCATTTGCTAGTCTCGCTGAGGAGAGAGTCAGCAGTGTCAAGCTTTCCTACTATCGATGAAGTTGTTGCCCGTGTTGGTGCATTGCGCACATTGAATTGTCTTCGAAATACTCTTTGTGTTTCAGTAAATAAATTTGTCTGCCAATATGTTTTCACAAATACAGAATCTGCGAATTGAGAAATGCACATTCATTTATGATTACAAAACTAGAGACTGAAGACGAATTACTTCCTCTATGTTAACTACTTTGGGGGCCCCGAAACTGGGCTAGAGTACTGCACTGGGGCGGTCAGCCTCGTTGTAGTTCTGTTAGAGACCCCCTAGGATGAAGGGATGAGAAGAGAGATGATGACGGGCGCAAGCACGACGGAATTCCCAATGTTTCCAGATTGAACACACACAACGCCGCACGATGCTGCCCACAGTAAACCAACCTCCAGCGTCCACGGGAAGGAGCCCACCTGAGCAGTCCCCGCAGCGATGCCACGGAAGAAACCTTTACACCATGCAAGCCACCATCCAGCCGCAACCGTCGCCTGATCCTATAATCCTAAAACAGATGACAAGATGATAAAGCAAATGGGATGGAGAGTCGTAGAAGTTGAACCATTCCAGTATTCGCCTGTTGACCCGGAGAAACCATGAAAAACCCATGAGCCAGAGTGGGCAGTGACAGGGATCTCTCGACTGCGGGTCACAGACGTCGCCTAGTTCTTCCCGCTCGGTTCCTCTTTCTAGGACTTGCACTCCAAGGCCTTACAAGCCAATGCCTTGGGTCGAGGAGCAGCAAACTCTAGATCAGCAAACCCAGGACGCGTGATCAGTCCAATGCCTGGTATGGCGGTGAAGAAGAAGATTAAGCGTAGTGATGAAAGGGAGGATAGGAATGTTCACGGATGAAATAATCCGACCTAGCATTCACCTAGCGACAGCGGAAAACTACGAAGAAACCTTCAGACATATTGGTCAGCCCCGGCAGTTTGAACCTGGGACCTCCTGAATGCCAGCAAAACACGTTACCTCGGTGCCCCTCTCTCGGTGAAAGCTATTTACTGATAGACAATAATAATCATAACGCAACAATGGATTTTAGGGGTAGCAACATCAATACGATTATTACCCACCTCTGTGTGCCTCACATTCAAGTTCAAATCCTGGTTTGGCTGAGTTATCCGGTTAAGGATTTTTTCCAGGATTTTCCTTATCCTGAGAAGGCGAATATGAGGTAATTTTTGAAGTCCATGAACCCAGAACTCATTTGAGATTTATTTGCTACATTCCATGAGGCAGTATTCTTAACACTTAAATGACATCAGTCTAATTATATAATATAAAATATAATAACAGCCCACCTTAAAGCAATATGTGTATAAATAACATATAAAATGCATGTAACAGTCATTGTAATAATGTTTATATTATTATATCATGTTAAATAATGTTATGTGAATGTATTACGTAATTTAATAATTTAGAAACTATGAGAATAATAGGTTAAAAGTTGCTAACAATGAGGTAACAATGAGGTAACCTTGAGGCAGTAATGAATTAGAATGTTTAGTAATGCTACTGGTAATTCTTGGAGCAGCAATAATGTAATTTTTGAGACAGTTTATAAAATAGCCAATCAACAATCAGAAAAAAACTTAAGTTAAATGAAAGTATTCCATTGGAGTAGGAATAGCCAATCAGAGAGTTGAAATACAGAAATTTACAAACTTAGGCGGTAGAAATCAGTTCAGTTGCTTGTAGACAGTGTTCCTAACTGGACGTGAGACGCGTCCTCGAGAATTTTGGTACGTATTCAGTGTGAGAGCAAAATAGTTTACGTGTTAAAAAGTGCAAGTAATTAATAAATAATCTCACAGCTCTCTATATCAGTGAAGTGTTATTTAAATCGTTTAAAGAATTAATAAATGGAGTGAAGTACATATTATAATCTGTGTAAGCCTACATTCTTAGTCGCAATACTTCCTGCAAAGAAATCCATGTTTCTAACAATAATACTGACTCAGCCGAGGCAAACATAAATATATAATATTTAAAGAAACAGTCAAATTACAAAGTTAATATTTTTAAACTTGGGGAGAAGCCTACCGGAAACTTTTTACCATACGTGCGGTTGCAACTACTTCAAGTTCGGCTCACCAACAGTCGAAATAGAATACAACCTTCTTCAAGTTGGCTTGCATACGTGGGGCAGAAACAAAACCTACTTCATCCACTCCTCGTCCGATATGACCTACTGAGTTAGAGGATGTTAAGGTTTAAAGAAATATCAATATTGATTCCCCCAGAGCCACTGAGGTAATAAAATTCAATTTAAATGTTTTATTACTTTCCAGAGATTAATTTTGGGTGTTTAAAAGTGCTCAGTTTTATATGGATCGTCTTGTATGGTTTAGATTGTTATTTTGTGTGGCTATGCAAACTGACGAAAATATCGCCATTTGCCTAGCACGAGGTAGGTACGTACATTACCGGAAGACAGTCTCGTTGGAATTTATATCTGAATCATTTAATTAAAATAGAAGCAGTCATGTACGTTTTAAATTTCCCTACCAATTACGTACAAACTAGAGGCAATATTGCATTCCACCAAAAAGACGGATATCGAGATTTCACATTCTGAACAGCATAACTAAAAAAAGAAATATCGGATAAATACCAAACTTGGTGTTTAAGATTGTCTTCCGAAGACGACGACACGAAAATTTTAAAGAAAATTTCGCCACCCCATACTTCGCTTTACATGGAAAAATTTTCGATATTTTCAATTAAAACGCCATATTTAAGATGCACACCCTCAAGAAAGTATTCGTTGCAAAATTTTCTACCAGCCAAATTAATGGAGGAAAAAATCGAAGTCTTTTTTTGGGCATAAAGACCAAATGGTAATATAGTTCAGATGTTTTGGCGGTTTTTCAAATAGTCCATTTCATCAGTTTTTTTCTACGTGGTGTTTTTAAAATTATCTTACATGCATTAGGCAAAGATTTCTTTTTACTTTCTCTACTACGTATAATAAGTAGGGGAAGTATTGTATTCCAACCAAAAATTCGATACCGAGATTTCATCCGAAATATATGTTTTGAGACCCCCTGAATCCAAAAAAGGCATTTTCGGGAACATGTCCGTGTGTGTGTCTGTCTGTCTGTCTGTGAACAGCATAACTCAGAAACGAACAGTCGGATAAACACCAAACATAGTATTTAGGTTCAGCATCTTCCAGAGATGCGACACAAAGGTTTTCAAGAAAATCCCCCCACCACAGATTACCCCTTACATGGAACATTTTTAAAAAATTTTAGTTTCCTCAAAAATGGCTCTAACGATTTTGATTAAAATATCACATGGCACATGATCACTTTCATGACAAATAAAATGTATATCTCGAATTTTCTGGGAATGTCTCCAAAAGTATTGTTCATTGTGAACGACTTTTGCATAACTGGTAAACCATAAGAGATTTTACTACACAAAAATCTAGATCGCGTTAAAATACACAATTTATGTCATATACATTTTTTTTGTTGAGTAAACCATTTTTGAGATTTTGCTTGTTATTAACTTAAATTTTCCAATACTTACACTTTTTCTCAAATGGGAAGTCGTTATTCATTTTTTTTTGGTCTTGGATATACAAAGAGTATTAATCTGTGGCAAAGAGAATGGTGCTGCACCTAGCAACCAGCTATTAAGAGATATGTCTATGCTTAAAGGCTACTGTATTTCTATATTGCCCTTGCAAATAGAAAACAAGGGGAACATAGTACGCCTTAAGCGATAGTCAAATATTTTTAGAACTGGTTGCTATGTGTAAAATGTAATTCTCTTTGCATGTCAAAAGATCATTTCTGCAAATGTTTATCTCGATTAATATGAAATAGATTAGAATAAGAGTGTGTAGAAATAGTTTGTACAAGAGTAGAGAAAGTCATGTGAGTGTAACACATCAGATTTTTTTGTGTATACATCCACACACTTCAACCGACATGTGAGTTTTCGCGAAGCCGTAAAAAGTGAGACAAAAATGAGGAATTAAGTAAAAGCGTTGAAAATTCCCAACTCTAGCATTTTATTCCTCGGTCAAATAAAATCCTATTTTCACCGCAAAGTCTAGTAACACACAAAAAATTGCTATTTTCCCTCTATTAAATTGGTTGCTAGAATTTTTTAAAGTACAAACGAATGATTTCTTGAGGGGAGTTTATTTATGTGACAAATAAAACGTGTCTCTTGAATTTTATAGAAGTACCTGTGAAGTTCTCATCGTTCGAAAAATGCTGGCACTATTTACCGGTTTTTAGTTTCTCTACTACGTATAATAAGTAGGGGGAGTATTGTATACCAGCCAAAAATGTCATGTCGATATTTTACCGCAATACATTTACTGAATTAAAAAACAAGCGCTTTTAGAAAAATGTCCGTTTTTTCTGTCTGTGGAACTTTAAACAGCATTACTCAAAAACGAAAAGTCGGATCAACACCAATCTTGATATTTAAGCTCAGTACCTCCCAAGGTGCGATACGAAGATTTTCAACAAAATCCCGCCACCCCAGACTACCCTTCACATGGAAGATTTTTCCAAAATTTTGGTGTTCTAAAAATAGCGCTAAAGATTTTGATTAAATTTCCATATATTGAAGATATCTACATGACAAATAAAATGTATATCTTGAATTTTCTGGGAACAGCCTGTGAAGCCCTCTTCATTCGGAAGGAATTTTGTATAATCTTGTATAACTTGTAAACCTTAAGCGATAGACGAAAATGTACTGCACAAAAAATGTAGATCTCTTTAAAACATACAATTTATTTCAAATAAGTTTTTTTGTGGCATAAGCCGTTTCTGAGATATCCGTTATGAAATTTCAAATTGTTCATTTCTTAAATCCGTCAGAATTCGGTTGTTTCTCGCGATGTCATGGAAACAGTACGGAATTTTAAGGAAGCATATAGCGTCCAGTTGTTAAACATTTGACTATCGCTGTTCTCTTTGTATCTATAACGAAATGTGTAATGTAACTGTTTCTGTAAAGGTTTATTTGGATTAAAACGTAATAGACAAAAAAAAAGCGTTAGTAACAATAATTGTTATACCCACAATAAACGATACGAGTGTAGAGAAAGTAATTTGTATGTATCACATCAGGCTTTTAAAGATAATATTATTGTGCTTAGAAGCCCGGCGAGAAATTCATTCAATTTCGGATATTGAACTCTCCAGTGTGAATTAAAATTGGCTGAGAAGACGCCAGAAATGCTTGCATAGAGAAGGACAACATTTCCATTTTTCATGGTAATCTCTATTTCATTACTGTCATTGTAACTGTAACTGTAAGAACGTAAGGCGATTGCGAAATATTATAGCTGTTTAGGCGGGAGTTGGAGCTGCAACGGCAGGCGCGCAGGAATCTGTACGGTGGCCACAGTGTGAAAGAAAAGCACTGTAGATAAAGGTTTATACAAGTATTTCATGAAATGTTTGTACTAAAACGAAATATTTTGACTCTATTCGTCAACAATAGAAATTGCTTATTTCACACGTGGAATTACTTACTCTCTTGTAAAAGAAACAATTACTAATACCCTTTAAGAGTTAAACTATTCTGTCCTTGAAGTTAGTCGTCTTAATTTGCTTCAATTAATGACCGGTATGTACACATACTTTCTTACGTACTTTTGTGTACCCTGGTTTTAGATCTATATCAATGAGGTGACTTATCCCTTCAAACTAGTGACCACGATTATCTCAAAAATGGTTAATGCCACAAGAAAAAATATTTTTTCGACGTGTGTTTTAACGAGATCTAACACAACGATATGGTTCCGCGGCAACGTATAACGTTTACATTCGGGATGAGCCGGGTTCGTTTCCCATCAACCGCCCAAACTGAGGTTTGTTTCTTATGTTTTTTTTTCCTAGTCGGTAGGCGAATGCTGGAGCGGTTTTTCATTTACCACAATTTTCTTTCCATCATTTCCCTTTCATTCCGTTTATTTCCCATCTTCCAGATGTGCTTCTAGTTTTCGTGGTCTATGCGGTTCCGCACAAATGGCATGGATGCTTGCTTAAAGGAAAGTGTACTCCCCGTGAACACTAGACCGCTGCTTGTTCGACGGGTGAATCGATCCTCGAGCTTGGAACTGTTAGGGACTTCCACGCACCTCTGTGGCCTGTATTCCCCTGTGGTTCCTTCACTTCATTCTTTTCTTTTCGTTTTTAACTTATGCATACGCATACAAAATGAATTTTTTCTAAAACTCCTTTGAGGGAGATTTCGCAGACCTCAACTACTATAGATAAGTGGCAGAAAAGTATAGAATCAACTATATGATTCGGAACTGAAATTTGAAATAGTAAAATAATGTATTAATTTTCATTGTTGATAACTGCTTATGGTTTTGATTTAATTAACAGCTTAGAAAGTCTGTTTCACGTCGCTGTAACTACGTGATGACATGGCGACGAATCTGTTAGGAGATGGCTCGGTGTGTGGCGGAAAGTTAATCTTCTAGGTCTCATCCCTGTATCATACTATCTTGCTTCGTCACTGTGCACAGAAATTTTAATATATAGTAACTGTACCTCTGTTTCTTTGACGGATCGATGGCGCCTTCGACACGTGTCCACAGAAGCCTTAGTGCTAGGCAACTGTACTTCTGTTTCTTTAACGGATCGATGACACTTCGACACGTGTCCACAGAAGACTCAGTGCTAGGCAACTGTACCTCTGTTTCTTTGAGGATCGATGGCGCCTTCGACACGTGTCCACAGAAGCCTTAGTGCTAGGCAACTGTACCTCTGTTTCTTTGAGGATCGATGGCGCCTTCGACACGTGTCCACAGAAGACTTAGTGCTAGGCAACTGTACCTCTGTTTCTGTGACGGATCGATGGTGCCTTCGACGCTTGTTCAACATAGGCCTTAGTGCTAGGCAACTGCACATTTGTTTCTGTGACGGACCCATGGCAGCTTCGACGCGAGTACTCAGAGACCTTAGTGCTAGGCAACTGTATATCTAATACATCAAATGGTATTATGGAACCGTTCAGTCTACCTGCTTTGATTATCTGTGGATAGATAGTATAGCATTCGCATTTATCACCTATCGTGCTATTAAATATCCGTTTGGGTTTTAGCTTTGCGAATGAACGAATTCACGAAAAACTCCAGTTAGGTTGTTCACCCCACGGGATTTGAAACCAGGACCTTGTGAATAGCGGCTACAGTCGTTACCGCCTGAGCCATCCCACTCGGATTCTGGATATTCCCATACTTCTGCAAAATAACTATGGCAACTACGAGCATGTGACCAAGGGTTAAATTGTATTTAGAAGAAATGTTATTCTTCCTGGTCTGGAAAATTCTAACTGACTTCGAGTCTTAAAATTACTTCTGGGAGGAAAATCTAGTAGAATTAGAGATGAGACATGTAATGACAGTTTATGCAACAAGTGAATAATCTTGATTACGTCACACGTGCCTGTTAAACAATCGGCAAGTTTATGAACTGTAGGAAATAAATCATTAAATAATTTGACATCCATAGCTAGTGTCTTCATATGTTGGTAAGTGAGACGTTAGCTTATTTCCCTGCATTTTATTTGTTATTACCTGGCTTGTTGAACCGATAAATAAGACTCCCTTTATGGAAGAGAAGTGGGAGGTGTTAAAGACTGTGACGTAGCCTATCATTAGTGCAGGTATTATAAATTGAGAGCTTAATAATTCTATGTTTAATAATGAACAGACGTTCCTGCCACATCGTGGCTCAGAAAATCAGAATATCACAAAATGGTTTCATTTTCTCTTTAAGCCACAGCAACTTGGAATAACCGTAATTTCTTGGTATAATGAGCCAGTTATGTAGGATACAGTAACACGTGTTTATAACGGTATGATTTTTCTGTGTTTAGAAAAATATTGAAGCAGTTGTTGTCGATAACGTAATCTAATAAGTAAAGAATATATGCAAGAGGAAGTAGGCTGAAAAGAAATTCCTTTGTTCCCCTCTGGACCAGTAGATCCTGGTGCGGCGATCAATATGTGAACTATTAGAAGAGACGGCTTCGCGTGATCTCGTACAGTCCCCATCAAATCCAGTAGAGACTCTACCCCATGGAATGTAAAAACCAAATCGAGCACCTAGAAGGCTGCCGGAGTAATGCACCTGGCCCCGTGGCGCTTGTATGAGCGCTTATCTGCGTTACAACGAGACCTATATTCGAGTCCCAGCATCCACACACGCATTTATGTTTTAATAGAGGGTTGGTCCACCATGCTAAATACAGAGTTGTAGAAAGAAACTGTGGAAATTTCAGGAAAGTGTAGCTTTATTGTGTGTAAGTACACGAGTGGCGAATTACAAACTCGCACCTTAAATATTCATTCTAACACATTTTTACTTCCTCTAGTATAACTTATTTCAACCTTAAAAAATCTGATGTGTTACACTCACATGACTTTCTCTACTCTTGTACAAACTATTTTTACAAACGCTTATTCTCCATATGCTTCATGTTAATCGAGATGTTAATCTTATTGCTAATTTTCTTGTAGATGCAAGGGGAATATGGTAGGCTTTAAGCGACAGTCAAATGTTTTAAGAGCTGGTTGCTAAGTGGAGTATTCCATTCTCTTTGCATTACCAGGACAAAAAAAAATGAATAACGAATTTGAGAAAAAGTAAAAGTATTGGAAAATTTTAGGGAGTAACAAGCAATATCTCGAAAATGGTTCACCCAACAAAAAAGTGTATATGACATAAATTGTATATTTTAACGCGATCTACATTTTTTGTGTAGTAAACTTTTGTCTATCTCTTATGGTTTACCAGTTATGCAAAAGTCGTTCACAATGAAGAATACTTTTGGAGACATTCCCAGAAAATTCAAGATATACATTTCATTTGTCGTGGAAATATCTTAAACATATGATATTTTAATCTAAATCGTTAGCCATTTTTGAGAAAATTAAAATCTGGGGTGGGGGATGTTCTTGAAAACCTAAATACCAAGTTTGGTGTTTATCCGACTATTCGTTTCTGAGTTATGCTGTTCACAGACACACACACGGACACGTTTCCAAAAATGCTTTTTTTGGATTCAGGGGGTCTCAAAACGTGTTTTTCCGGTGAAATCTCGTTATCGAATTTTTGGGTGGAATACAATACTTCCGCTACTTACTATACGTAGTAGGGAAAGTAAAAACAGTATGAAGATAAATTTCTATCTAACTCATACATGTTGCCAATTAGCTTCGTCCTTTTGTACACTCGCACTATTGCTAATAACATCGTCTAATTATTCAATTGCAATTTTCAGCTTTGAACACATAGTATGCAGAATATTTTTCTCTATCAGGGTATATCATTTTTAGAGGCTTTATAAGCTACTGGGATTCCAAATTTCTAAGGAAAATGAGTTTCTCAGTGGAAGTCCGATATTTGCCGTTTCTATACTTATCACGTTGCAACTGGTGAACAAAAGGGTTAGAACGCAGCGCCTTTTACTTTCTCTACCACGTATAGTAGTATTGCATTCCTCCCAAAAATTCGACACCGAGACTTCAAGCGAAATACACATTTTATGGAAATTTGTCTGTCTGTCTGTGAAAAGCATAACTCAAAAATGAAAAGTCGGATAAATATAAAACTTGGTATTTGAGTTCAGTACCTTCCAGAGATGCGACACGAAGATTTTTAAGGAAACACGCCCAACACAAACTACCCTTTTCATGGGACGTTTTGCGAAAATGTTGATTTTTCTCAAAAATGGCTCAAACGATTTTAATTAAAATACCATATGTTTAAGATATTTTTATGATAAATGAAATGTATATGTTGAATTTTCTGAGAATGTCCCCAAAAGTCCTCTTCATTTTGAATGCCTTTCGTATAGCTGGTGAACGGTAAGAGAGAGACAAAATGTTACTACACAAAAATGTAGATCTCGTTATGACACCCAAACTATGTCATATACATTCTTTGTGTGGAGTGAACTATTTCCGAAATATTCCTCATTATTTGTTTGAATTTTCCAATACTTCTGCTTTTTCTCAAATTGGAATTCGTTATTTATTTATTTTTATGTCATGGACATACAAAGAGAATGGAATGCTCCACATAGCAACCAGCTCTTAAAACATTTGACTATCACGTAAAGCCTACCAATTCCCCTTGCACCTACAAGAAAATTAAGAATAAGATTAACATGAATTATATGGAGAATAAGCGTTTGTGAAAATAATTCATACAAGAGTAGAGAAAGTCATGTGAATGCAACACATGAGGTTATTTGTTTTGGCTAGAGTAAACTAAAGTGCTGAGATCTGTCTGTTTTGAATTCTCTATCTTTAATAACATAAGCGTTAGTTAAAATATGCTAAAGAAGAAGATATGGTTTTTTTATCAGATTTACAACAGTTAGCAAGTAAGGTAAAGTGTTGAGACAGCTTTTAAAGAAACGCCGTAACGCTGCAACTTTTGGTATTAATTCTGTATGACAATAAAAGTCATCCATCTATTTAGCTAACAGATGCTTGGCGCGAGGCAGAAGGCACTAAAGGTTAACATCAGTTATAAGGAAGTGTGTACGTTTCTAGCATATAGAACACTGTGAAGTTATGCATTATGTAGGTTACTTATTTAGTATTCCAATAAATATTAATAGTTATGGGGAGAGGATAGAAAGAAACGAAATGTTGATAAATTAAAAAGAAACTCAAATTAAAAATGAATGGTTAGATTATTCAGGTAAAATGAGTGTTAGTAAGGCAGTAAAGAAACAGCTAAGGCTACTCGGGTGTTCAGAAACAATAGTGTATGGAATAAGATAAGAAACGAAAGAAAGGATCTCTAAGAACACCATCAAAAAATAAAGCAAAAGGGTGGGGGAAAACAAAAACCGCTAGGTTAACGCAATATGATGAAATAGTGCAAAGTAGAGTTTTGCGCATCGGTCACTTTTTGCTGTTTGTTAAAATATTCAACGCACGCTAAATGTAATTTTGTCAAAACAAAACAAACTGTATCCTATCAACTTAAAGGTTTTGTAATTTTATATTTGCATTTTTCTTTCATATGTCTATTTCTATGCCTGTAAAATCGTATTCCGAAGCACTAAACATCTATCTGAAACATATAATTAAGAGGACTTCACAGGGTATTCCCAGAAAATACATTATATACGTTTTATTTCTTATAGAAATATATTTAATATATGGTATTTCAATCAAACTCAGTAGAGTATTTTTGAGTAAATCAAACGTTTAAAAAAATGTACCATTTAAACGGTAGTTGCGGTGGGAGGATTTTGTTGAACATTTTAATGTCGCTCTTTTAGAACTTACTGAACTTAAGATACGAAGTTTGGTATTTATCCGGTTTTCGTTTTTACTTTCTCTACTGCGTATAGTAAGTAGGGGAAGTATTGTATTCTACCCAAAAATTCGATACCGAAATTTCACCGAAAACATATGTTTTGAGATCCCCTGAATCCAAAAAGCATTTTTGGAAACATGTCCGTGTGTGTGTCTGTATGTCTGTGAACAGCGTAACTCAGAAACGAACAGTCGGATAAACACCAAACTTGGTAATTAGGTTCAGTATCTTCCAGAGATGCGACCCTAAGGTTTTCAAGAAAATCTCCCACCCCAGATTACCCTTTACATGGAATATTTTTCGAAAATTTTAATTTTCTAAAAAATGGCTCTTAACAATTTTGATTAAAATATCATATGTTTAAGATATTTTTATGACAAATGAAATGTATATCTCGAATTTTCTGGGAATGTCTCCAAAAATATTCTTCATTGTGACGACTTTTGCATAACTGGTAAACCATAAGAGATAGACAAAATTTTACTACACAAAAAATGTAGATAGCGTTAAAATACACAATTTATGCCATATACATTTTTTTTTGAGTGAACCATTTTCGAGATATTGCTTGTTATTCCCTTAAATTTTCCAATACTTAATACTTTTTCTCAAATTCGTTATTCAATTTTTTTTGTCCTGGTAATGCAAAGAGAATGGAATGCGCCACATAGCAACCAGCTCTTAAAACATTTGACTATCGCTTAAAGCGTAGCAATTCCCCTTGCATCTACAAGAAAATTAGCAATAAGATTAACATGAAGCATATGGAGAATAAGTGTTTGTAAAAATAGTTTGTACAAGAGTAGAGAAAGTCATGTGAGTGTAACACATCAGATTTTTTGAGTTATGATGTTCACAACACACACACACAGTGTATTTTCTAAAAATGTATTTTGTTAAGTGGTCTAAAAACGTGTATTTCTATTTAAATCTCGGTATCGAATTTTTGGGTGGTATGCGATACCTTCTCTGCCTAATATGTACGTGGCAGAGAAAGTGAAAACATATAGAGCGGTGTCAAATGAAGACTAGCAGACATCAGCTGACAGGAAGTTGAATCGGATTGTATAATTAAACCTTCTCTAAGTATAGCAATTGAAACAAAATTGAATGGTAAAGAGAGACATGAAATTATCGTAGGAAGGGAGCAAAGGTCAGGAATGGCATGGTTTAGACTCGGCAGCTGGAGGGCACGATGATTCTGGCAGGAGAATCTGTCTTGGTAAAGAAGATGGGTACATATTACTTTCTCTACTACGTATAGTACGTAGGGGAAGTATTGTATTCCACCCAAAAATTCGATACCAAGATTTTGTGTGTGTGTCTGTGAACAGCATAACTCAGAAACGAACAGTTGTATAAACACCAAACTTAGTATTTAGGTCCAGTATCTTCCAGAGATGCGACACGAAGGTCTTCAAGAAAATCCCCCACTCCAGACTACCCTTTACATGGAACATTTTTCGAAAATTTTAATTTTCTCAAAAACGGCCCTAACGATTTTGATTAAAATATCATATGTTTAAGATATTTTCATGACAAATAAAACGTAAATCTTGAATTTTCTGGGAATGTCCCCAAAAGTATTCTTCATTGTGTATGACTTTTGCATAACCGGTAAACCATAAGAGATAGAGAAAATTTTACTCCACAAAAAATGTAGATGGCGTTAAAATACACAATTTATATCATATACATTTTTGTTGTTGAGTGAACCATTTTCGAGATATTGCTTTTTATTCCCTTAAATTTTCTAATACTTATACTTTTTCTCAAATTCGTTATTATTTTTTTTGTCCTGGTAATGCAAAAAAAATGGAATACTCCACATAGCAACCAGCTCTTAAAATATTTGACTATCGCTTATAGCCTACCAATTCCCCTTGCATCTACAAGAAAATTAGCAATAAGATTAACATCTCGATTAATATGAAGCATATGGAGAATAAGCGTTTGTAAAATTATTTTTTACAAGAGTAGAGAAAGTTATGTGAGTGTTACACATCAGATTTTGTTGTTGTTGTGATGCACTGGCTGACCAGAGGAGCTATCAAAACATGGATAGTTTCTTGACTAAAGTGCGCAAAGCCAGATCCGATTTGTTCAGTCAGTCGGCGGTAATCTATCACTATTTTTATTTCTCTGTCGCGAACACTAAGGTGAATAAAACTGACAAGTTCGCCTAAATCGCAAGTGTTTTTCCCTCCCTAAGGTTTGCACCTTCATGTAATCACCCTTTATTCCACCCCTCTATGTGACTGACTTGAAAAAACAATCCAGTAACACAAAACCGAACCAATGAACAGTATAATTAACGTGAAATGAAGGGGTGGTCCTGACACCACCTGGATGAAAGAATTTAACTGCGATTAGTACGCAAGGAAAGACTAAACCAATATAATTCGTCGTTCTAGAGGAAGGCGTGAAGAATTATTTGCATAAGTCGTTAAATGAGAATGCTACGACGTTTATATGAGAGCCTGTACCTTCTGTCGTTTATTAATGGATATACAAACTCTTCTTAATAAAGCTTATTTATCTATCTACTACATTTTAACGCAAATACACCTTTGCAAAATAGCTACATTACGTACTTACAAAGATAGAAAGAGAACAGTCATAGTCAAATGTTTAACAACTGGACGCTATATGCTGGCCTTAAAATTCCATACTGTTTCCATGACATCGCGAGAAACAAGTGAATGTTGAAAATACTTTAAGTAATCACCACGAAATTAACAATTTGAACCATTAGTAACCGAGATCTACATTTTTTGTGTGGTACGTTTTCGTCTGTCGCTTAACGTTTACGAGTTATACAAGACTACAAAATTCCACAAAAATGAAGAGGGCTTTAAAGGCTATTCCCAGAAAATTCAAGATATAGATTTTATTTGTTATGTAAATATCGTCAATATGTGATATTTTAATCAATAGCGTTACCATGTTTTATAAAATCAAAACTTTCGCAAAATGTTCCTTGTAAAGGGTAGTTATAAGTGGAGGGATTTTATTGAAAATCTTCGTGTCGCATCCTTAAAGATACTGAAGTTAAATACTAAGTTTGGATTTATCCGAATTTTCATTTTGGAGTTATGCTGTTCACAGACACACACATGGACCTTTTTCTAAAAATATTTCTGGTTAAATCTCGGTATCGAAGTTTTGGACCTACTATGTCGTAGTAGAGTAAGTAAAAATTGTTCGTGTTTATTTACACTTTTTTATAATATTTAATTTTTCTTCTAAATGCAATGTAGCACCGCCTTAAATATACCTTTAAAGAATACAAATATTTATAAAAATATCAGATTAAAGGGTTACTTGAATTTAGAATTGTTATTGATTTAAGTATGTTAGAATTTAATTCGTATTTTAAAAAGGATTTCAAATTATTATTTAATATACCTATAATACTCCGCTATAGAGAACATGCAGCGTATAATGTAACCCTTTGGTAGTTCCGCCATATTTTGGGGTGGTAAAGTATATTACATTCCGATTGCTAGAAATGTTCGAGAAAGAGTAGCTCATCATGGCAGAGGGTGGGGCTAGCTTTTTCAGTACCAACACAATCAGCTGCGGTCTATTATGAACTACATTTTATGCCCGTCAGGTATTGCTAGTTACAGAAAGTATTGCATTCCACCCAAAAATTCTATATCGAGATTTTACATGAAATACATATTTTGGCACCTAGAATCAAAAAAAATATCTGACGCTTTACACTCGCATGACTTTCTCTACTCTTGTACAAACTATTTTTACAAACGCTTATTCCCCATATGCTTCATGTTACTTGAGATGTTAATCTTATTGCTGATTTTCTTGTAGATGCAAGGGGAATTGCTACGCGATAGTCAAATATTTTAAGAGCTGATTGCTATGTGGAGCAGTCCATTCTTTTTGCATGTCCAGGACATAAAAAATTCTGATGTGTTACACTCACATGACTTTCTCTACTCTTGTACAATCTAATTTTACAAACGCCTTTTCTCCATATACTTCATGTTAATCGAGATATCGAGATGTCAATCTTATTGGTAATTTTCTTGTAGATGCAAGGGAAATATGGTAGCTTTTAAGCGATAGTCAAATATTTTAACGCTGGTTGCTATGTGGCGCATTCCATTCTCTTTGCATGTCCAGGACATAAAAAATCTTATGTGTTACACTCACATGACTTTCTCTACTCTTGTACAATCTATTTTTACAAACGCCTATTCTCCATATTCATATCAATCCAGATATCGAGATGTCAATCTTATTTGTAATTTTCGTGTAGATGCAAGGGGAATATGGTAGCTTTTAAGCGATAGTCAAATATTTTATCGCTGGTTGCTATGTGGCGCATTCCATTCTCTTTGCATGTCCAGGACATAAAAAAATGAATAACGAATTTGAGAAAAAGTATAAGTATTGGAAAATTTAAGGAAATAACAAGCAATATCTCGAAAACGGTTCACTCAACAACAAAAATGTATATGATATAAGTTGTGTATTTTAACGCGATCTACATTTTTTGTGTAGTAAAATTTTGTCTATCTCTTATGGTTTACCAGTTATGCAAAAGTCGTTCATAATGAAGAATACTTTTGGAGACATTCCCAGAAATTTCGAGATATACATTTCATTTCTCATGATATTATCTTAAACATATGATATTTTCATCAAAATCGTTAGAGCCATTTTTGAGAAAATTAAAATTTTCGAAAAATGTTCCATGTAAAGGGTAGTCTGGGGTGGGGGGATTTTCTTGTAAATCTTCGTGTCGCATCTCTGGAAGATACTGAACGTAAATACCAAGTTTGGTGTTTATCCGACTGTTAGTTTTTGAGTTATGCTGTTCACAGACACACACACACACAGACACACACACAGACACACACACAGACACACACACAGACACACACACGGACATGTTTCCAAAAATGCTTTTTTTGGATTCAGGAGGTCTCAAAACATGTATTTCCGGTGAAATCTCGGTATCGAATTTTTGGGTGGAATGCAATACTTCCCCTACTTACTATACGTAGTAGAGAAAGTAAAAAAATGAATAACGAATTTGAGAAAAAGTATAAGTATTGGGAAATTTAAGGAAATAACAAGCAATATCTCGAAAACCGTTCACTCAACAAAAGAAATGTATATGACATAAGTTGTGTATTGTAACGCGATCTACATTTTTTGTGTAGTAAAATTTTGTCTATCTCTTATGGTTTACCAGTTATGCAAAAGTCGTTCACAATGAAGAATACTTTTGGAGACATTCCCAGAAAATTCGAGATATACATTTTATTTCTCATGACATTATCCTAAACATATGATATTTTCATCAAAATCGTTAGAGCCATTTTTGAGAAAATTAAAATTTTCGAAAAATGTTCCATGTAAAGGGTAGTCTGGGGTGGGGGGATTTTCTTGAAAACCTTCGTGTCGCATCCCTGGAAGATACTGAACCTAAATACCAAGTTTGGTGCTTATCCGATTGTTCGTTTATGAGTTATGCTGTTCACAGACACACACACAGTACACAGACACACACACAGCCACACACACGGACATGTTTCCAAAAATGCTTTTTTTTGGATTCAGGAGGTCTCAAAACATGTATTTCCGGTGAAATCTCGGTATCGAATTTTTGGGTGGAATGCAATACTTCCCCTAAGTAAAAATGAATAACGAATTCCCATTTGAGAAAAAGTGTAAGTATTGGAAAATTTAAGGGAATAACAACCAATATCTCGAAAATGGTTCACCGAATAAAAAAATGTATATGACATAAATTGTGCATTTTAACGCGATCTACATTTTTGCGTAGTAAAATTCTGTATCTCTTATGGTTTATCAGTTATCTAAAAGTCTTTCACAATGAAGAATACTTTTGGAGACATTCCCAGAAAATTCAAGATATACATTTTATTTCTCATGAAAGTATCTTAAATATTCATTCATTCATTATCTGTTTACCCTCCTCTTATGTAGGACTTACACCCCCCAGGACTTACAAGCGGGTGCCTGGGGTCAGAGGCCCGTCGAGGAGCAGACACTCATGGATCAGATAGAGTATCCAGGATGGGTGATCAGCCCGATGCCTGGTATGGGATGAAGGAAGTAGAAGAAACGAAATGTTGGCGAAATGGATGAAAGGAAAGGTGATGATGGAGCAGTTGGTGGAATGAATGGCGGGGGAAACCGGAGAAAACCCGCCCAGACGCCGCTTCGTCCACCACAAATCCCACATGCAGGTCCCGGGGAGTGAACCCGGGTCGCCTCGGTGGGAGGCGAGCGGTCTAACCACTCGGCCACGGCGCCGCCTTATCTTAAATATATGATATTTTAATCAAAATCGTTAGAGCCATTTCTGAGAAACTTAAAATTTTAAAAAATGTTCCATGTAAAGGGTAATCTGGGGTGGGGAATTTTCTTGAAAACCTTTGTGTCGCATCTCTAGAAGATACTGAACCTAAATACAAAGTTTGGTGTTTATCCGACTGTTCGTTTCTGAGTTATGCTGTTCACAAACACAGACAAAGACACACACACGGATATGTTTCCAAAAATTTTTTTTTTTGGATTCAGGGGTCTCAAAACATATATTTCCGGTGAAATCTCGGTATGGAATTTTTGGGTGGAATACAATACTTCCCCTACTTACTATACGTAGTGGAGAAAGTAAACAGAACATTTTTAGACAGCATAACTCAAAAATGAAAGTTGGTATTTAAAAGCTCAGTGTCTTCCAAAGATGCGACATCAAGATCCTTATCGTAACACGTACTTCCAAGTTTTTTATTTACTCAAAAATGGTTGTTACGATTTTTAATAAAATGTCATACATTACAGATATTTGTATGCAAAATAAAGTGTATATCTTGAATTTTCTGGGAATAGCCTGTGAAGTCCTCTTCATTCAGAAGGAATTTTGTACAATCTTATATAACTGGTAAACGTTAAGCGATAGCATAAAAGATGTAGATCCTTTTAAAACATACAATTTACTTTAAATAAAGGATTTTTTATGGTATAACCCAATTTATGAGATATTCGTTATTAATACTTCTAATTCTTCAATACTTTGTCATTCTTTTAAAGTCCTGTCAACATTCAGTTGTTTCTCGCGATGTCATGGAAGCAGTATGGAATTTTAATGTGAAGAAAGATGTTTTCTTTACGTTATTTGCACCAGCCTTGGGCGTTAATTTGAAGTAGTTTGTATTGAAGGTGTTGTATTTTATTTTAACTGTTGGGGAGCCGAAATTGAAGTAGTTGCAACCGCACGTATGGTAAACAGTTTCCGGTAGATTTTGCCCCAAATGTATTTTCAGGTGGTCTTTGCCCCAAGTTTAAAAAAAATTAACCTTGTAATTTAACTGTTTCTTTAAATATTTTATTTTATGTTTGCCTCGGCTGCGTCAGTATTTGTTAGAGATATGGTAGTCTTGGCAGGGCGTGATGCGACAAGAATGTAGGCTGACAAAGATTTTGATTTTACTTCACTTCTTTTTTATTAATCCTTGACACAAGTTAAATAGCACTTCACTGATATCGAGAGCTGTGAGATTCTTTTTATTTAATATTTGCATTTTTTTTACACGTATACTATTTTCGTCTCACACGAATACATATTAAATGTCTCAAGGAAGCACAAGCAACGCATCCAGTTATGAGTACACTCTGCAGGCACCTGAATAGATTTCAATCGTTTAAACTTGTAAATTTCTGTATTTGAAGTCTCTGATTGACTAATCCTACTCCAATAGAATACCTTCATTTAACTAAAACCCCCTCCGGTTGTTTGTTGGCTATTTTATAAACTGTCACTAAAGTCACATTATTACTTACAAGAATCACTAGTAGCATTTAAACTCTCAAACTGATTATTGCCTCAAGTTTACCTCATTGTTGGCAACTTTTAACTTATTATTCTCACAGCTCCTACATTATTAAATTACGTAATACATTCATATAACATTATTGAAGATGTATACAATAATATAACCATATACAATGACTGTTATACACATTTTACAAATTATTACATACACATTTTGCTTCAAGGCGGGCTGTTATTGAATTTTCATATTATATAATTTGACTAAAATCATTTAAGTGTTAAAAATACTGCCTCAAATGCCAGCATATAGCGTCCAGTTGTTAAACATTTGACTATCACGGTTCTCTTTGTGTCTATAACGAAATATGTAATGTAGCTATTTCTGCAATGACTTGGATTAAAATGCAGAAGAAAGAAAATAGGATTTCGTAAAAATAGTTTGTATGCACATTATAAACCGAAGAGGGTAGAGAAAGTCATGTGAGTGTAACATATTTGAGTTTTTCTTTCTATTTAATTTTTTTCTCTTTGACATCAATAAAGGTAGGTTGTCTAGTATATATCTACAAATATTCTCTGTTTATAACATTAATAAATACTGGATCATATTTCGGATGGTAAGATGTGGAATCTGGCGACACACGTGGTGATGCAATCAGGTGACAGAGGTCACATACGGTTTCACTGAGTTGTATAAACGAAACGCAGGTTGGTCTTCTCCCCTGCGTGCACGGCTAATTAGCATGCGATCGATACCCGTGTAGTACAGAAGGCCTTGTTCAAGCTCAAACTTGCTTACTGACCAACATTTCATTCCCTGCCTCCATAAAAAGGCCAACTGCCGACAACGTACAGCTTTACACGCCTGTAAACTGCGCAGGAAATGGAATACGGGACAGCTTTTGTTGCTTTGTAAAGTTAGGCGCTTGTTCTGCTTTGGTCAACATTCACCTGACTTTCTCCTACCACTCTTCTACAAACTGTTCTTAAAAAATTCTGATGTGTTACACTCACATGACATTCCCTACTCTGGTACAAACTATTTTTACAAACGCTTATTCTCCATATGCTTCATGTTAATCGAGATGATAATCTTATTGCTAATTTTCTTGTAGATGCAAGGGGAATATGGTAGGCTTTAAGCGATAGTCAAATGATTTAAGAGCTGGTTGCTATGTGGAGCAATCCATTCTCTTTGCATTACCAGGAAAAAATAAATGGACAAGGAATTCCCATTTGAGAAAAAGTATAAGTATTGGAAAATTTAAGGGAATAACAAGCAATACCTCGAAAATGGTTCACTCAACAAAAAAATGTATATGACATAAATTGTGTATTTTAACGCGATCTACATTTTATGTCTAGTAAAGGTTTGCCTAAGTCTTATGGTTTACCAGTTATGCAAAAGTCCTTCACAATGAAAAATACTTTTGGAGACATTCCCAGAAAATTCGAGATATACATTTTATTTGTCATGAAACTATCTTAAACATATGATATTTTAAACAAAATCATTGGAGCCATTTTTGAGAAAACTAAAATTTTCTAAAAATGTTGCATGTGAAGGCAATCTGGGGTGGGGGGATTTTCTTGAAAACCCTCTTGTCGCATCTCTGGAAGATACTGAACCTAAATACCAAGTTTGGTGTTTATCCAACTGTTCGTTTCTGAGTTATTGTGTTCACAGACAGACAAACAGACACACACACAGGCACACACACGGACATGTTTCCTAAAATGTTTTATTTTTGGATTCAGGGGGTCTCAAAACACATATTAACGGTGATATCTCGGTATCGAATTTTTGGGTGAAATACAATGCTTCCCCTACTTACTATACGTAGTAGAGAAAGTAAAAAGAATAACGAATTCCTATTGAGAAAAACTGTAAATATTGGAAAATTAAAAAGAAATAACAAGAAATATCTAGGAAATGGTTTACTCGATAAAGAATGTATATAACATAAATCGTGTTTGAACGAGCTCTACATTTTTTGTGTAGTAAAATTTTGTCTATCTCTTACGGTTTATCAGTTATGCAAATGTCATTCTCAGAATAAAGGGGACTTTTGGGAACTTTCACAGAAAATTCGAGATATACATTTCATTTGCCATGATAATATATTAAACATATGATATTTTAATCAAAATCTTAGTGCAATTTTTGAGTAAATCAGTGTTTTCGAAAAAGGTTCTATTTAAGGGGTAGTCTGGAGTGGTGTCATTTTCCTATAAATCTTCGTGTAACATCCCTGGAAAATTACTAAACTCCAATGCGAAGTTTGGTATTTACCCGAGTTTTCGTTTTTGAGTCGTGCTGTTCACAGACAGACAGACACACACACACACACACACAGACGTGTTTCCAAAAAGGCTTTATTTGGATTCAGGGCACCTCAAAACGCGTATTTCCGGTGAAAGCTCGGCATATAATTACTTTCTCTACTACGTATAGTAAGTAGGGGAAGCATTGCATTCCACCCAAAAATTCGATACCGAGATTTCACCGGAAATACATGTTTTGAGACCTCCTGAATCCAAAAAAAGCATTTTTGGAAACATGTCCGTGTGTGTGTCTGTGTGTGTGTGTGTGTGTGTGTGTCTGTGTGTCTGTGTATGTGTGTCTGTGAACAGCATAACTCAAAAACGAACAGTCGGATAAACACCAAACTTGGTATTTAGGTTCAGTATCTTCCAGAGATGCGACACGAAGATTTTCAAGAAAATCCCCCCACCCCAGACTACCCTTTACATGGAAGATTTTTCGAAAATTTTAATTTTCTCAAAAATGGCTCTAACGATTTTGATTAAAATATCATATGTTTAAGATAATGTCATGAGAAATGAAATGTATATCTCGAATTTTTTGGGAATGTCTCCAAAAGTATTCTTCATAGTGAACGACTTTTGCATAACTGGTAAACCATAAGAGATAGACAAAATTTTACTACACAAAAAATGTAGATCGCATTAAAATACACAACTTATGTCATATACGTTTCTTTTGTTGAGTGAACCGTTTTCGAGATATTGCTTGTTATTTCCTTAAATTTTCCAATACTTATACTTCTTCTCAAATTCGTTAATCATTTTTACTTTCTCTACTACGTACAGTAAGTAGGGGAAGTATTGTATTCCAACCAAAATTTCGATACCGAGATTTCATCGGAAATACATGTTTTGAGACTCACTGAATCCAAAAAAAGCATTTTTGGAAACATGTCCGTGTGTGTGTCTGTCTGTGTGTGTGTCTGTCTGTGTGTGTGTCTGTGTGTCTGTGTGTCTGTGTGTCTGTGAACAGCATAACTCAAAAACGAAGAGTCGGATAAACACCAAACTTGGTATTTAGGTTCAGTATCTTTCAGAGATGCGACACGAAGGTTTTCAAGAAAATCCCCCCACCCCAGACTACCCTTTACATGGAACATTTTTCGAAAATTTTAATTTTCTCAAAAACGGCTCTAACGATTTTGATTAAAATAAGATATGATTAAGATATTGTCATGACAAATAAAGTTTATCTCGAATTTTATGGGAATGTCTCCAAAAGTATTCTTCATTATGAACGAATTTTTCATAACTGGTAAACCATAAGAGATAGACAAAATTTTACTACACGAAAAATGTAGATCGCGTTAAAATACACAATTTATGTCATATACATTTCTTTTGTTGAGTGAACCGTTTGCGAGATATTGCTTGTTATTCCCTTAAATTTTCCAATACTTATACTTTTTCTCAAATTCGTTATTCATTTTTTTATGTCCTGGACATGCAAAGAGAATGGAATGCGCCACATAGCAACCAGCGTTATAATATTTGACTATCGCTTAAAACCTACCATATTCCCCTTGCATCTACAAGAAAATTATCAATAAGATTGACATCTTGATATCTCCATTAACATGAAGCATATGGAGAATAAGCGTTTGTAAAAATAGTTTGTACAAGAGTAGAGAAAGTCATGTGAGTGTAACACATCAGATTTTTTTATGTCCTGGACATGCAAAGAGAATGGAATTCGCCACATAGCAACCAGCGTTAAAATATTTGACTATCGCTTAAAAGCTACCATGTTTCCCTTGCATCTACAAGAAAATTACCAATAAGATTGACATCTCGATATGTCGATTAATATGAAGCATATGGAGAATAGGCGTTTGTAAAAATAGATTGTACAAGAGTAGAGAAAGTCATGTGAGTGTAACACATCAGATTTTTTTATGTCCTGGACATGCAAAGAGAATGGAATTCGCCACATGGCAACCAGCGTTAAAATATTTGACTATCGCTTAAAAGCTACCATGTTTCCCTTGCATCTACAAGAAAATTACCAATAAGATTGACATCTCGATATGTCGATTAATATGAAGCATATGGAGAATAGGCGTTTGTAAAAATAGTTTGTACAAGAGTAGAGAAAGTCATGTGAGTATAACACATCAGATTTTTTTATGTCCTGGACATGCAAAGAGAATGGAATTCGCCACATGGCAACCAGCGTTAAAATATTTGACTATCGCTTAAAAGCTACCATGTTTCCCTTGCATCTACAAGAAAATTACCAATAAGACTGACATCTCGATATGTCGATTAATATGAAGCATATGGAGAACAGGCGTTTGTAAAAGTAGATTGTACAAGAGTAGAGAAAGTCATGTGAGTGTAACACATCAGATTTTTTTGTAGGAATGCAATATTTTCCCTTCTTGCTATTTGTAGCTGAGAAAGTAAAAATTCTAGGAGCCAAATAAATGGAGGGTAAAATTTATTATTTTTTTGTTTTTTTTTTTGTTTTTGGACATAAAGATCAAATGGAAATACAGTTTACGTGTTTTGGTGGTTTTACAGATTCATTTTTTCAGTTTTATAATGTTTTTTAAATATGCCAAAATTGCAACTCTTTTGTACGTGGTGTTCTCAAAAACTCTTTCATGCTTTTGGTGGAGCATTTACTTGATTTTACGGTGAAAATTGGATTTTCTTTGATAGAGGAAATAAAGTTCAAAGTTGGTAATTTTCAATGTTTTTGCCTTTTAACCTCAGTTTTATCTGCTCACTTTTTACGACCACACGAATTTAGTTCTCCACCTTTACCTCACATGTTGATGAATGTGTGTGAATTTATGCACAAAGATGATCTACCCAATACATGAAAGATACTTTTGAAAACACCACGTACAAAAAGTTGCAATTTTGGCATATTTTTCAAATTTTGTATAACTGTTAAAACAAACGATCTGAAAAACCGCCAAAAGGCGTAAACTGTATTACCATTTTATCTTTATGTCCTAAAATATTAATTTTACTATCCATTGATTTGGTTGCTAGAATTTTTTAAAGTACAGACTAACACTTTGAGTAACTAAGTAAAAGAGGAGCGATAGTCAAATCTTTAAAAAGCGGGTCGCTGTATGCTGGCTTTAAAGCTTCGTATGGCATCGGGAGAAACAAATGAGTGGCGACTTAGCACTAAACAAAAACGTAACGTATTTGAGAATTGAAGCCTTAACACTGCCGCTAAGAAGGTGTGACAGTTTGACTCACGAATGTAGATGCCACCCTTTCCCGTTGTCTCCATGCCGGCCTCTCCAATGGTAGTTCTATGAGTGCTTTTCCTCAGGTTACGCTTAGATGTATTGTGAAGGATATCATCAGTTTAAATTGACTGAAAAATTATTTGTGAACTAATAGTTGTGCTCTTGAAGCAAGTTGCCGACGTTTTGAGATGAAGAAATGGATTGATTCTGAATTATACCACTGGAAACTATAACAACTGAGTTATTATACCTGCTAACTTCTGTAGTATAAAGGTTACAATTGGAAATAACTGTACCCGCAATAAAAGAGACTAGAGGTGTAACTTGCCTGAAACCGTAAAATGTTGACTGGTAAAATTCCTCGCGATAGTCCCGAAATCTTTATCATTCAAACGCGCACTAGGTACACGAGCCAGTCACTGATGCTACCATAAATAGGTAAGCAGGTAGATAGAGAGATAGACAGATATAAAGATAAATAGATAGGTAGATAGATAGGCAGATAGATAGACAGACAGACAGACAGACAGATAGTAATTGATGTATGCACAACAGTGTGTCGAATGCAAATACCAGTCACAGTACCAGAGAAAACTGTCTCCCTGATTTAAGTGCCCGCGTTCTTATTACTTAAGCCACGTCTACATTAAACATTCTTTTTCCCACCAACGCTTAAGCTCCTCTTCTTGCGCGTCTCTGCCTCTGTTACTATGGAGTTTAGCTAAAACTCTCAGAATGTAAGCGCCTTTCTCTTTTCCAGAAATTCTTTTGCCTGCGTGACTGTGTAACGTACTGAACTTAACTCTAAACTCCCCTACCAGAAAGTTCGCTCCTTCTGGACTCAATAATGACTTGGTTAACCTGACTCCTAATTACCTTCATCTTTCAGCCCCAGTTTATTACACCAATAATCGATTTAATGTACGGAAATTATTTCTTTATCTCAGTATCAATTTTACTTTCTCTGCTACGTTTAGTAAGTAGGGGAAGTATTGTACTCCACCCAAAAATTCGATACCGAGATTTCACCAGAATATATGTTTTGAGACCACCTGAATCCAAAAAATTTTTTTGGAAACATGTCCGTGTGTGTGTGTGTGTGTGTGTGTGTCTGTCTGTCTGTCTGTCTGTCTGTGAACAGCATAACTCAGAAACGAACAGTCGGATAAAGACCAAACTTGGTATTTAGGTTCAGTATCTTCCAGAGATGCCACACAACGGTTTTCAAGAAAATCCCCCACCCCGGATTACCCTTTACATGGAAGATTTTTCGAAAATTTTAATTTTCTCAAAAATGGATCTTAACGATTTTTATTAAAATATTATATGTTTAAGATATTGTTATGACAAATAAAATGTATATCTTGAATTTTCTAGGAATGTCTCCAAGAGTATTCTTCATTGTGAACGACTTTTGCATAACTGGTAAACCATAAGAGATAGACAAAATTTTACTACACAATAAATGTAGATCGCGTTAAAATACACAATTTATGTCATACATTTTTGTTTTGAGTGAACCATTTTCGAGATATTGCTTGTTATTCCCTTAAATTTTTCAATACTTATTTTCTCAAATGGAAATTCGTTATTCATTTTTTTTGTCTTGGATATGCAAAGAGTATTAATCTGTGGGAAAGGGAATGGTGCTGCACCTAGCAACCAGCTATTAAGAGATATGCATGTGCTTAAAGGCTACTGTATTTGTATATTGCCCTTGTAAATATATTTTCCCCTCACATCTACAAGAAAATTAGCAATAAGATAGAGTCTGCAAATGTTTATCTCGATTAACATGAAGTAGATGGAGAATAAGCGTTTGTATAAATAGTTTGTACAAGAGTAGAGAAAGTCATGCGAGTGCAACGCATCAGTTTTTTTATTTAATTGTGTACATTTTCCCGTCAATAATTACGGTATCAGAATTCAAGCCAGTAACAATAAACATCTCGAAAACTATTAATGTATAAACACTTTATCTCAATATATAAATTTCAGTGTATGTATGTATGTATGTATGTATGTATGTATGTATGTATGCGTGTGTTGCTTTTAGGCTTCTACACCGTTGCACATGCTAGCCTCTAGTTCTGAGGTCGTGGGTTCGAATCTGGTGGAGGGCGATAGATTTTTTTTCCAGCGTAAAAATCCTTAGGATGGCTTCCTTTGGAGGGGAAGTAAAGCCGGTGATCCCGTCTCGTAGGTTTATGGCAAGTAAAAGAACCTCAATCTTGATAAGGAAGCCTCTGTGCAAAATTACCGGTCTTTCACGCCCAATATAGAATGGGACGCTAAGGACCACAGCAGTTAAAGGGCGTCCATAAATATAAACTCAATTTAATTATTTACCGTTGCACCGATTTCGACCAAACTTGTCACAAATAACGTTTGACACAAGACAAAAATTACTGTCTGGCTTAGAATTCAAAATTCCGCCACATTTCGCAGGATTAGTTATTTAAGTTTGTGTGGTGCCTACAAAAGCTCGCAAGACCAACTATATCTTTCTCAACGATAATCATAATAGCTCGAACATTGACAACACAAGAATAATAATTACTTAGTTTTTCACGACCTCACAAATAAACAAAGGATCATCGAGTTCACATGTTTTTCGCTGATCCTCTCTCTTACATTGATCATGGAGTCATAACACAGTCAAATAATTATTACAGCTATGCCACCTGTTGCTATGCTTGCGCAAATGTAAAAGCGCTACAATCGCTTTGTAAAAAATTAATAGTATTTCAAACTTACTATATTGAACTATTAAGAAAAGATTTCTATTTACGTATAATTTATTAGCCTCACGCTTGGGAAGCCAATTTGAGAAAGTGTTTTGTTGTTTACGTAATTTATTTATTTAGCTCCTCGTATGGACGTCAATTTTAAGAAGCATTATTTTTGTTACGCTCCAAGTTTTTTTTTTTTAAAAATTAACTTTGTTACTACACTGCTTCTTTAACTATTTATGTTTGTGTTTGCCTCGGCTGCGTCAGTATTGTTTTAGAGACACGTTTCTCTTAATCAGGGTGCGGTGCAACAAGAATGTAGGCTTACACAGAATTAAGTTTTAAATTCACATCTTTTTATTAATTCTTGACACAAATTAAATAACAGTACACTGATATTAAGAGCTGTGAGATTCTTTTATTTAATACTTGCACTTTGTTATCGCGTATACATAATTTTTGTGATACACGAATACGTAATATTTCTTTAGAGAACGCATCTTCCATCCGGTCACTACCATGGTCTGCCAGCAACTGAACATATTTCAACCGTCTAAACCCGTAAACGTCTGTATTTTAAGTCTCTGAATGTCCAATCCTAGTCCAATAGAACACCTGCACTCTACTAAAGCTTTCTCTGGCTGTTGATTGGCTAATTTTAAGCTGTGACAAAATTTATATTATCGTTGCTCTAATCATGACTACTAATATTTAAACTCTCAAACTTATTATTGCCTCAAAGTTACCTCATTTTTAACTCATTGTTAGCAACTTTAAACTTATTATTCTCACAGCTCCCACACTATCAAACCACGCAATGCACTCACATAACTTTATTGAACATGTTTAGAATAATATAAGCATACGCAATGACTGTTACATACATTTTTTTACAAATTATTACATACACATTGCTTCAAGGTGGGCTGCCATTGAATTTACATATTATATAATTTAACTGAAATTACTCAAGTTTTAAAAATACTGCCTCACTATAATAACAGCAACAGCATCAAAAAAGACAAAATACCACTTCCTTATTTTCATGTGATTATTTATTGTGTATTGATACAAATATAACACAAAAGGATTCAATAATATCACACTGACTACAAAACGCGTTCAAACATTGCTAAAATAAAAGTAATAAATAAATCCAAGTTCAGTATAACTCAAAAGAGAAAAGTCGGATAAATACCAAGCTTGGTATTTGAGTTTAATACCTTGCTAGGATGCGACACGAAGATTTTCAAGAAAATCCCCCCCACACTAGACTACCATTTACATGGAAACTTTTTGGAAACAAACATTTGAAAATTCAAACAAATAACCAGGAATATCTCGGAAATGGTTCACTCGACAAATAATATATGCGACATAAATTGTTTGTTTTAACGAGATCTACAGTACTTGTGTTGCACACCTTAGTCTTATCTCTTACGGTTTATCAGTTATGCGAAAATCATACAGAACGAAAAGGACTTCAGTTGTTTCTCGCGATGTCATGGAAACAGTATGGAGTTTGAGGCAGTATTTTTAACACTTGAATAATTTCAATTAAATTATATAATATATAAATTCAATAACAGCCCGCCTTGAAGCAATATGTATGTAATAATTTTAAGAAAAAATATATGTAACAGTCATTCATTGCATATGCTTATATTATTGTAAACATGTTTAAAAATGTTATGTAAATGCATTAAGTAGTTTAATAATGTAAGAGCTGTGAGAATAATAAGTTTAAAGTTGCTAACAATGAGGTAACAATAAGGTAACCTTGAGGCAATAATGAGTTTGAGAGTATGAATACTACTAGTCATGATTAGGCCAGCAATAATGTAAATTTTGTGACAGTTTAAAAATAGCGAATCAACAGCCAGAAAAAGCTTTAGTAAAATGCAGGTATTCTATTGGACTTGGATTAGCCAATCAAAGACTTGAAATACAGAAGTTTACGGGTTTGGACGGTTGAAGTATGTTCAATTGCCTGCAGACTTTGGTAGTAACCGGATGGAAGATGCGTTCTGTAAAGAAATATTACGTATTCGTGTGAAAGGAAAATTAATTACACGCGTTAACAAAGTGCAAGTACTAAATAAAAGAATCTCACAGCTCTTAATATCAGTGTAGTGCTATTTAATTTGTGTCAAGGATTAATAAAAATCTGATGTGAAACACTCACATGACTTTCTCTACTCTTGTACAAAGTATTTTTACAAACGCTTATTCTCCATCTACTTCATGTTAATCGAGATAAACATTTGCAGACTCTATCTTATTGCTAAGTTTCTTGTAGATGTAAGGGGAATATATATTTACAAGGGCAATATAGAAATACAGTAGCCTTTAAGCAGATACATATCTCTTAATAGCTGGTTGCTAGGTGCAGCACCATTCCCTTTCCCACAGATTATAACTCTTTGCATATCCAAGACAAAAAAATGAATAACGAGTTCCCATTTGAGAAAATAAGTATTGAAAAATTTAAGGGAATAACAAGCAATATCTCGAAAATGGTTCACTCAACAAAAACAATGTATATGACATAAGTTGTGTATTTTAACGCGATCTACATTTTTTGTGTAGTAACATTTTGTCTATCTCTTATGGTTTACCAGTTATGCAAAAGTCGTTCACAATAAAGAATACTTTTGGAGACATTCCCAGAAAATTCAAGATATACATTTTATTTACCATAAAGATATCTTAAACATATGATATTTTAATCAAAATCATTACAGCCATTTTTGAGAAAATTTAAATTTTCGAAAAATCTTCCATGTAAAGGGTACTCTGGGGTGGGAGGACTTTTCATGAAAACCTTCGTGTCGCATCCTTGGAAGATACTGAACCCAAATACCAAGTTTGGTGTTTATCCGACTGTTCGTTTCTGAGTTATGCTGTTCACAGACACACACACAGACAGATACACAGACACACACACAGACAGACACACGGACATGTTTCCAAAAATGCTTTTTTTGGATTCAGGGGGTCTCAAAACATGTATTTCCGGTGAAATCTCGGTATCGAAATTTTGGGTGGAATATAATACTTCCCCTACTTACTATACGTAGTAGAGAAAGTAAAAGAAGTGAATTAAAACTTAAAATCTGTGTAAGCCTACATTCTTGTCGCACCACGCCCTGAATAAGAGAAAGGTGTCTCTAAAACAATACTGACGCAGCAGAGGCAAATATAAACATAAAATAGTTAAAGAATTAATGTAGTAAACAAAGTTAATATTTATTTTTAAACTTGGTGCGTAACAACAAAAATACATCTTCAAATAGGCTTTACATACGTAGTAGGATATTACGTAACAAAGAATACAACTTCAAATTAACGCCCAAAGCGTGGTGAAAACTTAAACAAAAAAAATATACTTCAAATTGACGTCCATACGTGGAGCCAAATAAATAAGTAAACTACAAGAACAGTATACTACTTCAAATTTTAAGGCCAGCATATAGCGTCCAGTTGTTAAACATTTGACTATCGCTGTTCACTTTGTGTCTATAACCAAATGTGTAATGTAGCTATTTCTGTAAAGGTTTATTTCAATAAAATGAGCCTCATTAAGAATAGTTTGTATACCCACTAATAAAGGCTAATAAATATTGAGGATAGAGAAGGTCATGTGAATGTATCACATCAGAGTTTTTAAAAGCTTGACTACCGCTATGCGCACTGTACCCTACAACAAAATGTTTAGGCGTATTAATGAAGGTTTATCTCGATTAACAAGAGACTGATAATGTTTTATAAGAACAGTTTGCAGCAGAGTGAGTAAAGAAAGTCATGTGAATACAACATATATTGCTGGAATGTAATGTTGCAAGAATTGGGAATATTTTAGTCATGGCGTAGTTCTGCATGACCTGATTTTGCTAGAAATGCTACGCCGTGGAACCATAAACTTTTACGACGCGCCGTTTGTTGGAAAGTCCCCAGAAAAAGATGTTAGAAACAGTTTTCTTAATTGTAGACAAGGAACATGCAGCCAGCCCTCGTTTTTGAGAAAGAGGTATAGATTGTGCCCAATTGTACGAGAAGCTAAAAAGCAGGAATAAATCCGTATGCAAAGCGGGTAGCCCTTGATTTCTTGGGGATGCTGTCTAAAGGGCAAAGGGCGAAGTGCCATTTGGCATCGCTCCAGCATCCTTCTAGAGCGGAAGATATATCCTCTGCATTCCTTGCTAACAACTTGCTATAAATTATTCACTTCTTAGAGATTACACATTCATTGCATTCAGGTATCAGGTTCATCCAACCTGGCTGCTGCCGCCATTCTACAAAATATTCATAAAAATTGAGGCAGTATTTTTAACATTTAAATGATTTCAGTCTAATTATATAATATATAAATTCAATAACAGCCCGCCTTAAAGCAATATATGAATGTAACAATATATAAAAAGTGTATGTTACAGTAATTTTATATGTTTATGTTATTGTATACATGTTCAATAATGTTATGAGAATGTATTACGTAATTTAATAATGTAGGAGCTGTGAGAATAATAGGTTAAAAGTTGCTAACAATGAGGTAACTTTGAGCAAATAATGAGTAAGAATGTTTAATAATGCTACTAGTCGTTATTGGAGCAACAATAATGTAAATTTTGAGACAGTTTATAAAATAGCCAATCAACAATCAGAAAAAGCTTAAGTTAAATAAAAGTATTCTATTGGATTAGGAATAGCCAATCAGAGACTTGAAATACAGGAATTTACAAATTTAGGTGGTAGAAATGAAGTCAGTTGCTTGTAGACAGCGCTCATAACTGGACGCGTTGGTTGTAGACAGTGTTCCTAACCGGACGTGAGATGCACCCTCGAGAAATTTAATACGTATTCGTGTGAGACGAAAATAGTTTACGTGTTAAAAAGTAGAAGTAATTGATAAAAGAATCTTACAGCTCTCTATATCAGTGAAGTGTTATTTAAATCGTGTCAAGCATTAATAAAAGGAAAATTATAATCTGTGTAGGCCTACATTCTTCAGTTGCACCACAACCCTGCAAAGAGAAACATGTCTCTAACAATAATACTGACGCAGCCGAGGCAAACAAAATATATATTATTTAAAGATACAGTCAAAAATTACAAAGTTAATGTTTTTCAAACATTTGGGGCGAGGGCTACCGGAAACTTTTTACCATACGTGGTTACAAGATCGGCTACCCGACAGTTGAAAAACAATACAACTCCTCCTAAAGTAACACCTTCTTCAAATTGGCTTCTCTACCTTCTGTCTTTATTACTGGGTATATAAAATATTCTCACTAAAGCTGATTTTTCTATCTACTTCATTTTAATCCAAATAAACGTTTACAGAAATAGCTACATTACACATTTCGTTATAGACACAAAGAGAACACCAATAGTCAAATGTTTAACAACTGGACGCTATATGCTGGCCTTAAAATTCCTTACTGTTTCCATGTGCGGCAGTCACCTCCTTCGTCCGTTGCTTTAGGCTTACCTTGATGCTTCTCCCGTTGGTTCCAGAAGTTCACAGTGTGCTGGTTCTCTTCGATTTTGTCCTCGGCTAGCTGCAGTAGTTTTCTTTAAACTATATGGGAGCATGGACTTATCCTCGGTAAAGGAAAGCGTAGATCTCGGGTGGTGATATAGGAAGACATAGACGTGCTTTGTTTATGAAAAGATGACACTGCCGTTTCTTTTTATTTAATTAACACTCGTAGTATACAACACTAGTATTGTCGCCGTAAAATACTGTCCACCGCTGTTAAAATGAGACGCGGATATGACACGAAGTTTAAATATGCTTATTATCTCTTTACGAGTAGCGGTTCTTAGGTGTGTTTCTAAAACTATCTTGATTCCCCTTTTTGGCGCGATATCTCACACATCCTGCAGCATCTCTCCCTGACCACACGTGACAAAAACTGTCTAACAAACTGCAATGCTAAACTGACATGACAAAACTGTCTTGCTAAAACCTCCTTCGAATTTGCTCCAAACAGATCCATTTATAGTCTCAGGCTACTGAGGCTGCTTCCTTTCCTATTGGTCCATTTTTTAGCGCCACTCGACGCGTCTAACTATTTCGTATAAACTTCCAGGGATCTCATTGGTCCAAGTTTAATATAAATCGCGGTTTTTCCCAAGTTTACCGTTAAGCTATCTGTCTCTCTCACTTGGTCACGGCGAATTATCAAATAAAGGGACAAAGGCGTTACACCCTCGCTGTAGGAATAATGGCACTGCGACCGAAGAGAGGTCATAAAACTAGGTTTTCTGCCTTCGAAGGCACTATTCCTGTAGCTAAAACATTTCGTCGTGGACAGTATATTAACACAGCGCTTAAATTATTTACATTAAACCATTTATAACTCTACTAATATTAGTAACCTAGATACATACATAACGTTAAATCACCCTTCTTAAAATATACAAACAGTATGAGAAAAAGATATTTACATAGTATGATTTAACATCAATAAAAGTTAATTAATAAATTATCTATAATTACAGTTCTCGGGCTCGGCCTAGAGTTGCCGTTTCACATGACATCGCGAGAAAGAGCTGAATGTTGAAAAGACTTCAATAGAATGACCAAAAAATGAACGGTACGTACCTTTAATAACGGATATCTCAGGAACGGCTTATGCCACAAGACAAACTTATTTAAAATAAATTGTGTGTTTTAAAGAGGGATGCATTTTTTGTGTCTGGTACGTATTCGTCTATCGCTTAACGTTTACAAGTTTGAAGAAGTTATTTTGTTTTATTGTTATTTGCCCCACGCTTTGGGAGCCAATATGAAGAAGGTTTGTTTGCTACTGCTACATATGGAAAGTCAGTTTGAAGAAGATGTATTATATTTCGACTGTTGGGGAGCCGAACGTGAAGTAGTTGCAACCGCAGTATGGTACCCGGTAACCTTCGCCCCAAGTTTAAAAATATTAACTTTGTAATTTGACTGTTTTTTAAATATTATATATTTATGTTTACCTCGGCTGCGTCAGTATTTATATGTTTTTAGAGACATGTTTCTCTTAGCAGGGTTGTGGTGCGACTAAAAATGTAGGCTTACACAGATTATAATTTTACTTCACTCCTTTTATTAATGCTTGACACGATTTAAATAACACTTCACTGATATATATATATATATATATATATATAGAGAGAGAGAGAGAGAGAGAGAGAGAGAGTGAGAGAGCTGTGATATTTGTTTTTATTAATTACTTGCACTTCTTAATACGTAAACTATTTTTGTCTCACACAAAATACGTATTAAATTTCGCGAGGACACATGTAGCATGCGATTAGGAACACTGTCTGCAAGCAACTGACTTCTAAATTTGTACAATTTGCCCTATTTCAGTTTCTGATTGGTTAATCCTACTCCAATAGAATACTTTTATTTAACTTAAGGTTTGTTCTGGTTGTTGATTAGCTGTTTTATAAACTGTCACAAAAATTACATTATTGTTGCTCCAAGAATGACTAGTAGCATTATTAAACCTTCTAATTCATTATAGCCTCAAGGCTAGCTCATTGTTACCTCATTGTTAGCAACTTTTAACCTGTTATTCTCACAGCTGCTATATTATTAAATTACGTAATTATTCACATAACATTATTAAACATGGATACAATAATATAAACATTTGCAATGACTGTTACATATATTTTACAGATTATTACATACACATATTGCTTCAAGGCGGGCTGTTATTGAATTTACATGTTGTATAATTTGACTGAAATTATTTAAGTGTTAAAAATACTGCCTCAAGTTATACAAGATTATACAAAACTTCTTTTAATAACCTCCTAGATTATTTGTAGAAAATTCAAGATATACATTTTATTTTTCGTGTAAATGTCTTTCATATACGAAATTTTAACCAAAATCGTTAGAGCTACTTTATAGAAAATTAAATTTTTGAAATATATTAAATGTAAAGGGTAGTTGGGGTGGGGGATTTTCTTCAAAATCTTCGTGTCGTATCCTTGGAAGATAGCGACTTGTATACCAAGTTTGGTATTTATCCGACTTTTCGTTTATGAGCTATGCTGTTCACACACACACACACACACACACACACACGCACACGGACATGTTTCCAAAAAGGCTTTATTTGAATTCCGGGCACCTCAAAACATGTACTTCTAGTGAAATCGTTGTATCTAATTTTTGGGTGGAATACAACATACGTGGTAGATAAAGTAAACAGTGTTCTATCGAATGTACATAATGTAATTTTATAATCACTTGTGAAAATCGGCAAAATTTTACAACAATGTGGAACAAATAAGTGAACGAGGCCGCTCCGTTGTAACGTGTGAGGTTCGCGTACTAGACGCCCCGGGTTCATCCCCTTTGGGCCGGTTACTCTGACTGGGTTTTTTCCTGGTTCGCTAGAGGAATCTTGGGATACATTATGTAACGCCGCAAACGTTCCGACCCCCCCCCGGTGATACTTCTGACGTTACCAGCAGTAAGTCGGGCCGAACATCTGAGTCCCTCCCGGAAGGGAGCTATTCGGGTTGGGTTGGACTCGGCGAGCCAGTGGTTCCCGACCTCTATGACAGCGTGGTCTGGTCGATGCCCAAGCGGGGTTATGAGATCCTCAATGTCCTCCGGCACCAACCTGGAGAGCTGGAAGACCGTGTGGTAGACACTGTCGCCCCCTTGTTTGGTAGTCTCTCCCTCAGAAGTTGATGCGCGGTAGTTTCGTAATCACTTCCGTCCCTGTGAAAGCAGGGAGGATGGTGAAGTAGATTGTTGCTTCACGTATGAAAAGCCAGTTTGAAGATGAGAGTTGTATTATATTTCAACTGTTGGGGAGCCGAACTTGAAGTAATTGCAACCGCACGTATATTAAAAAGTTTCCGGTAGCCTTCGTCAAAAAAAGTTTAAAAAAATATTGAGTTTGTAACTTTGACTGTTTCTTTATATATTATATATTTATGTTTGCCTCGGCTGCGTCAGTATTTATTTTTTTAAAGACATGAATTTCTTAGCAGGGCGTGATGCTGCTGAAGAATGTAGGCTTACACAGATTATAATTTTACTTCACTCCTTTTTATTAATTCTTGACACAATTTTAATAACACTTCACTGATATAGAGAGATGTGAGATTTTTTTGTTAATAACTTTCAGTTTTTAACACGTAAACTATTTTCGTCTCACATGAATACATATTAAATTTCTCGAGGACGCATCTCGCGTCTGGTTAGGAGCACTGTCTACAACCAACGCGTGCAGTTATGAGCACTGTCTACAAACAACTTAATTGATTTCTACCGCCTAAATTTGTAACTTTGTATACTTCAAGACTCTGATTGGCTATTCCTACTCCAATAGAATACTTTCATTTAACTTAAGCTTCTTTCTGTTTGTTGATTGGCTATTTTATAAACTGTCTCAAAATTTACATTATTGTTGCTCCAATAATGACTAGTAGCATTAAACTTTCAGATGCATTATTGCCTCAAGGCTATATCATTGTTACCTCATTGTTAGCAACTTTTAACTTATTATTCTCACAGCTCCTACATTATTAAGTTACGTAATACATTCACATAACATTATTACATGTATACAGTAATATAAACATATACAATGACTGTAATATGCACTTTTTATATATTGTTTCATACACACATTGCTTTAAGGCGGGCTGTTATGATATTTTTTATTGTATAATTTGACTAAAAATCATTTAGGTGTTAAAAATGCTGCCTCATTGGAAAAACCTACAGAGAAGAGCCACTTGGTTGGCGACAACATAGGTAGAGGAGGGGAGCTATGTTGCCGGCTCTAGCTTGATATTTATGTCCCCCATTTCATTTACTTATGTATAAGGGTCATAGATCAGGCGAGTGGACGGAAGACTAGGTCTATGATGGTGGAAATGTCTTTCCTGGACTTCGGTGTGTGACGGGCCCTCACGTCACTATAAGCATAATAGGCGACTGTGCGCTTAATTGATTGATATAAAACTAATAAAATGAAAAACGCCAGAATACGTAAACTGTTTTTTCTGCAATTAAATTGGGAACTTGTCTCTCCGTTAATTTGGCTGCTAGAAAACATGTGAAAGTACACGTTCTGTCGCGGTTCTGCATAAAATGACAGAGCTTGTTAGTGATAGTATATTGTAACTTTAACATAAACCAACGTGTCGCTATCTGCGGGTTTTAGAGGTCCCACCACATGGTGTGTACAGTAAAACTATACTTTAGAAGAGGATTTCAGCTCTCCGGTCAAGGCTACGAGTATTAAGAACAAATTAATAACGTAAAATTGCCAAAAAGTGTCCTTTAATCTCTTCTCAAGGATACCCATAGCTAAAATTTATTCAAAATTTTCAAGAAATTAAAAAAATGGATTTCTGTGCAAAAAATCTGTCGTGTTACACTCACAGGACTTTCTCTACTCTTGTACAAACTATTTTTACAAACGCTTATTCTCCATATGCTTCATGTTAATTGAGATGTCAATCTTATTGCTAATTTTCTTGTAGATGCAAGGGGAATATGGTAGGTTTTAAGCGATAGTCAAATGTTTTAAGAGCTGGTTGCTATGTGGAGCATTCCATTCTCTTTGTATGACCAGGACATAAAAAGATGAATAACGAATTTGAGAAAAAGTATAAGTATTGAAAAATTTAAGGGAATAACAAGCAATATCTCGAAAATGGTTCACTCAACAAAACAAAAATATATATTATATAAACTGTGTATTTGTAACGCGAACTATATTTTTTGTGTTGTAAAATATTGTCTATCTCTTATGGTTTACCAGTTATGCAAAAGTCGTTCACAATGAAGAATACTTTTGGAGACATTCCCAGAAAATTCGAGATATACATTTTATTTGTCATGAAAATATCTTAAACATATGATATTTTAATCAAGTCGTTAGAGTCATTTTTGAGAAAATTAAAATTTTCGAAAAATCTTCTATGTAAAGGGTTATCTGGGGTGGGGGGATTTTCTTGAAAACCATCGTGTCGTATCTCCGGAAGATACTGAACCTAAATACCAAGTTTGGTGTTTATCCGACTGTTCGTTTCTGAGTTATGCTGTTCACAGACACAAACACACAGACAGAAACACAGACACACACAGAAACACAGACAAACATAAACACACATACACAGACATACAGACAGAAACACACATAGTCAGACACACAGACAGAAACACAGACACAGACAAACGTAAACACACATGGTCAGACACACAGACAGAAACACAGACACACACGGAAAAACACAGACGGACATACACATAGACACACACAGACAAACACACATAGACACACACAGACACACTCAGACTCACTCAGACAGACACACACAGACACCCAGACACATTCATAGACACACACAGACAGACACGCACAAAAACACAGACAGACATACACACAGACACAGACACACACAGACACCCAGACACACTCATAGACACACACAGAAGTACAGACACAGACATCCAGACACACTCATAGACACACACAGAAGCACAGACACATTCATAGACACACACAGACAGACACGCACAAAAACACAGACAGACATACACACAGACACCCAGACACACTCATAGACACACACAGAAGCACAGACACAGACACCCAGACACACTCATAGACACACACAGACAGACACGCATAGAAACACAGACAGACATACACACAGACACACACAGACACCCAGACACACTCATAGACACACACAGACAGACACGCACAGAAACACAGACAGACATACACACAGACACAGAAGCACAGACACAGACATCCAGACACACTCATAGACACAAACAGACAGACACGCACAGAAACACAGACAGACATACAGACAGACACACACAGACACACAGACACATTCATAGACACACACAGCCAGAAAAACACACACAGAAACATAGACATACAGACAGAAACACAGACATAGACAAACATAAACACGCATACTCAGACACACAGACAGAAACACAGACACACACAGACAGACACACACGGAAAAACACAGACACAGACAGACAAACACACTTAGACACACACAGACACACTCATAGACACACACAGACACCTAGACACACTCATAGACACACACAGACACCTAGACACACTCATAGACACACACAGACACCTAGACACACTCATAGACACACACAGACACACTCATAGACACACACAGACACCTAGACACACTCATAGACACACACAGACACCTAGACACACTCATAGACACACACAGACACCTAGACACACTCATAGACACGCACAGAAACACATAAGAACATACACACAGACACAGACACACACACTCAGAAACCCAAACACACTCATAGACACACACTGAAACATAGACACGCACAGAAACACAGACAGACATACACACAGACACAGACACACTCATAGATACACACAGACACCCAGACACACTAATAGACACACACAGAAACACAGACACACAAGGAAAAACACAGACAGACATACACACAGACACACATAGACAGACACACTCATAGACACACACAGACACCCAGACACACTCATAGACACGCACACAAACACAGACAGACATACACACAGACACAGACACACTCATAGACACACAGAAACACAGACACAGACACCCAGACACACTCATAGACACACACGGACAGACACACACAGAAACACAGACAGACATACACACAAACATAGACACAGACACAGACACCCAGACACACTCATAGACACACACAGACAGACATACACACAGAAACACAGACAGACATACACAAAAACACAGACACAGACACACACAGAAACACAGACATAGACACACACAGAAACACAAACACAGGCACCCAGACACACTCATAGACACACAAAGACAGACACGCACAGAAACACAGACAGACATACATACAGACATAGACACACACAGACACCCAGACACACTCATAGACACACACAGCCAGACACACACAGAAACACAGACAGATATACACACAGACATAGACAAACACAAACACCCATACACACTCATAGACACACAGACACACACATAGACACACATAGATACACTCATAGACACACACAGACACCCAGACACACTCATAGACACACACACAGACACCCAGACACACTCATAGAAACACACAGACTCAGACACCCAGACACACTCATAGACACACACAGACACAGACACCAAGACACACTCATAGACACACACAGGTTCAGACACCCAGACACACTCATAGACACACACAGACACAGACACCCAGACACACTCATAGACACACACAGGTTCAGACACCCAGACACACTCATAGACACACACAGACACAGACACCCAGACACACTCATAGACACACACAGGTTCAGACACCCAGACACACTCATAGACAAACACAGACTCAGACACCCAGACACACTCATAGACACACACAGGTTCAGACACCCAGACACACTCATAGACACACACAGACACAGACACCCAGACACACTCATAGACACACACAGGTTCAGACACCCAGACACACTCATAGACACACACAGGTTCAGACACCCAGACACACTCAAAGACACACACAGACAGACACGCACAAAAACACAGACAGACATACACACAGACACCCAGACACACTCATAGACACACACAGAAGCACAGACACAGACACCCAGACACACTCATAGACACACACAGACAGACACGCATAGAAACACAGACAGACATACACACAGACACACACAGACACCCAGACACACTCATAGACACACACAGACAGACACGCACAGAAACACAGACAGACATACACACAGACACAGAAGCACAGACACAGACATCCAGACACACTCATAGACACAAACAGACAGACACGCACAGAAACACAGACAGACATACAGACAGACACACACAGACACACAGACACATTCATAGACACACACAGCCAGAAAAACACACACAGAAACATAGACATACAGACAGAAACACAGACATAGACAAACATAAACACGCATACTCAGACACACAGACAGAAACACAGACACACACAGACAGACACACACGGAAAAACACAGACACAGACAGACAAACACACTTAGACACACACAGACACACTCATAGACACACACAGACACCTAGACACACTCATAGACACACACAGACACCTAGACACACTCATAGACACACACAGACACCTAGACACACTCATAGACACACACAGACACACTCATAGACACACACAGACACCTAGACACACTCATAGACACACACAGACACCTAGACACACTCATAGACACACACAGACACCTAGACACACTCATAGACACGCACAGAAACACATAAGAACATACACACAGACACAGACACACACACTCAGAAACCCAAACACACTCATAGACACACACTGAAACATAGACACGCACAGAAACACAGACAGACATACACACAGACACAGACACACTCATAGATACACACAGACACCCAGACACACTAATAGACACACACAGAAACACAGACACACAAGGAAAAACACAGACAGACATACACACAGACACACATAGACAGACACACTCATAGACACACACAGACACCCAGACACACTCATAGACACGCACACAAACACAGACAGACATACACACAGACACAGACACACTCATAGACACACAGAAACACAGACACAGACACCCAGACACACTCATAGACACACACGGACAGACACACACAGAAACACAGACAGACATACACACAAACATAGACACAGACACAGACACCCAGACACACTCATAGACACACACAGACAGACATACACACAGAAACACAGACAGACATACACAAAAACACAGACACAGACACACACAGAAACACAGACATAGACACACACAGAAACACAAACACAGGCACCCAGACACACTCATAGACACACAAAGACAGACACGCACAGAAACACAGACAGACATACATACAGACATAGACACACACAGACACCCAGACACACTCATAGACACACACAGCCAGACACACACAGAAACACAGACAGATATACACACAGACATAGACAAACACAAACACCCATACACACTCATAGACACACAGACACACACATAGACACACATAGATACACTCATAGACACACACAGACACCCAGACACACTCATAGACACACACACAGACACCCAGACACACTCATAGAAACACACAGACTCAGACACCCAGACACACTCATAGACACACACAGACACAGACACCAAGACACACTCATAGACACACACAGGTTCAGACACCCAGACACACTCATAGACACACACAGACACAGACACCCAGACACACTCATAGACACACACAGGTTCAGACACCCAGACACACTCATAGACACACACAGACACAGACACCCAGACACACTCATAGACACACACAGGTTCAGACACCCAGACACACTCATAGACAAACACAGACTCAGACACCCAGACACACTCATAGACACACACAGGTTCAGACACCCAGACACACTCATAGACACACACAGACACAGACACCCAGACACACTCATAGACACACACAGGTTCAGACACCCAGACACACTCATAGACACACACAGGTTCAGACACCCAGACACACTCAAAGACACACACAGGTTCAGACACCCAGACACACTCATAGTCAAACACAGGTTCAGACACCCAGACACACTCATAGACACACACAGGTTCAGGCACCCAGACACACTCATAGACACACACAGGTTCAGACACCCAGACACACTCATAGACACACACAGGTTCAGACACCCAGACACACTCATAGACACACACAGGTTCAGACACCCAGCCACACTTATAGACACACACAGACACAGACACCCAGACATACTCATAGACACACACAGGTTCAGACACCCAGGCACACTCATAGACACACACAGGTTCAGACACCCAGACACACTCATAGACACACACAGACACATACACCCAGACACACTCATAGACACACACAGACAGAGACACCCAGACACACTCATAGACACACACAGACACAGACACCCAGACACACTCATAGACAAACACAGGTTCAGACACCCAGACACACTCATAGACACACACAGACTCAGACACCCAGACACACTCATAGACACACACAGGTACAGACACCCAGACACACTCATAGACACACACAGACAGACATACACACAGAAATACAGACAGACATACACAGAAACACAGACACAGACACACACAGAAACACAGACATAGACACACACAGAAACACAAACACAGGCACCCAGACACACTCATAGACACACAAAGACAGACACGCACAGAAACACAGACAGACATACATACACACATAGACACACACAGACACCCAGACACACTCATAGACACACAGGCACTCTCATAGACACACATAGATACACTCATAGACAGACACACAGACACCCAGACACACTCATAGACACACACACAGACACCCAGACACACTCATAGTCACACACAGACTCAGACACCCAGACACACTCATAGACACACACAGGTTCAGACACCCAGACACACTCATAGACACACACAGGTTCAGACACCCAGACACACTCATAGACACACACAGACTCAGACACCCAGACACACTCATAGACACACACAGACTCAGACACCCAGACACACTCATAGACAAACACAGGTTCAGACACCCAGACACACTCATAGACAAACACAGGTTCAGACACCCAGACACACTCATAGATACACACAGGTTCAGACACCCAGACACACTCATAGATACACACAGGTTCAGACACCCAGGCACACTCATAGACACACACAGACACAGACACCCAGACACACTCATAGACACACACAGGTTCAGACACCCAGACACACTCATAGACACACATAGATACACTCATAGACACACACACAGACACCTAGACACACTCATAGACACACACAGACACCTAGACACACTCATAGACACGCACAGAAACACATAAGAACATACACACAGACACAGACACACACACTCAGACACCCAAACACACTCATAGACACACACTGAAACATAGACACGCACAGAAACACAGACAGACATACACACAGACACAGACACACTCATAGACACACACAGACACCCAGACACACTAATAGACACACACAGAAACACAGACACACAAGGAAAAACACAGACAGACATACACACAGACACACATAGACACACACAGACACACTCATAGACACACACAGACACCCAGACACACTCATAGACACGCACAGAAACACAGACAGACATACACACAGACACAGACACACTCATAGACACACAGAAACACAGACACAGACACCCAGACACACTCATAGACACACACGGACAGACACACACAGAAACACAGACAGACATACACACAAACATAGACACAGACACAGACACCCAGACACACTCATAGACACACACAGACAGACATACACACAGAAACACAGACAGACATACACAAAAACACAGACACAGACACACACAGAAACACAGACATAGACACACACAGAAACACAGACAGACATACACACAGACATAGACAAACACAAACACCCATACACACTCATAGACACACAGACACACACATAGACACACATAGATACACTCATAGACACACACACAGACACCCAGACACACTCATAGACACACACACAGACACCCAGACACACTCATAGAAACACACAGACTCAGACACCCAGACACACTCATAGACACACACAGACACAGACACCCAGACACACTCATAGACACACACAGGTTCAGACACCCAGACACACTCATAGACACACACAGACACAGACACCCAGACACACTCATAGACACACATAGGTTCAGACACCCAGACACACTCATAGACACACACAGACACAGACACCCAGACACACTCATAGACACACACAGGTTCAGACACCCAGACACACTCATAGACAAACACAGACTCAGACACCCAGACACACTCATAGACACACACAGGTTCAGACACCCAGACACACTCATAGACACACACAGACACAGACACCCAGACACACTCATAGACACACACAGGTTCAGACACCCAGACACACTCATAGACACACACAGGTTCAGACACCCAGACACACTCATAGCCAAACACAGGTTCAGACACCCAGACACACTCATAGACACACACAGGTTCAGGCACCCAGACACACTCATAGACGCACACAGGTTCAGACACCCAGACACACTCATAGACACACACAGGTTCAGACACCCAGACACACTCATAGACACACACAGGTTCAGACACCCAGCCACACTCATAGACACACACAGACACAGACACCCAGACATACTCATAGACACACACAGGTTCAGACACCCAGACACACTCATAGACACACACAGGTTCAGACACCCAGACACACTCATAGACACACACAGACACATACACCCAGACACACTCATAGACACACACAGACAGAGACACCCAGACACACTCATAGACACACACAGACACAGACACCCAGACACACTCATAGACAAACACAGGTTCAGACACCCAGACACACTCATAGACACACACAGACTCAGACACCCAGACACACTCATAGACACACACAGGTTCAGACACCCAGACACACTCATAGACACACACAGACAGACATACACACAGAAACACAGACAGACATACACAGAAACACATACACAGACACACACAGAAACACAGACATAGACACACACAGAAACACAAACACAGGCACCCAGACACACTCATAGACACACAAAGACAGACACGCACAGAAACACAGACAGACATACATACAGACATAGACACACACAGACACCCAGACACACTCATAGACACACAGGCACACTCATAGACACATATAGATACACTCATAGACAGACACACAGACACCCAGACACACTCATAGACACACACACAGACACCCAGACACACTCATAGTCACACACAGACTCAGACACCCAGACACACTCATAGACACACACAGGTTCAGACACCCAGACACACTCATAGACACACACAGGTTCAGACACCCAGACACACTCATAGACACACACAGACTCAGACACCCAGACACACTCATAGACACACACAGACTCAGACACCCAGACACACTCATAGACAAACACAGGTTCAGACACCCAGACACACTCATAGACAAACACAGGTTCAGACACCCAGACACACTCATAGATACACACAGGTTCAGACACCCAGACACACTCATAGATACACACAGGTTCAGACACCCAGACACACTCATAGACACACACAGACACAGACACCCAGACACACTCATAGACACACACAGGTTCAGACACCCAGACACACTCATAGACACACATAGATACACTCATAGACACACACACACAGACACCCAGACACACTCATTGACACACACAGACACAGACACCCAGACACACTCATAGACACACACAGACTCAGACACCCAGACACACTCATAGACAAACACAGGTTCAGACACCCAGACACACTCATAGACACACACAGGTTCAGACACCCAGACACACTCATAGACAAACACAGGTTCAGACACCCAGACACAATCATAGACAAACACAGGTTCAGACACCCAGACACACTCATAGACACACACAGGTTCGGACACCCAGACACACTCATAGACTCACACAGACTCAGACACCCAGACACACTCATAGACACACACAGACTCAGACACCCAGACACACTCATAGACAAATACAGGTTCAGACACCCAGACACACTCATAGACAAACACAGGTTCAGACACCCAGACACACTCATAGATACACACAGGTTCAGACACCCAGACACACTCATAGACACACACAGGTTCAGACACCCAGACACACTCATAGACAAACACAGGTTCAGACACCCAGACACACTCATAGACAAACACAGGTTCAGACACCCAGACACACTCATAGACACACACAAGTTCAGACACCCAGACACACTCATAGACACACACAGACACCCAGACACACTCATAGACACATACAGGTTCAGACACCCAGACACACTCATAGACACACACAAGTTCAGACACCCAGACACACTCATAGACACACACAGACACATACACCCAGACACACACACAGACACAGACACCCAGACACACTCATAGACACACACAGGTTCAGACACCCAGACACACTCATAGACACACACAGACTCAGACACCCAGACACACTCATAGATACACACAGACACCCAGACACACTCATAGACACATACAGACAGACACCCAGACACACTCATAGACAAACACAGACACAGACACCCAGACACACTCATAGACACACACAGACACCCATAAACACTCATACACACACAGACACTGACACCCTGACACATTCTTAGACACACACAGACACAGACACCCAGACACACTCATAGACACGCACAGACAGAGACACCCAGACACACTCATAGACAAACACAGACACAGACACCCAGACACACTCATAGACACACACAGACACCCAGCACACTCATAGACACACACAGACACAGACATCCAGACACACTCATAGACACACACAGACACAGACACCCAGACACACTCATAGACACACACAGACTCAGACACCCAGACACACTCATAGACACACACAGGTTCATACACCCAGACACACTCATAGACACACACAGGTTCAGACACCCAGACACACTCATAGACACACACAGACTCAGACACCCAGACACACTCATAGACACACACAGACACTCAGACACACTCATAGACACACACAGACACAGACACCCAGACACACTCATAGACAAACACAGACACAGACACCCAGACACACTCATAGACACACACAGACACAGACACCCAGACACACTCATGGACACACACAGACAAGGACACCCAGACACACTCATAGAAACACACAGACACAGACACTCAGACACACTCATAGACACACACAGGTTCAGACACCCAGACACACTCATAGACAAACACAGACACAGACACCCAGACACACTCATAGACACACACACAGCCACCCAGCACACTCATAGACACACACAGACACAGACACCCAGACACACTCATAGACACACACAGACACAGACACCCAGACACACTCATAGACACACACAGACACAGACACCCAGACACACTCATAGACACACACAGACACAGACACCTAGAGACACTCATAGACACACACACAGACACCCAGACACACTCATAGACAAACACAGACTCAGACACCCAGTCACACTCATAGACAAACACAGACTCAGACACCCAGACACACTCATAGACACACACAGGTTCAGACACCCAGACACACTCATAGACACACACAGACTCAGACACCCAGACACACTCATAGACACACACAGACTCAGACACCCAGACACACTCATAGACACACAAAGGTTCAGACACCCAGACACACTCATAGACACACACAGACTCAGACACCCAGACGTACTCATAGACACACACAGGTTCAGACACCCAGACACACTCATAGACACACACAGACTCAGACACCCAGACACACTCATAGACACACACAGGTTCAGACACCCAGACACACTCATAGACACACACAGACATACACAGTAACACAGACACACTCATAGACACACACAGACTCAGACACCCAGACACACTCATAGACACACACAGACATACACAGTAACACAGACACACTCATAGACACACACAGACTCAGACACCCAGACACACTCATAGACACACACAGACTCAGACACCCAGACACACTCATAGACACACACAGACTCAGACACCCAGACACAATCATAGACACACACAGGTTCAGACACCCAGACACACTCATAGACACACACAGACTCAGACACCCAGACACACTCATAGACACACACAGGTTCAGACACCCAGACACACTCATAGACACACACAGGTTCAGACACCCAGACACACTCATAGACACACACAGACTAAGACACCCAGACACACTCATAGACACACACAGACTCAGACACCAAGACACACTCATAGACACACACAGGTTCAGACACCCAGACACACTCATAGACACACAAAGGTTCAGACACCCAGACACACTCATAGACTCACACAGACTCAGACACCCAGACACACTCATAGACACACACAGGTTCAGACACCCAGACACACTCATAGACAAACACAGGTTCAGACACCCAGACACACTCATAGACACACACAGGTTCAGACACCCAGACACACTCATAGACAAACACAGGTTCAGACACCCAAACACACTCATAGACACACACAGGTTCAGACACCCAGACACAATCATAGACAAACACAGGTTCAGACACCCAGACACACTCATAGACACACACAGGTTCAGACACCCAGACACACTCATAGACACACACAGGTTCAGACACCCAGACACACTCATAGACACACACAGACTCAGACACCCAGAAACACTCATAGACACACACAGACACTCAGACACACTCATAGACACACACAGACACAGACACCCAGACACACTCATAGACAAACACAGACACAGACACCCAGACACACTCATAGACACACACAGACACAGACACCCAGACACACTCATAGACACACACAGACAAGGACACCCAGACACACTCATAGAAACACACAGACACAGACACTCAGACACACTCATAGACACACACAGGTTCAGACACCCAGACACACTCATAGACAAACACAGACACAGACACCCAGACACACTCATAGACACACACACAGCCACCCAGCACACTCATAGACACACACAGACACAGACACCCAGACACACTCATAGACACACACAGACACAGACACCCAGACACACTCATAGACACACACAGACACAGACACCCAGACACACTCATAGACACACACAGACACAGACACCTAGACACACTCATAGACACACACACAGACACCCAGACACACTCATAGACAAACACAGACTCAGACACCCAGTCACACTCATAGACAAACACAGACTCAGACACCCAGACACACTCATAGACACACACAGGTTCAGACACCCAGACACACTCATAGACACACACAGACTCAGACACCCAGACACACTCATAGACACACACAGACTCAGACACCCAGACACACTCATAGACACACACAGGTTGAGACACCCAGACACACTCATAGACACACACAGACTCAGACACCCAGACACACTCATAGACACACACAGGTTCAGACACCCAGACACACTCATAGACACACACAGACTCAGACACCCAGACACACTCATAGACACACACAGGTTCAGACACCCAGACACACTCATAGACACACACAGACATACACAGTAACACAGACACACTCATAGACACACACAGACTCAGACACCCAGACACACTCATAGACACACACAGACATACACAGTAACACAGACACACTCATAGACACACACAGACTCAGACACCCAGACACACTCATAGACACACACAGACTCAGACACCCAGACACACTCATAGACACACACAGACTCAGACACCCAGACACACTCATAGACACACACAGGTTCAGACACCCAGACACACTCATAGACACACACAGACTCAGACACCCAGACACACTCATAGACACACACAGGTTCAGACACCCAGACACACTCATAGACACACATAGGTTCAGACACCCAGACACACTCATAGACACACACAGACTAAGACACCCAGACACACTCATAGACACACACAGACTCAGACACCCAGACACACTCATAGACACACACAGGTTCAGACACCCAGACACACTCATAGACACACAAAGGTTCAGACACCCAGACACACTCATAGACTCACACAGACTCAGACACCCAGACACACTCATAGACACACACAGGTTCAGACACCCAGACACACTCATAGACAAACACAGGTTCAGACACCCAGACACACTCATAGACACACACAGGTTCAGACACCCAGACACACTCATAGACAATCACAGGTTCAGACACCCAAACACACTCATAGACACACACAGGTTCAGACACCCAGACACAATCATAGACAAACACAGGTTCAGACACCCAGACACACTCATAGACACACACAGGTTCAGACACCCAGACACACTCATAGACTCACACAGACTCAGACACCCAGACACACACAGACTCAGACACCCAGACACACTCATAGACAAATACAGGTTCATACACCCAGACACACTCATTGACACACACAGGTTCAGACACCCAGACACACTCATAGACAAACACAGGTTCAGACACCCAGACACACTCATAGACACACACAGGTTCAGACACCCAGACACACTCATAGACAAACACAGGTTCAGACACCCAGACACACTCATAGACACACACAGGTTCAGACACCCAGACACACTCATAGACAAACACAGGTTCAGACACCCAGACACACTCATAGACACACACAGGTTCAGACACCCAGACACACTCATAGACACACACAGGTTCAGACACCCAGACACACTCATAGACACACACAGGTTCAGATACCCAGACACACTCATAGACTCACACAGACTCAGACACCCAGACACACTCATAGACACACACAGACTCAGACACCCAGACACACTCATAGACACACACAGACTCAGACACCCAGACACACTCATAGACACACACAGGTTCAGACACCCAGACACACTCATAGACACAGATAGGTTTAGACACCCAGACACACTCATAGACACACACAGGTTCAGACACCCAGACACACTCATAGACACACACAGACTCAGACACCCAGACACACTCATAGACACACACAGGTACAGACACCCAGACACACTCATAGACACACACAGACACAGACACCCAGACACACTCATAGACACACACAGGTTCAGACACCCAGACACACTTATAGACACACATAGATACACTCATAGACACACACACAGACACCCAGACACACTCATAGACACACACAGACACAGACACCCAGACACACTCATAGACACACACAGACTCAGACACCCAGACACACTCATAGACACACACAGACATACACAGAAACACAGACAGACATAGACACACACAGACACCCAGACACACTCATAGACACACACAGGTTCAGACACCCAGACACACTCATAGACACACACAGACACAGACACACAGACACACTCATAGACACACACAGGTTCAGACACCCAGACACACTCATAGACACACACAGGTTCAGACACCCAGACACACTCATAGACACACACAGGTTCAGACACCCAGACACACTCATAGACACACAAAGACACAGACACACAGACACACTTATAGACACAAACAGGTTCAGACACCCAGACACACTCATAGACACACACAGGTTCAGACACCCAGACACACTCATAGACACACACAGACTCAGACACCCAGACACACTCATAGACACACACAGGTTCAGACACCCAGACACACTCATAGACACACACAGGTTCAGACACCCAGACACACTCATAGACACACACAGGTTCAGACACCCAGACACACTCATAGACACACACAGGTTCAGACACCCAGACACACTCATAGACACACACAGACTCAGACACCCAGACACACTCATAGACACACACAGGTTCAGACACCCAGACACACTCATAGACACACACAGGTTCAGACACCCAGACACACTCATAGACACACACAGTTTCAGACACTGAGACACACTCATAGACACACAGAGGTTCAGACACCCAGACACACTCATAGACACACACAGACACAGACACCCAGACACACTCATAGACACACACAGACACAGACACCCAGACATGCTCATAGACACACACAGGTTCATACACCCAGACACACTCATAGACAAACACAGACACAGACACCCAGACACACTCATAGACACACACAGACTCAGACACCCAGACACACTCATAGATACACACAGACACAGACACACAGACACACTCATAGACACACACAGGTTCATACACCCAGACACACTCATAGACAAACACAGACACAGTCACCCAGACACACTCATAAACACACACAGGTTCAGACACCCAGTCACACTCATAGACAACCACAGACTCAGACACCCAGACACACTCATAGACACACACAGGTTCAGACACCCAGACACACTCATAGACACACACAGACTTAGAAACCCAGACACACTCATAGACACACACAGACTCAGACACCCAGACAGACTCATAGACACACACAGACTCAGACACCCAGACACACTCATAGACACACACAGACTCAGACACCCAGACACACTCCTAGACACACACAGACTCGGACCCCCACACATACTAATGGACACACACAGACTCAGACACCCAGACACACTCATAGACACACACAGACTCAGACACCCAGACACACTCATAGACACGCACAGGTTCAGACACCCAGACACACTCATAGAAACACACAGACTCAGACACCCAGACACACTCATAGACACACAGAGGTTCAGACACCCAGACACACTCATAGACACACACAGACTATGACACCCAGACACACTCATAGACACACACAGACTCAGACACCCAGACACACTCATAGACACACACAGGTTCAGACACCCAGACACACTCATAGACACACACAGACATACACAGTAACACAGACAGACATACACACAGACATAGCCACACACACAGACGCCCAGACACACTCATAGACACCTACAGACATACACAGTAACACAGACAGACATACACAGACATAGACATACTCAGACACAGACACACACACACAGACGCCCAAACATACACAGAAACATTGACAGACATACACAGAAACACAGCCAGACATACACACAGACATAGACACATACACAGAAAAGAACACACACACACAGACGCCCAGACACACTCATAGACACACACAGACATACACAGAAACACAGACAGACATACACACAGACACAGACACACACAGACACTCAGACACACTCACAGACATACACAGAAACACAGACAGACATAGACACACACAGACACAGACACACTCATAGACACACACAGGTTCAGACACCCAGACACACTCATATTCACACACATGTTCAGACACCCAGACACACTCATAGACACACACAGACATACACACAGACATAGACACACACAGACACTAAGACACACTCATAGACACACACAGACATACACAGAAACACAGACAGACATACACACAGACATAGACACACACAGACACTCAGACACACTCATAGACACACACAGACATACACAGAAACACAGACAGACATAGACACACACAGACACTCAGACACACTCATAGACACACACAGACATACACAGAAGCACACACAGACATACACACAGACATAGACACACACAGACACTCAGACACACTCATAGACACACAGACATACACAGAAACACAGACAGACATACACACAGTCATAGACACACACAGACACTCAGACACACTCATAGACACACACAGACATACACAGAAACACAGACAGACATAGACACACACAGACACCCAGACACACTCATAGACACACACAGGTTCAGACGCCCAGACACACTCATAGACACACACAGGTTCAGACACCCACACACTCATAGACACACACAGACTCAGACACCCAGACACACTCATAGACACACACAAGTTCAGACACCCAGACACACTCGTAGACACACACAGACACAGACACCCAGACACACTCATAGACACACACAGGTTCAGACACCCAGACACACTCATAGACACACACAGACACAGACACCCAGACACACTCATAGACACACACAGGTTCAGACACCGAGACACACTCATAGACACACACAGGTTCAGACACCCAGACACACTCATAGACACACACAGACACCCAGACACACTCATAGACACACACAGGTTCAGACACCCAGACACACTCATAGACACACACAGGTTCAGACACCCAGACACACTCATAGACACACACAGACTCAGACACCCAGACACACTCATAGACACACACAGACTCAAACACCCAGACACACTCATACACACACACAGACTCAGACACCCAGACACACTCATAGACACACACAGACTCAGACACCCAGAGACACTCATAGACACACACAGACTCAGACACCCAGACACACTCATAGACACACACAGACTCAGACACCTAGAAACACTCATAGACAAACACAGACTCAGACACCCAGACACACTCATAGACACACACAGACACAGACACCCAGACACACTCATAGACACACACAGGTTCAGACACCCAGACACACTCATAGTCACACACAGACACAGACACCCAGACACACTCATAGACACACACAGACTCAGACACCCAGACACACTCATAGACACACACAGACATACACAGTAACACAGACACACTCATAGACACACACAGACTCAGACACCCAGACACACTCATAGACACACACAGACATACACAGTAACACAGACACACTCATAGACACACACAGGTTCAGACACCCAGACAAACTCATAGACACACACAGACTCAGACACCCAGACACACTCATAGACATACACAGACTCAGACACCCAGACACACTCATAGACACACACAGACATACACAGTAACACAGACACACTCATAGACACACACAGACTCAGACACCCAGACACACTCATAGACACACACAGGCATACACAGTAACGTAGACACACTCATAGACACACAAGACTCAGACACCTAGACACACTCATAGACACACACAGACATACACAGTAACACAGACACACTCATAGACACACACAGACTCATACACCCAGACACACTCATAGACACACACAGACTCAGATTCCCAGACACACTCATAGACACACACAGACTCAGACACCCAGACACACTCATAGACACACACAGACTCAGACACCCAGACACACTCATAGACACACACAGACATACACAGTAACACAGACACACTCATAGACACACACAGACTCAGACACCTAGACACACTCTTAGACACACACAGGTTCAGACACCCAGACACACTCATAGACACACACAGACTCAGACACCCAGACACACTCATAGACACACACAGGTTCAGACACCCAGACACACTCATAGACACACACAGACTCAGACACCCAGACACACTCATAGACACACACAGACTCAGACACCCAGACACACTCATAGACACACACAGGTTCAGACACCCAGACACACTCATAGACACACACAGACTCAGACACCCAGATACACTCATAGACACACACAGACTCAGACACCCAGACACACTCATAGACACACACAGGTTCAGACACCCAGACACACTCATATACACACACAGACTCAGACACCCAGACACACTCATAGACAAACACAGACTCAGACACTCAGACACACTCATAGACACACACAGACACAGACACCCAGACACACTCATAGACAGACACCCAGACACACTCATAGACAGACACCCAGACACACTCATAGACACACACTGACACAGACACCCAGACACACTCATAGACACACACAGACACAGACACCCAGACACACTCATAGACAAACACAGACACAGACACCCAGACACACTCATAGACACACACACAGACACAGACACCCAGACACACTCATAGACAAACACAGACACAGACACCCAGACACACTCATAGACAAACACAGACACAGACACCCAGACACACTCATAGACACACACAGACCCAGACACCCAGACACACTCATAGACACACACAGACACCCAGACACACTCATAGACACACACAGACACAGACACCCAGACACACTCATAGACACACACAGACTCAGACACCCAGACACACTCATAGACACACTCAGGTTCAGACACCCAGACACACTCATAGACACACACAGGTTCAGACACCCAGACACACACAGAATCAGACACCCAGACACACTCATAGATACACACAGACACCCAGACACACTCATAGACACATACAGACAGACACCCAGACACACTCATAGACAAACACAGACACAGACACCCAGACACACTCATAGACACACACAGACACAGAGACCCAGAAACACTCATACACACACAGACATAGACATCCTGACACACTCTTAGACACACACAGACACAGACACCCAGACACACTCATAGACACGCACAGACAGAGACACCCAGACACACTCATAGACAAACACAGACACAGACACCCAGACACACTCATAGACACACACAGACACACAGCACACTCATAGACACACACAGACACAGACACCCAGACACACTCATAGACACACACAGACACAGACACCCAGGCACACTCATAGACACACACAGACTCAGACACCCAGACACACTCATAGACACACACAGGTTTATACACCCAGACACACTCATAGACACACACAGGTTCAGACACCCAGACACACTCATAGACACACACAGACTCAGACACCCAGACACACTCATAGACACACACACAGCCACCCAGCACACTCATAGACACACACAGACACAGACACCCAGACACACTCATAGACAAACACAGACACAGACACCCAGACACACTCATAGACACACACAGACACAGACACCCAGACACACTCGTAGACACACACAGACAAGGACACCCAGACACACTCATAGAAACACACAGACACAGACACTCAGACACACTCATAGACACACACAGGTTCAGACACCCAGACACACTCATAGACAAACACAGACACAGACACCCAGACACACTCATAGACACACACACAGCCACCCAGCACACTCATAGACACACACAGACACAGACACCCAGACACACTCATAGACACACACAGACACAGACACCCAGACACACTCATAGACACACACAGACACAGACACCTGGACACACTCATAGACACACACACAGACACCCAGACACACTCATAGACAAACACAGACTCAGACACCCAGTCACACTCATAGACAAACACAGACTCAGACACCCAGACACACTCATAGACACACACAGGTTCAGACACCCAGACACACTCATAGACACACACAGACTCAGACACCCAGACACACTCATAGACACACTCAGACTCAGACACCCAGACACACTCATAGACACACACAGGTTCAGACACCCAGACACACTCATAGACACACACAGACTCAGACACCCAGACACACTCATAGACACACACAGGTTTAGACACCCAGACACACTCATAGACACACACAGACATACACAGTAACACAGACACACTCATAGACACACACAGACTCAGACACCCAGACACACTCATAGACACACACAGACATACACAGTAACACAAACACACTCATAGACACACACAGACTCAGACACCCAGACACACTCATAGACACACACAGACTCAGACACCCAGACACACTCATAGACACACACAGACTCAGACACCCAGACACACTCATAGAATCACACAGGTTCAGACACTCATAGACACACACAGACTCAGACACCCAGACACACTCATAGACACACACAGGTTCAGACACCCAGACACACTCATAGACACACACAGGTTCAGACACCCAGACACACTCATAGACACACAGACTAAGACATCCAGACACACTCATAGACACACACAGACTCAGACACCCAGACACACTCATAGACACACACAGGTTCAGACACCCAGACACACTCATAGACACACAAAGGTTAGGACACCCAGACACACTCATAGACTCACACAGACTCAGACACCCAGACACACTCATAGACACACACAGGTTCAGACACCCAGACACACTCATAGACAAACACAGGTTCAGACACCCAGACACACTCATAGACACACACAGGTTCAGACACCCAGACACACTCATAGACAAACACAGGTTCAGACACCCAAACACACTCATAGACACACACAGGTTCAGACACCCAGACACAATCATAGACAAACACAGGTTCAGACACCCAGACACACTCATAGACACACACAGGTTCAGACACCCAGACACACTCATAGACTCACACAGACTCAGACACCCAGACACACTCATAGACACACACAGACTCAGACACCCAGACACACTCATAGACAAATACAGGTTCAGACACCCAGACACACTCATAGACACACACAGGTTCAGACACCCAGACACACTCATAGACAAACACAGGTTCAGACACCCAAACACACATAGACACACAGGTTCAGACACCGAGACACACTCATAGACAAACACAGGTTCAGACACCCAGACACCCTCATAGACACACACAGGTTCAGACACCCAGACACACTCATAGACAAACACAGGTTCAGACACCCAGACACACTCATAGACACACACAGGTTCAGACACCCAGACACACTCATAGACACACACAGGTTCAGACACCCAGACACACTCATAGACACACACAGGTTCAGACACCCAGACACACTCATAGACTCACACAGACTCAGACACCCAGACACACTCATAGACACACACAGACTCAGACACCCAGACACACTCATAGACACACACAGGTTCAGACACCCAGACACACTCATAGACACAGATAGGTTTAGACACCCAGACACACTCATAGACACACACAGGTTCAGACACCCAGACACACTCATAGACACACACTGACTCAGACACCCAGACACACTCATAGACACACACAGGTTCAGACACCCAGACACACTCATAGACACACACAGACACAGACACCCAGACACACTCATAGACACACACAGGTTCAGACACCCAGACACACTCATAGACACACATAGATACACTCATAGACACACACACACAGACACCCAGACACACTCATAGACACACACAGACACAGACACCCAGACACACTCATAGACACACACAGACTCAGACACCCAGACACACTCATAGACACACACAGACATACACAGAAACACAGACAGACATAGACACACACAGACACCCAGACACACTCATAGACACACACAGGTTCAGACACCCAGACACACTCATAGACACACACAGACACAGACACACAGACACACTCATAGACACACACAGGTTCAGACACCCAGACACACTCATAGACACACACAGGTTCAGACACCCAGACACACTCATAGACACACAAAGACACAGACACACAGACACACTTATAGACACAAACATGTTCAGACACCCAGAAACGCTCATAGACACACACAGGTTCAGACACCCAGACACACTCATAGACACACACAGACTCAGACACCCAGACACACTCATAGACACACACAGGTTCAGACACCCCTACACACTCATAGACACACACAGGTTCAGACACCCAGACACACTCATAGACACACACAGGTTCAGACACCCAGACACACTCATAGACACACACAGGTTCAGACACCCAGACACACTCATAGACACACACAGACTCAGACACCCAGACACACTCATAGACACACACAGGTTCAGACACCCAGACACACTCATAGACACAAACACAGACACAGACACCCAGACACACTCATAGACACACACAGGTTCAGACACCCAGACACACTCATAGACACACACAGGTTCAGACACCCAGACACACTCATAGACACACACAGACACAGACACCCAGACACACTCATAGACACACACAGTTTCAGACACCCAGACACACTCATAGACACACACAGGTTCAGACACCCAGACACACTCATAGACACACACAGACACAGACACCCAGACACACTCATAGACACACACAGACACAGACACCCAGACATGCTCATAGACACACACAGGTTCATACACCCAGACACACTCATAGACAAACAAAGACACAGACACCCAGACACACTCATAGACACACACAGACTCAGACACCCAGACACACTCATAGACACACACAGACTCAGACACCCAGACACACTCATAGACACACACAGACTCAGACACCCAGACACACACATAGACACACACAGACACAGACACCCAGACACACTCATAGACACACACAGACACAGACACCCAGACACACTCATAGACACACACAGACATACAGAGTAACACAGACACACTCATAGACACACACAGACTCAGACACCAAGACACACTCATAGACACACACAGACATACACAGTAACACAGACACACTCATAGACACACACAGACTCAGACACCCAGACACACTCATAGACACACACAGTCTCAGACACCCAGACACACTCATAGACACACACAGACTCAGACACCCAGACACACTCATAGCCACACACAGTTTCAGACACCCAGACACACTCATAGACACACACATGTTCAGACACCCAGACACACTCATAGACACACACAGACTCAGAAACCCAGACACACTCATAGACAGACACAGACTCAGACACCCAGACAGACTCATAGACACACACAGACTCAGACACCCAGACACACTCATAGACACACTCAGACTCAGACACCCAGACACACTCCTAGACACACACAGACTCGGACCCCCACACATACTAATGGACACACACAGACTCAGACACCCAGACACACTCATAGACACACACAGACTCAGACACCCAGACACACTCATAGACACGCACAGGTTCAGACACCCAGACACACTCATAGAAACACACAGACTCAGACACCCAGACACACTCATAGACACACACAGGTTCAGACACCCAGACACACTCATAGACACACACAGACATACACAGTAACACAGACAGACATACACACAGACATAGCCACACACACAGACGCCCAGACACACTCATAGACACATACAGACATACACAGTAACACACACAGACATACACAGACATAGACATACTCAGACACAGACACACACACACAGACCCAGAAACATAGACAGACATACAAAGAAACACAGCCAGACATACACACAGACATAGACACATACACAGACATAGACACACACAGACACACACAGACGCCCAGACACACTCATAGACACACACAGACATACACAGAAACACAGACAGACATACACACAGACACAGACACACACAGACACTCAGACACACTCATAGACACACACAGACATACACAGAAACACAGACAGACATAGACACACACAGACACAGACACACTCATAGACACACACAGGTTCAGACACCCAGACACACTCATATTCACACACAGGTTCAGACACCCAGACACACTCATAGACACACACAGACATACACACAGACATAGACACACACAGACACTAAGACACACTCATAGACACGCACAGACATACACAGAAACACAGACAGACATACACACAGACATAGACACACACAGACACTCAGACACACTCATAGACACACACAGACATACACAGAAACACAGACAGACATAGACACACACAGACACTCAGACACACTCATAGACACACACAGACATACACAGAAACACAGACAGACATACACACAGACATAGACACACACAGACACTCAGACACACTCATAGACACACACAGACATACACAGAAACACAGACAGACATACACACAGTCATAGACACACACAGACACTCAGACACACTCATAGACACACACAGACATACACAGAAACACAGACAGACATAGACACACACACACCCAGACACACTCATAGACACACACAGGTTCAGACACCCAGACACACTCATAGACACACACAGGTTCAGACACCCACACACTCATAGACACACACAGACTCAGACACCCAGACACACTCATAGACACACACAAGTTCAGACACCCAGACACACTCATAGACACACACAGACACAGACACCCAGACACACTCATAGACACACACAGGTTCAGACACCCAGACACACTCATAGACACACACAGACACAGACACCCAGACACACTCATAGACACACACAGGTTCAGACACCGAGACACACTCATAGACACACACAGGTTCAGACACCCAGACACACTCATAGACACACACAGACACAGACACCCAGACACACTCATAGACACACACAGGTTCAGACACCCAGACACACTCATAGACACACACAGGTTCAGACACCCAGACACACACAGACTCAGACACCCAGACACACACAGACTCAGTCACCCAGACACACTCATAGACACACACAGACTCAGACACCCAGACACACTCATAGACACACACAGACTCAGACACCCAGAGACACTCATAGACACACACAGACTCAGACACCCAGACACACTCATAGACACACACAGACTCAGACACCTAGACACACTCATAGACAAACACAGACTCAGACACCCAGACACACTCATAGACACACACAGACACAGACACCCAGACACACTCATAGACACACACAGGTTCAGACACCCAGACACACTCATAGTCACACACAGACACAGACACCCAGACACACTCATAGACACACACAGACTCAGACACCCAGACACACTCATAGACACACACAGACATACACAGTAACACAGACACACTCATAGACACACACAGACTCAGACACCCAGACACACTCATAGACACACACAGACATACACAGTAACACAGACACACTCATAGACACACACAGGTTCAGACACCCAGACACACTCATAGACACACACAGACTCAGACACCCAGACACACTCATAGACATACACAGACTCAGACACCCAGACACACTCATAGACACACACAGACATACACAGTAACACAGACACACTCATAGACACACACAGACTCAGACACCCAGACACACTCATAGACACACACAGACATACACAGTAACATAGACACACTCATAGACACACAAGTCTCAGACACCTAGACACACTCATAGACACACACAGACATACACAGTAACACAGACACACTCATAGACACACACAGACTCATACACCCAGACACACTCATAGACACACACAGACTCAGACACCCAGACACACTCATAGACACACACAGACTCAGACACCCAGACACACTCATAGACACACACAGATATACACAGTAACACAGACACACTCATAGACACACACAGACTCAGACACCCAGACACACTCTTAGACACACACAGGTTCAGACACCCAGACACACTCATAGACACACACAGGTTCAGACACCCAGACACACTCATAGACACACAAAGGTTCAGACACCCAGACACACTCATAGACACACACAGGTTCAGACACCCAGACACACTCATAGACACACACAGACTCGGACACCCAGACACACTCATAGACACACACAGACTCAGACACCCAGACACACTCATAGACACACACAGGTTCAGACACCCAGACACACTCATAGACACACACAGGTTCAGACACCCAGACACACTCATAGACACACACAGGTTCAGACACCCAGACACACTCATAGACACACACAGGTTCAGACACCCAGACACACTCATAGACACACACAGACTCAGACACCCAGACACACTCATAGACACACACAGACTCAGACACCCAGACACACTCATAGACACACACAGACTCAGACACCCAGACACACTCATAGACACACACAGGTTCAGACATCCAGACACACTCATAGACACATACAGGTTCAGACACCCAGACACACTCATAGACACACACAGACTCAGACACCCAGACACACTCATAGTCACACACAGACTCAGACACCGAGACACACTCATAGACACACACAGGCTCAGACACCCAGACACACTGATAGACACACACAGACTCAGACAACCAGACACACTCATAGACACACACAGACTCAGACACCCAGACACACTCATAGACACACACAGACACAGACACCCAGACACACTCATAGACACACACAGACATACAGAGTAACACAGACACACTCATAGACACACACAGACTCAGACACCCAGACACACTCCTAGACACACACATGTTCAGACACCCAGACACACTCATAGACACACACAGACATACACAGTAACACAGACAGACATACACACAGACAGACATACACACAGACATAGCCACACACACAGACGCCCAGACACACTCATAGACACACACAGACATACACAGTAACACAGACACACTCATAGTCACACACAGACTCAGACACCCAGACACACTCATAGACACACACAGGCTCAGACACCCAGACACACTGATAGACACACACAGACTCAGACAACCAGACACACTCATAGACACACACAGACTCAGACACCCAGACACACTCTTAGACACACACAGGTTCAGACACCCAGACACACTCATAGACACACACAGACTCAGACACCCAGACACACTCATAGACACACACAGACTCAGATACCCAGACACTCTCATAGACACACACAGGTTCAGACACCCAGACACACTCATAGACACACACAGACTCAGACACCCAGACACACTCATAGACACACACAGGTTCAGACACCCAGACACACTCATAGACACACACAGACTCAGACACCCAGACACACTCATAGACACACACAGACTCAGATACCCAGACACTCTCATAGACACACACAGACTCAGACACCCAGACACACTCATAGACACACACAGACTCAGACACCCAGACACACTCATAGACACACACAGGTTCAGACACCCAGACACACTCATAGACACATACAGGTTCAGACACCCAGACACACTAATAGACACACACAGACTCAGACACCCAGACACACTCATAGTCACACACAGACTCAGACACCCAGACACACTCATAGACACACACAGGCTCAGACACCCAGACACACTCATAGACACACACAGACTCAGACACCCAGACACACTCATAGACACACACAGTTTCAGATACCCAGACACACTCATAGACACACACAGGTTCAGACACCCAGACACACTCATAGACACACACAGACTCAGACACCCAGACACACTCATATGCACACACAGGTTCAGACACCCAGACACACTCATAGACACACACACAGACACAGACACCCAGACACACTCATAGACACACACAGTTTCAGACACCCAGACACACTCATAGACACACATAGGTTCAGACACCCAGACACACTCATAGACACACACAGACACAAACACGCAGACACACTCATAGACACACACAGGTTCAGAAACCCAGACACACTCATAGACACACACAGGTTCAGACACCCAGACACACTCATAGACACACACAGGTTCAGACACCCAGACACACTCATAGACACACACACAGACACAGACACCCAGACACACTCATAGACACACACAGGTTCAGACACCCAGACACACTCATAGCACACACAGACACAGACACCCAGACACACTCATAGAAACACACAGGTTCAGATACCCAGACACACTCATAGACATATACAGGTTCAGTCACCCAGACACACTCATAGACACACACAGACACAGACACCCAGACACACTCATAGACACACACAGACACAGACACCCAGACACACTCATAGACACACACAGGTTCATACACCCAGACACACTCATAGACAAACACAGACACAGACACTCAGACACACTCATAGACTCACACAGACTCAGACACCCAGACACACTCATAGATACACACAGACACAGACACACGGACACACTCATAGACACACACAGGTTCATAAACCCAGACACACTCATAGACAAACACAGACACAGACACCCAGACACACTCATAAACACACACAGGTTCAGACACCCAGACACACTCATAGAGAACCACAGACTCAGATACCCAGACACACTCATAGACACACACAGGTTCAGACACCCAGACACACTCATAGACACACACAGACTCAGACACCCAGACACACTCATAGACACACACAGACTCAGACACCCAGACACACTCCTAGACACACACAGACTCGGAAACCCAGACATACTAATGGACACACACAGACTCAGACACCCAGACACACTCATAGACACACACAGACTCAGACACCCAGACACACTCATAGACACGCACAGGTTCAGACACCCAGACACACTCATAGACACACACAGACTCAGACACCCAGACACACTCATAGACACACAGAGGTTCAGACACCCAGACACACTCATAGACACACGCAGACTATGACACCCAGACACACTCATAGACACACACAGACTCAGACACCCAGACACACTCATAGACACACACAGGTTCAGACACCCAGACACACTCATAGACACACACAGACATACACAGTAACACAGACAGACATACACTCAGACATAGCCACACACACAGACGCCCAGACACACTTATAGACACACACAGACATACACAGTAACACAGACAGACATACACAGACATAGACATACTCAGACACAGACACACACAGATGCCCAAACATACACAGAAACATAGACAGACATACACAGAAACACAGCCAGACATACACACAGACATAGACACATACACAGACATAGACACACACAGACACACACAGACACTCAGACACACTCATAGACACACAAAGACATACACAGAAACACAGACAGACATACACACACACAGACACAGACACACTCATAGACACACAGGTTCAGACACCCAGACACACTCATATTCACACACAGGTTCAGACACCCAGACACACTCATAGACACACACAGACATACACACAGACATAGACACACACAGACACTCAGACACACTCATAGACACACACAGACATACACATAAACACAGACAGACATACACACAGACATAGACACACACAGACACTCAGACACACTCATAGACACACACGGACATACACAGAATCACAGACAGACATAGACACACACAGACACTCAGACACACTCATAGACACACACAGACATACACAGAAACACAGACAGACATACACACAGACATAGACACACAGACACTCAGACACACTCATAGACACACACAGACATACACAGAAACACAGACAGACATACACACAGACATAGACACACACAGACACTCAGACACACTCATAGACACACACAGACATACACAGAAACACAGACAGACATAGACACACACAGACACCCAGACACACTCATAGACACACACAGGTTCAGACAGCCAGACACACTCATAGACACACACAGGTTCAGACACCCAGACACACTCATAGACACACACAGACTCAGACACCCAGACACACTCATAGACACACACAGGTTCAGACACCCAGACACACTCATAGACACACACAGACACAGACACCCAGACACACTCATAGACACACACAGGTTCAGACACCCAGACACACTCATAGACACACACAGGTTCAGACACCCAGACACACTCATAGACACACACAGACACAGACACCCAGACACACTCATAGACACACACAGGTTCAGACACCCAGACACACTCATAGACACACACAGGTTCAGACACCCAGACACACTCATAGACACACATAGGTTCAGACACCCAGACACACTCATAGACACACACAGACACAGACACCCAGACACACTCATAGACACACACAGGTTCAGACACCCAGACACACTCATAGACACACACAGGTTCAGACACCCAGACACAGTCATAGACACACACAGACACAGACACCCAGACACACTCATAGACACACACAGGTTCAGACACCCAGACACACTCATAGACACACACAGGTTCAGACACCCAGACACACTCATAGACACACACAGACACAGACACCCAGACACACTCATAGACACACACAGGTTCAGACACCCAGACACACTCATAGACACACACAGGTTCAGACACCCAGACACACTCATAGACACACACAGGTTCAGACACCCAGACACACTCATAGACACACACAGACTCAGACACCCAGACACACTCATAGACACACACAGACTCAGACACCCAGACACACTCATAGACACACAGGCTCAGACACCCAGAGACACTCATAGACACACATAGACTCAGACACCCAGACACACTCATAGACACACACAGACTCAGACACCCAGACACACTCATAGACAAACACAGACTCAGACACCCAGACACACTCATAGACACACACAGACACAGACACCCAGACACACTCATAGACACACACAGGTTCAGACACCCAGACACACTCATAGTCACACACAGACACAGACACCCAGACACACTCATAGACACACACAGACTCAGACACCCAGACACACTCATAGACACACACAGACATACACAGTAACACAGACACACTCTTAGACACAAACAGACTCAGACACCCAGACACACTCATAGACACACACAGACATACACAGTAACACAGACACACTCATAGACACACACAGGTTCAGACACCCAGACACACTCATAGACACACACAGACTCAGACACCCAGACACACTCATAGACATACACAGACTCAGACACCCAGACACACTCATAGACACACACATACATACACAGTAACACAGACACACTCATAGACACACACAGACTCAGACACCCAGACACACTCATAGACACACACAGACATACACAGTAACATAGACACACTCATAGACACACAAGACTCAGACACCCAGACACACTCATAGACACACACAGACATACACAGTAACACAGACACACTCATAGACACACACAGACTCGGAAACCCAGACATACTAATGGACACACACAGACTCAGACACCCAGACACACTCATAGACACACACAGACTCAGACACCCAGACACACTCATAGACACGCACAGGTTCAGACACCCAGACACACTCATAGACACACACAGACTCAGACACCCAGACACACTCATAGACACACAGAGGTTCAGACACCCAGACACACTCATAGACACACGCAGACTATGACACCCAGACACACTCATAGACACACACAGGTTCAGACACCCAGACACACTCATAGACACACACAGGTTCAGACACCCAGACACACTCATAGACACACACAGACATACACAGTAACACAGACAGACATACACTCAGACATAGCCACACACACAGACGCCCAGACACACTCATAGACACACACAGACATACACAGTAACACAGACAGACATACACAGACATAGACATACTCAGACACAGACACACACAGATGCCCAAACATACACAGAAACATAGACAGACATACACAGAAACACAGCCAGACATACACACAGACATAGACACATACACAGACATAGACACACACAGACACACACAGACACTCAGACACACTCATAGACACACACAGACATACACAGAAACACAGACAGACATACACACAGACACAGACACACTCATAGACACACAGGTTCAGACACCCAGACACACTCATATTCACACACAGGTTCAGACACCCAGACACACTCATAGACACACACAGACATACACACAGACATAGACACACACAGACACTCAGACACACTCATAGACACACACAGACATACACATAAACACAGACAGACATACACACAGACATAGACACACACAGACACTCAGACACACTCATAGACACACACGGACATACACAGAATCACAGACAGACATAGACACACACAGACACTCAGACACACTCATAGACACACACAGACATACACAGAAACACAGACAGACATACACACAGACATAGACACACAGACACTCAGACACACTCATAGACACACACAGACATACACAGAAACACAGACAGACATACACACAGACATAGACACACACAGACACTCAGACACACTCATAGACACACACAGACATACACAGAAACACAGACAGACATAGACACACACAGACACCCAGACACACTCATAGACACACACAGGTTCAGACAGCCAGACACACTCATAGACACACACAGGTTCAGACACCCAGACACACTCATAGACACACACAGACTCAGACACCCAGACACACTCATAGACACACACAGGTTCAGACACCCAGACACACTCATAGACACACACAGACACAGACACCCAGACACACTCATAGACACACACAGGTTCAGACACCCAGACACACTCATAGACACACACAGGTTCAGACACCCAGACACACTCATAGACACACACAGACACAGACACCCAGACACACTCATAGACACACACAGGTTCAGACACCCAGACACACTCATAGACACACACAGGTTCAGACACCCAGACACACTCATAGACACACATAGGTTCAGACACCCAGACACACTCATAGACACACACAGACACAGACACCCAGACACACTCATAGACACACACAGGTTCAGACACCCAGACACACTCATAGACACACACAGGTTCAGACACCCAGACACACTCATAGACACACACAGACACAGACACCCAGACACACTCATAGACACACACAGGTTCAGACACCCAGACACACTCATAGACACACACAGACACAGACACCCAGACACACTCATAGACACACACAGGTTCAGACACCCAGACACACTCATAGACACACACAGGTTCAGACACCCAGACACACTCATAGACACACACAGGTTCAGACACCCAGACACACTCATAGACACACACAGACTCAGACACCCAGACACACTCATAGACACACACAGACTCAGACACCCAGACACACTCATAGACACACAGGCTCAGACACCCAGAGACACTCATAGACACACATAGACTCAGACACCCAGACACACTCATAGACACACACAGACTCAGACACCCAGACACACTCATAGACAAACACAGACTCAGACACCCAGACACACTCATAGACACACACAGACACAGACACCCAGACACACTCATAGACACACACAGGTTCAGACACCCAGACACACTCATAGTCACACACAGACACAGACACCCAGACACACTCATAGACACACACAGACTCAGACACCCAGACACACTCATAGACACACACAGACATGCACAGTAACACAGACACACTCTTAGACACAAACAGACTCAGACACCCAGACACACTCATAGACACACACAGACATACACAGTAACACAGACACACTCATAGACACACACAGGTTCAGACACCCAGACACACTCATAGACACACACAGACTCAGACACCCAGACACACTCATAGACATACACAGACTCAGACACCCAGACACACTCATAGACACACACATACATACACAGTAACACAGACACACTCATAGACACACACAGACTCAGACACCCAGACACACTCATAGACACACACAGACATACACAGTAACATAGACACACTCATAGACACACAAGACTCAGACACCCAGACACACTCATAGACACACACAGACATACACAGTAACACAGACACACTCATAGACACACACAGACTCAGACACCCAGACACAGTCATAGACACACACACAGACTCAGACACCCAGACACACTCATAGACACACACAGACTCAGTCACCCAGACACAGTCATAGACACACACAGACTCAGACACCCAGACACGCTCATAGACACACACAGACTCAGACACCCAGACACACTCATAGACACACACAGACATAGACAGTAACACAGACACACTCATAGACACACACAGACTCAGACACCCAGACACACTCTTAGACACACACAGGTTCAGACACCCAGACACACTCATAGACACACACAGACTCAGACACCCAGACACACTCATAGACACACACAGGTTCAGACACCCAGACACACTCATAGACACACACAGACTCAGACACCCAGACACACTCATAGACACACACAGACTCAGACACCCAGACACACTCATAGACACACACAGGTTCAGACACCTAGACACACTCATAGACACACACAGACTCAGACACCCAGACACACTCATAGACACACACAGACTCAGACACCCAGACACACTCATAGACACACACAGGTTCAGACACCCAGACACACTCATAGACACATACAGGTTCAGACACCCAGACACACTCATAGACACACACAGACTCAGACACCCAGACACACTCATAGTCACACACAGACTCAGACACCCAGACACACTCATAGACACACACAGGCTCAGACACCCAGACACACTCATAGACACACACAGGCTCAGACACCCAGACACACTCATAGACACACACAGACTCAGACACCCAGACACACTCATAGACACACACAGACTCAGACACCCAGACACACTCATAGACACACACAGGTTCAGACACCCAGACACACTCATAGACACACACAGACATACACAGTAACACAGACAGACATACACACAGACAGACATACACACAGACATAGCCACACACACAGACGCTCAGACACACTCTTAGACACACACAGACATACACAGTAACACAGACAGACATGCACAGATATAGACATACTCAGACACAGACACACACAGACGCCCAAACATACACAGAAACATAGACAGACATACACAGAAACACAGCCAGACATACACACAGACATAGACACATACACAGACATAGACACACACAGACACACACAGACGCCCAGACACACTCATAGACACACACAGACATACACAGTAACACAGACAGGCATACACACAGACATAGCCACACACACAGACGCCCAGACACACTCATAGACACACACAGACATACACAGTAACACAGACAGACATACACAGACATAGACATACTCAGACACAGACACACACAGACGCCCAAACATACACAGAAACATAGACAGACATACACAGAAACACAGCCAGACATACACACAGACATAGACACATACACAGACATAGACACACACAGACACACACAGACGCCCAGACACACTCATAGACACACACAGACATACACAGAAACACAGACAGACATACACACAGACATAGACACACACAGACACTCAGACACTCTCATAGACACACACAGACATACACAGAAACACAGACAGACATAGACACACACAGACACAGACACACACAGATACCCAGACACACTCATAGACACACACAGACACACACAGGCACACACAGACACAGATACAGACACAGACACCCAGACACACACAGACAGACACGCACAGAAACACAGACAGACAGACACAGACTGACACCCAGACACACTCATAGACACACAGAGACAGACACACACAAACACAGACAGACATACACACAGACACACACAGACAGACAGGCACGCACAGAAACACAGACAGACACACACAGACAGATACACACACATAGGCACACAGGCACACACAGACACACACATAGGCACACAGGCACACACAGACACAGACATAGACACAGGCAGACACACAGACATACAGACAGGGACATGTTTCCAAAAATTCTTTTTTTGTATCCAGGGGGTCTCAAAACATGTATTTCCGGTGAAATCCCGGTATGGAATTTTTAGTTGGAATGCCGCACTTCCCCTCCTTACTATACGTAGTAGAGAAATTAAACATACGTTGAACGTTTAGTTTCAAATACATTCTATGGGTTTGGCTCTCAGAGCACCTTAACGCGTTAACAAGTGACGATTTCAGTGCCCAAAAACAAGCGGCCCAATAGTCTGTATTTACTCTGTCTTATACTACAATTAGATTTTCTTGAGGCCTTAGCATATTAAAAATATTTACAAGGTGTAATTTATAACCAAACTTGTTTACATTTATAGTAGAAACTCGGAAAGAATGAACATAAAAATTGGAATGTTTGCTTTGCTACTCTTTTGAATTGCTCAATATATGACATAATTAATTCGACTGCTGGAGATAAAACATGTCTTGAAAGGTTTAAATTCTTTTTCTTAATCAACTAGATGAATGAATAAAATTCTATAAGCCAGTTTTGTATATTGAAATTTAAATGATGTGGTAGTATTCTTTTCCAAATTATTATTTCTGCATCATATGTAATACTTGATTAATTAGCATTAAAAGCAAATTTTTCTCTTTTTGTCAAAATATTAAAAATATCTACATGAAATTTAAAACATGCTTTTCATGGTAATTGACAACATTTTTAAAACATGTGGATAAAAGCTGCAATATTTAGAAATTTCACCGATGGGTACCCAAAAAGAAGAGGAAGGGATGAGGTGAGAAAATACGAAGTGCGGCCAGATCTGATAACGGCAGGCACAGCGCAGCGGGGTCCCTAACGTTCCCAGATTAAGCATCTCCTGACATACCTAACCTCACTTTGGGCAGGAGGTTCCATGCCAGGGAAGAAACAGTCTTCTCCACATACGCAGATGACAGAGGGGAGCTTGTGGTAATATACGATCCACCACCAACATTCGCCTATCATTTTGAAATCCATGAGAAAACCCAATGTCAGTGTGGTCGGTAAATGGGAAAAGAACCCAGGAAACGCCCGAGCCTGCTAGATACCATAATAAAAGCCACTAGTGATTTTGAAGTTTTCTTTGTGCATATATTCGCGGCGTTGTTTACGACAACAGCGTTAAGATCGCGTGGCGTATTTTAATTTTTGCCGCACTTTTGAGAGCGTTAGTGTAAGTGGCACTTATAAATTCACCATGGCAACAGAATTGCAGGCACAGTGTTCCCCTCACAAGCGAGCACTCACTTATTTCGCCTTCTTGAGTGTAATGACTTGAACTGCCGCAGTAGCAGAGTTCTCGCCAAATTCGAGGATCTTTCCTGAACACCTCGCTGCACAGGCAAAACCACTGCCTGCGTAGTACTCGCTAAACCGTACATGTAACCCTTATAACAGCTAATACTCATTTATTACACATCTGTAACTAATTTTAAAACAAATTGATGTGTTACATTCACATGATTTTCCCTACCCTCTATCGTTTATTTGTGCGTATACAAATAATTATACTTCATTTTAATCCACATTTCTTATAGATACAAAGAGAACAGCGATAGTCAAATGTTTAACAACTGGACGCTATATGCTGGCCTTAAAATTCCATACTGTTTCCATGACATCGCGAGAAACAACTGAATGTTGACTTTAAACAAATGGCTAAGTATGAACAATTCAAACCATTAATTACGGACATCTCAAAAACTACCTTATGCTACAGAAAAGTTTTTTTAAATAAAATATGTTTTTAAAGCGATCCACTACGTATAGTAAGAAGGGTACGATTGCATTTTACCAACAAATTCGATACCGAGATGTTACCGGAAATACATGTTTTGAGGTGCCCTGAATGCAAATATAGCATTTTTGGAAACATATCCACTGGGCGCACGCGCGCGTGTGTGTGTCTGAGTCTGTGAACAGCATAACTCGAAAACAAAAGTAGGATAAATACCAAACTTGGTATTTGAGTTCAGTATTTTCCCGGGATGCGACACGAAGATTTTCAAGAAAATCCACCCACTCCAGACTACCCTTTAGATGCAACATTTTGCGAAAATTTTCATTTCATCAACAATGCCTCTAACGACTTTGATTAAAATATCATACGTTTAAGATATGTTCATGACAAATGAAATTTATATGTTAAACTTTCTAGGAATGTCCCCAAAAGTCCTCCTATTTGTTTTCTCAAATGAGAATTCGTTATTACTTTTTTATGTCCTGGACATACAAAGAGAATGCAATGCTCTACAACCAGCTCTTAAAACATTTGACTATCGCTTAAAGCCTACCTACCTACTTGCACCTACAAGAAAATTAACAATACGATAGTTTCTGCAAAAGTTTATCGCAAATAACATCAAGTAGATGGAGAATAAGCGATTAGAAAAAATGTTTATCAGTTATACAAACTTATACAAAACTCCTTCCAAATGAGGAATTTATAGGCTATTGCATAAAAATTCAATATATATTTATAGAATAAAAAAATTCGAAAAATATTCCATGTAGAGGGTAGTTTTGGATGGGGTATGTTTTTGAAGATCTTCGTGTTGCATCTTTGGACGCTACTGAACATAAATGCCAAGTTCCACAGAGATACACATTCGCAAACAAGGACCTTTTTTCTAAAAATCTGATGTGTTACACTCACATGACTTTCTCTACTCTTGTACAAACTATTTTTACAAACGCTTATTCTCCATCTACTTCATGTCAATCGAGATATCAAGATGCTAATCTTATTGGTAATTTTCTTGTAGATGCAAGGGAAATTTCGTAAACTTTAAGCGATAGTAAAATATTTTAAGAGCTGGTTGCTATGTGAAGAATTCCATTCTCTTTGCATTACCAGGACAAAAAAATGAATAACGAAATTCCATTTGAAAAAAAGTATAAGTATTGCAAATCTTAAGAGAATAACAAGCAATATCTCGAAAATGGTTCACTCAACAAAAAAATGTAAATGACATAAATTGTTTATTTTAAGGCGATCTACATTTTTGGTGTAGTAAAAGTTTGTCTATCTTATGGTTTACTAGTTATGCAAAAGTCGTTCACAATGAAGAATGCTTTTGGAGACATTCCTAGAAAATTCAAGATATACATTTTATTTGTCATGAAAGTATCTTAAGTATACGATATTTTTATCAAGATCGCTAGAGCCATTTTTGTAAAACTTAAAATTTTCGAAAAATGTTCCATGTAAAGGGTAATCTGGGATGAGGGGATTTTCTTTAAAACCTTCGGGTCGCATCTCTGGAAGATACTGAACCTAAATACTAAGTTTGGTGTTTATCCGACGTCAACATACAGGCACACACACGGACATGTTACCAAAAATGCTTTTTTTGGATGCAGGGGGTCTCAAAACATGTATTTCCGGTGAAATCTCGGTATCGAATTTTTAGGTGAAATACAATAGGTACTTCCCCTACAGAAATAGAGAAAGCAAAAATGCTTTTTGGGGTTCGGGATGCCTCAAAGCATATATGTCCTCAGAAATCTCCACATCGAGTTTTAGGGTGGAATACAATACAATAAAAAAGTGCTTTCTTGCAAATCTGCATAGATCTTGAATCACACACCAATGCAGTAATTTGTTTTAGCGCGCCTAACAGTAAAATGAGGTTAGAATAATTATAACCGTGTGACGGTGACGTATGTGGAACTTGGTGTCGGTACGTTTGCTCTACCCCGATTTTCAGTTCCATGCATCATCATAAATTCCATGAATGTTTCAGGCGCGCACACCTCATTTCCAAGCCGGGGTCGCTCGCTACACAAAACCCAGAGTAGCATTTCGATTTCCGGATGGGATTGTTCACATGCCATCTGGAATTTGCATTTAAGTACCGCTGCGATTAAACTTAAATCAGGGATATTAAAATGCGAAACGTTGACGCAAATACGAACACTGTGACGTGGAATACATTAACTGAGCCAACACCGAGAAAACCAATTTTGTTGTATTCATTTACAATGTGCAGGATGTTCTTCAGGCATTATTTATTTTCTCGTAGTAAGGATTGAATAACAGCGTGTGTTTATTGTATTAGGTTTTGCTAGATCGTGGACGTCAGCCTGAATATATACACAAATTCCCTATCAAATGTCACCGTTTTTAACAAATACGAGTATAACTTATAGCTTGTCCGTGCTACTTCTGAGGAGGAAGTAGACGAGATAGGGGCTTTCCTGGAATGAAGTCCAAGAAAACGTTGCTTTAATAACAGAATAATTGACTCGCTCTCAAGACCTAAACCCATGTGACCATTATCTGTGAGGAATGCTTAAAGATAAAGTTTATGTAACAGATCCCCATACGCTTGACCAATTAGAAGACAATGTCCGTATTCCAATATTTTCTGCAAGAGTTCTATAATTTCTTCAACAGGTGGCAGGTTTATGGGACATCATTTCGAACGATTTTTATGAAGATAAACGTAACATATTGACATTGTTAGCATTATCTGTGAGAGAATCAACGGGCCAGCCCGCGGCTACTATACTACGTATAGTAAGTAGGGGAAGTATTGTATTCCACCCAAAAATTCGATACCGAGATTCCACCGGAAATATATGTTTTGAGGCCCCCTGAATCCAAAAAAAAGCATTTCTGGAAACATATCCGTGTGTGTGTCTGTAAACAGCATAACTCAGAAACGAACAGTCGGATAAACACCAAACTTGGTATTTAGGTTCAGTATCTTCCAGAGATGCGACACGAAGGTTTTCAAGAAAATTCACCCACCCCAGACTACCCTTCACGTGGAACGTTTTTCGAACATTTTTATTTTCTCAAAAACGGCTCTAACGATTTTGATTAAAATATCATATATTTAAGATACTTTCATGACAAATAATATGTATATCTTGAATTTTCTAGGAATGTCTCCAGAAGTATTCTTCATTCTGAACGACTTTTGCTCAATTCGCAAACCATGAGAGATAAACAAAATTTTACCACACAAAAAATGTAGATCGCGTTAAAATACACAATTTATGTCGTATACGTTGTTGTTGTTGAGTGAACCAATTTACAGATATTGCTTGTTATTCCCTTAAATTTACTAATACTTTTACTTTTTCTCAAATGGGAATTCGTTATTCATTTTTCTTGTCCTGGTAATGCAAAGAGAATGGAATACTCCCCATAGCAACCAGCGCTTAAAATATTTGACTATCGCTTAAAGCCTAGGCGGAGCCGTGGCCGAGTGGTTAGACCGCTCGCCTCCCACCGAGGCGGCCCGGGTTCCCAGGGACCTGCATGTGGGATTTGTGGTGGATGAAGCGGCGTCTGGGCGGGTTTTCTCCGGGTTCTCCATTTCACCAACATTTCGTTTCATCTACTTCCTTCATCCCATACCAGGCATTGAGCTGATCACCCATCCTGGATGCTCTGCCTGATCCATGAGTGTCTGCTCCTCGACGGGCCTCTGACCCCAGGCACCCGCTTGTATGTCCTGGGGGTGTAAGTCCTACATAAGAGGAGGGTAAACAGATAATGAATGAATGAATGAATTAAAGCCTACTATATTCCCCTTGCACCTACAAGAAAATTATCAATAAGATTAACATCTCGATTAACATGAAGCATATGGAGAATAAACGTTTGTAAAAATAGTTTGTACAAGAGTAGAGAATGTCATGCGAGTGTAACACATCATATTTTTTGATTTTTTATTTATGGACGTTGAAAGTTTGTTTAGAGGTCCTTTATCAGGCTTGAGGTTCTTCTATATGCCCTAAATCTACGACGCAAGACCACCGGCTTTACTTGCCTTCCAAAGGGAGCCATGCTAAGGGGTTTCACATCTGAAAAAATCCATCGCGCTCTGCCGGGTTTGAACCCTCGACCTCGGTAACTAGAGGCTAGCATGGTAACCACTACACCACGGAGCGGCGGGGTCACGTGCGTCATAAAAACAAACCCGGTACTTCTGCCACACATTTAAACACGCTGGGTTTAAAGATAATATGCTAACAAAGTAACATTACAAGAATTTAATCCTGCAGTTATGTTATCACGCATACTGGCGTGCATAAAATTTGGCCATAATGAAACGCAGCTTGATACTGGATGATTAATAATTTTATAAAAATATGTCAGAGAGATAGAAAAATAACTGCAATAAATAATTTCCATATATCCCATCGCCCACCACTGTAGTAGCCGATTCATCCGCAGATTTTGGAGACCATGTCACTAGTGTCGAGGTGGGCACGTTCTCGAGGTGGTTATGTTGGAAATAAAACATAAGCTCTCTGCTAGCGTGAGCTGCTCTGTTCCTCCAGTATTATTTCTCGCTACTGGATTGGTAGGGTACTTTCCTCCCACAAAATATATTATCTCAACTGCCAAAGAGTAACATTACATGCTTCATGTTGTCACTGGGAGTACCATTAAGGTAAATGCTTCTTTGAACTTAGGCGCAAAATAAAATATACAAATCTGATGTGTTGCACTTTCTCTACTCTTGTACAAACTATTTTTAGAAACGCTTATTCTCTATATGCTTCATGTTAATCGAGATATCGAGATGTCAACCTTATTGCTAATTTTCTTGTAGGTGCAAGGGGAATTTTAATCAAAATCTTTAGAGCCATTTTTGAGAAAATTAAAATTTTCGAAAAATGTTTCATGTAAAGGGTAATCTGGGGTGGGGGGTTTCTTGAAAACCTTCGTGTCGCATCTCTGGAAGATACTGAACCTAAATACCAAGTTTGGTGTTTATCCGGCTATTTGTTTCTGAGTTATGCTGTTCACAGACACACACACGGACATGTTTCAAAGAATGCTTTTTTTTTTGGATTCAAGGAGTCTCAAAACATGTATTTCCGGTGAAATCTCGGTATCGAATTTTTGGGTGGAATACAATACTTCCGCTACTTACTATACGTAGTAGAGAAAGTTAGAACGAATAACGAATTCCCAATTGAGATAAAGTATAAGTATTTGTAAAATCACACAAATAACATGGAATGTCTCGGAAATGGTTCACTCTTCAAAAAAGTATATCACATAAATTGCGTGTTTTAATGAGACCCAGATGTTTTATGTAGAAAATTTTCGTCTGTCTCTTACGGTTTACCACTTATGCAAAAGCCTTTAGAACGAAGAGGACGTTTGGGGACATTTCTAGAAAATTAAAGGTATATATTTCATTTGCCATAAAATGTCTTGAACATATAATAATTGTTAGCCATTTTTGAGAAAATCAAATGGTTCGAAACATTTTCCATGTAAAGGGTCCTGTGGAATGAGGATATTTTCTCAAATATGTGTGTTTGGCATCTTTGAATGACACTGAACCTAAACACAAAATCTGGTATTTATCCGACTTTTCTTCTTTGAGTTACGCTGTTTTTCTAAAAATGCTTTTTTTTTGGATCGAGGGTGCCTAGAGCATGTATTTTCGGTGAAATTTCGGTATCAATTTTTGGGTGGAATGCAATGCTTCCCCTACTTACCATACGTAGTAGAGAAAGTAAAAATGTAGATCAGCTGGGAAATTTAACGTCCTACTAATGTATCTCAGTTGGAGTAACGGCACGGGAAGTCAAAGATCTATAGTTCAAATCCCGGCTATCACATTGAGTTTTTAGTTTGATTCGACCTTTCCAAAGTTTCATGTTTCTCATACTGGCAACGTGAATAGAATGTACATCTTCAATTGTTTACTACAAAAGCGCTAAGGCACTATTCAAGGCCAATAAAAGAGAACGGGTTCCATAGTTACCATGACGTTTCTAGGCTTTGGAATGTATCATACTGCCTAAAGTCCTCACAAACCTCTTCGACTGCCACTTCAAGGCGATAAAACCGGAAATTTCTTTATTTCTAGGAGTGGTAGGCATTCAGATCACGGATCTACGAGTTCCGGCAGCTGTCCGGAACGACTCCGGTACTCCGGCGCTACTGGACTGCGAGTACAGCGTGAAGCCAGAAGAGCAAGGCCTGGTAGTTAAGTGGTATTTCAACAACAGCCCCAGTCCAGTGTACCAGTGGATTCCTGGAAAGAAGCCTCAGGATCTAAGTGTTCTCAGGGGTCGCTTGGATCTCAGCTACAGGGCTTCCAATCATCAGTTGTACATGCATCGCGCCCTCTACATACGTAACCCTACCACAGAACTGTCGGGGGATTACAGGTGTGTGGTGTCCACCTTCAATGATGAGGACTTCATGGTCAAGAGGATGGTCGTGTTTGGTAAGTTACTGTTGATTTCTAAAATATTAAAGGTCCTTGTACATGAATACGAACACGTTGCAGTTATAAGAGAACATGCTTGTGAAGAAGGCCTTGCCATTTTGTTCAGAATGCCATGGAATAGAAAATAGGCGGCTCCACCAGATGTTACGTAAGGTCACTTTTCTCAAACCGGTGCCTATACTAGAGGACAGGGACGTAGCACAGGGATGTCATCGAGAGGTTTATAGGTTGCGGTAGCTGGACGGGGGTGCGATGGAGAGAGCTGTCGTGCCTAGAGCCTACGTTGGAATTGAGGTGCTTAGAATAATAACGGCAGATCCTAACCAAAGTTCATTTTGAGATAAATGTCATTTTTTTCCAAAGCGTGGAAAGTAGTTAATATTATGACTTGATATTTTCTGGGTATTTAAAGTAAGGGATATCAAGTCTGGGGCGGCGCCATCGCCGAGTGGTTAGACCGCTCGCCTCTCACCTAGGTGGCCCGGGTTCAATCCCAGGGACCCGTATGTGGGATTTGTGGTGGATAAAGCGACGTCTGAGCGGGTTTTCTCCGGTTTCCCCCGCTATTCATTCCACCAACTGCTCTATCATCGCCTTTCCTTTCATTCATTTCACCATCATTTCGTTTCATTTACTTACTTCCTCCCATACCAGGCATCGAGCAGATCACCCATCCTGGATATTCTGTCTGATCCATGAATGTCTGCTCCTCGACGGGCCTCTGACCCCAGGCAACCGCTTGTAAGTCCTGGGGGGTGTAAGTCCTGCATAAGAGGAGGTTAAACAGAGAAAGAAGAAGAGGATTTCAAGTCTATGTGCAAATTCTTGAATCATTGTGATTAATAGTTTTCCTGATTTTGTGTTGTTTATTTGTACAAAAACTATACAAAACAGAAAAAGTGGTGTAAAATTGACTTTTCTTTCATTTAACATCTTGAAATAGCTAATCCAGCTCTATTTACAAATCTTCACATTTTTCGTCATCATTGACACCAGCATGACGAGGACTCTTGTAAAAATCATGATAGAAGTGTGGTGGTATATATTTCAATAATTTCATCAGGTCATGGTAATTAGTTTTCTTTGTCTTTCTCAGTTCACTCTACTTCTGCTGTAACTTGAACAATGAAACGTGAACTTTTACCTCTTTTCCTAAAATTAACTTTTTGATACACTTCAGAGTTAGAATAACATATACCAAATTTAAAAAACTCGATTTACAATAATGGATGTAAAATGTATGGAGCGCCATCAACATCTATGCACTTTTTTGTTATATAAGATTTACCACTATTTCTGCACAACTTTCGTCTGTTTGTTACCCACTCAGTTGCCTTTCTCACTCTTTCTTTCCTTTTTTTTTGAGATTCAGGAATAACATCTGCAGACTGCGCCATAATCACTATCGTTCACCACAACGCCATGAACAAGTAGCGGCCATAAACTAAAGCACTCTTAGTTGGGATATGATATTTTTACGCTCGTTTTCACTACGGACAAATTTTAAAGATGGAAACCGAGAGCTTTGTCATATCCCAATTCGTTTGATAGTTTATCACATGAAAAGTAAACGACATCTGTGCATGGTCATGCTTCTACCTCAAAATTCGATGTCGGTTGGGATATGCCGTTATTATTCTAAGCGCCTCAATTATAAACTAGCACAAAATAAATTTAAAGAGCTGACCGTCACAGAGTCCTGCTAGGCAGAGTCTTAGCAGTCATGCAACTCTGCAAGTTTAAATGCTGAGTAGTGCTTTAGCCAGCATTGACGTAAACGGGTGTTAGCGAGATTTGCATAACCCACTCACGTTCAAACATGAGATGATCATTCCCTAAAAGCCATACCACCAAACCCCTGCTTACATGAGTTTCCGGTAAATTACTCGCAAGGATTCTAAATCCAACTTCATGGATTTGCTTAATAGACTTTTCCTGAATATCTCGATGTTTATAAAATTAGATTTATCACGTACTTGTAAAACCGTCACAATATACATACCCTATGTGATCAAAAGTATCCAGACACCCCCACAAACATACGTTTGTCATCTTAGGTGCATTGTGCTGCCACCTACTTCCTGGTACTCATTATCCGCGACCTCAGTAGTCATTAGACATCGTGAAAAAGCAGAATGGGACGCTCCGTGGAACTCACGGACTTCGAACGTGGTCAGGTGATTGGGTGTCACTTGTGTCAGAAGTCTGTCCACACTCCTAAACACCCCTACGTCCAATTTTCTGATGTGATAGTGAAGTGGAAACGTGAAGGGACATGTACAGCACAAAAGCGTACAGGCCGACCTCGTCTGTTGATTGACAGAGACCGCCGACATTTGAAGAGGATCGTACAGAGTAATAGGCAGACATCTATCCAGACCATCACACAGAAATTCCAAACTGCGTCAGGATCCACTCCAAGTACTATGACAGTTATGCGTGAGGTGAGAAACCTTGGATTCCATGGTCAAGCGGCTGCTCATAAGCCACACATCACGCAGGAAAATGCCAAACGACGCTTCGCTTGGTGTAAGGAGCGTCAACATTACACGATTGAACAGTGGCAAAACGTTGTGCGGAGTGACGATTCACGGTACGCAATGTGGCGATTCGATGGCAGGGTATGGGTATGTCGTGTGTAGTGCCAACAGTGAAATTCGGAGGTGGTGGTGTTATGGTGTGGTCTTGTTTTTCCTGGAGGGGGCTTGCACCCCTTGTTGTTTTGCGTGGCACGATCACAGCGCAGACCTTCATTGATATTTTTAGCACCTTCTTGCTTCCCGCCGTTGAAGAGCAATTCGGGGATGGCAATTGCATCTTTTAACACGATCGAGCACCTGCTCATACTGCACGGGCTGTGGCGGATTGGTTACACGACAATAACGTCCCTGTAATGGACTGGCCTGCACAGAGTCCTGACTTGAATCCTATAGAACACCTTTGGGATATTTTGGAACGCCGACTTCGTGCCAGGCCTCACCGACCTACATCGATACCTCTCCTGAGTTCCGCACTCCGTGTAGAATGGCCTGCCATTCCCCAAGAAACCTTCCAGCACCTAATTGAAAGTATGGCTGCGAGAGTGAACGTTGTCCTCAAGGCTAAGGGTAAGCCAACAGCGTATTGACTTCCAGTATTACCGATGGAGGGCGCCACGAACTTGTACGTCGTTTTCAGCCAGGTGTCCGGATACATTTGATCACGTAGTGTATTTTAACAATCCTCATGTAAGAAAGTTTGCTTTATTTTTTTTGTTTGTTATAATCAGTGAACGCATATTTTATAATTGACAACCGGGGAGCTTATTTTTCTATTTTTTAAAGAGGTTAACTTGGTAGCCTGGGAATGTGGATTCTTTATTGACCAGCCTCACCTCTGTTTATGTTAAGTGTTTCTGAAATCATAATTGCATAGCTTTAATATTATTAAGTAACTATAGGACCAAAGAGAGGGTACGGAGGTTTAAAATTTCATTTACTGTAGTTATCAAAAAGTGCTTATAGGCTATGCAGCATTTCAAGAACTTGGAAGACTGGCGAGGGGAGTTTAAGGAATTCGGATGTTCCACCTAAGTTTGATGTACTTTTGCGACAACATCAGAGGATTGTAATCCATTATTAGAAATAGCCGTGTATAGAAATTAGTTTTAATGGGTAAAGGGAAGAATTCACAATAGAAATTGTACAATAATTTCATGTAGATGGGGTATGTACATGAATGGAATTAATTAAACCGTTATTAGAGTTTAAAGAGCTACCTGGGCAGCGCCGGGCAGCCTGCTGTTATCAGATATACAGAGTGTGACAGAGATATGACCAAATGTTTGGTGCAGATTGTCAAAATATGTTACACGAACTCGTGCCTAGAAAAACTTTGTTTACTTTTTATGACATTCTTTCTCAAAATCTGCTTAAATTGTCGACGACGAAGCGTTTGCAGGCAGAGAGTCAGCCCGAGTGAGAAATAAAAGTGGCCGGTCTCTTGAGCAGTTAAATGTTTACCTCACGAGTGAGCGTGCGGTTCACAACCGTCAATATCTGTGCACCGCTTTGGATAACTATAACACAAGACACTTATTTGGGCCACCTCCACACTGTTTAAGCGTTTATTTTCTACACAAGCAGCTCGTGTTCGATTCTCCGTAGGGACTGTTATATTTTATTTTTTACAACCTGTTTCACTGTAATATAGTTTAATAATTTACTTGAGTTACTTCATTTTACTTCCAAATATAATTAAAATAAAACTTTAATTTGTGGAAATAAAATTAAATTGGCTAAGTATGAGACCTACCCTGACCGATAAGTTAATGTCATGGTTGCCATCTACCGGTATAATGGACCACTAAATAAACGCCACATACATAAATATTTGATGTGTTGCATTCGGATGACTTTCTCTGCTCTTGTCTATTCTTACTACTAATTTTCTTGTAGATGCGAGGGGAATATGGTAGGGTTTAAGCGATAGTCAAATGTTTTAAGAGCTGGTTGCTATGTGGAGTATTCCATTCTCTTTGTATGTCCAGGACATAAAAAAACGAATAACGAAATCCCATTTGAGAAAAAGTATAAGTATTGGAGAATTCAAACAAATAACAAGAAATATCTCGGAAATGGTTCATTCGAGAAAAAAAGAGTATGTAACATAAATTGTATGTTTTAACGAGATCTACATTTTGTGTGTAGCAAAATTTTGATTATCTTTCACGGTTTACCAGTGACGCAAAAGGCATCAGAATGAAGAGGAATTTTGGGGATATTCCCAGAAAATTGAGGATATATTTTTTCGCCATAAAATATTTAAAATATGACTTTTATCCAAAATCGTTAGCCATTTTTGAGAAAATCAAAATGTTCGAAAAATGTTCCATGTAAAGGGTAGTCTGGAGTCGGGGGATTTTCTGGAAAATCTTCCTGTCACATCTATGAAAGATACGGAACGTAAGTACCAAGTTTGGTAACTATCCAACTTTCCGTTTTTGAGCTATGCTGTTTACAGAAACACACACACTGACCTTTTCCTAAAAATGGTTTATTTTGGATTTGGGGGCCTCACAACATTTATTTTTGGTGAAATCTCGATATAGAATTTTGTATAGGTAGTAGTGAAAGTATAAATGAAAAAAAAATGTATCTTTACTCATGTATTTAGAATGAAAGGAAAAAGATTGATAGGCCCATGGAGATTTGAACTTGGAACCTCTGGAACAGTAAGCTAAGTTTCTACTACTGAACTAAGAGTGCTGCAGTGAGCGTGGCATTGTAACGAGCTTTAATCATAATCCACTTGAGAACCATAAATCAGTAAAGTGTGTTTTGCTTAAAGATATTCAGTGTTGATACACTCTGAAACATCTAGCTGTTTAAAATCTCCTACATCAATTATTTTCTCAAAAGACTTTTGTGATTTTAGTTGTGTTCCCCTTTATAACTACTAGAAGAATTTACACAGTCTTTGATCACAGCTTGGTACACCGAAGTACGCGCTTTGAGCTCAGATTCGACCGTTTTAAATTAAACCGTATTTGCGCTTGATTAGGGCTTAACCAGTGTTGATGGGATAGGGGTTGCAGGATGGTGGTGTGACTCAGGTAGGCGTAGGAAAAGGAAGTAGCAACATTTTTCCTGTATGGCTGCTCGTCAGGGTGCAATGGGTCTTCTACATCGCTGGTGTTGTATGTTTCCAAAATTGTTATTTGTTTGGGATTGCTATTGTAAATTTTGAAATCCAAGCATCCCTTGGAAGGTTCGTGGAGGATCTCACTTTTTACTTCGGGTAGAACTGGTCCTGTGTAACCGGAGGTGCCTGCATTCCCTATGCAGTACACGATAACGCCTCAAGCGGCGCTGTTGTCGGTTATAATCCTCTAAACGACCAAACGAAAGCGCTTTGATAGTGACTTAAATCGTGCGAGAGAGTACGTTTATAGCGTCTTTCATAAATATGGAATAATGCAAATAAAACATAAATTAACTCATTGTTTTAACAACAATGTCACGTAAAAGTTGCCATCTGCCCTTCATGTATAGAAGTAGAAGTACAGATGCCTAACACTAAGGCCTCTTTGGACACGTGACGAAGCTGCTATCTGGCCGTCACGTATAGAAGTCTTGAGTAGAATTTACAGGAAATTCGAACATATGGTAGGCGAGAGATGCTCAGATTAAAGGTTTCTGGAGACAAGTAAGAAACAGAGTAGAGGATATAGAGAAACAAGAATTATTTCAGTCTTAAAAGATAAAAAAGTTTAATAGTACATAGACAAATGAAGATGGTCTGAGGCAGAGAGAAGTATGTAGATTAGGGAGAGAAGGTTGAGCATAGACTAGTTTAAGAGTGCATATACTAGGAGGAAATAGGAAGGGAATGAACACTGATATATGCTTTTTGTGTGGGCAGTAGATAATGGCTTGCATTGTATAGTAGAATGTGGGGGAATCAGTCTACACTAAAAAGTGGGAGAATACTAATACAGAAGTTCTAAAAATTAAGATAATAAAGGTAAAGAAGGAAGGGGACATAAGAATATTAGGGAAAATCATGGGGAGAGCAACAGAAAAATGGTACACAAAAATAACATGATCTAAATCAAGGACCACTATACACAAATGAACACGGAGTTAAAGTGTATGCGGACTAAGGGATAGAAGCAGCAACTCAAAATAATGTAATGGAAAATTTATAAAACTTAGGTACACATTATGGAAATTAAATACATACATTAGTACAGAAGCTCAGGTACAGTTGCCTGGCACCAAGGCCTCTGTGGACACATGACGAAGCCTCTATCTGCTCTTCACGTATAAAAGCAAAGGTACAGTTGCCTGATACCAAGGTCTCTGTGGAAACATGACGAAGCTTCTATCTGCCATTCTCGTATAAAAGCAAAGGTACAGTTGCCTGGCACCAAGGCCTCTGTGGGCACTTGACGAAGCTGCTATCTGGCCGTCACATATAAAAGCAGAGATATAGTTGCCTAGCGCTAGGGCGTCTTTTGACATGTGGCGAAGCTGCCATCTGCTCGTCATGTATAGAATCAGAGGTACAGCTTCCTAGCACTAAGATCTCTATGGACACTTGACAAATGTGCCAGTTGCCCGTCATGTATAGAAGAATAGGTACAGTTGCCTATCACTAAGGTCTCTGTTGACACTGTCGAATTTGCCATCCGTCCGTCATGTATAGAAGCAGAAATACAGTTGCCTAGCACTAAGGCGTGTGTGGATACGTAACGAAGCAAAATGGTATGGTACAGGGATGAAAGCTAACTGTCCGTCACACACCGAACCACCAGGTATCTTCTAACAAATCCGTCGCGATATCACCACATAGTTAAAGCGACGTAAAATAGAAGGAAAACTACCAGAGTGAATAATCTAAGGTGTTTAAAAATAGATCCCATGAAGACTTTTTTGTGGGGGTAGTCGACAAGGACCAGTTAGTCATTAGGATGTCATATTTCTTGATAATTAACTTGATTTGACCGGGTAGCCATATGGCACGGTGAATAAAAGAAACTGTTAAAAACATGCACAAATGAGTCTGGGATTCCTAGAGTTGACTTACCCGACATTCGTCTTCCAAATTAGGGGAAATCTTATCCAGGTAACTTACCCTAACCGAGATTGGAGCTAAGGAGCTCTTCAATGTGAAACAGACACTCTTACACTCTTACACCACAGAGGAGAGTGAAGTTTATTGTGGCATATTTGAAAGATATCCGCTTTTAAAAAACGGACTACCTCTTTAGCCTATTTTACTCTCGTTATACTCACGTAGGTATTCTGAACGTTGTCCGAGGCCATGACGTGTTATACACACCGGGAACAAAGCACATTATCAAAGAGCAATTACTGCAGCATCCCTAATCCGAGTCAATGGTGCAGCATTCTTGTGGTTCAGATCCACTTGGAGCAATCAGGTGGTGTTCTGTCAGAGACAAGCTCCATAATTCATGAAGCACCCCACTCGCTCGCTCTTCGATTGTTCCCCACACTGTTCAACTTTTCCTTTTTCAGGGGGAGTAAACAGGCGCCGGAAGGGGAGAATTTCCGTTCTAAAACCCCGCAATCCAAATGTCAGACTAAGATGTAGTGTAACGGAGTTTCATTTTTGTTCTTTAGTTCGACTTCCTTTCAAACAGAAATAAATAAACACATTTTGATACCAACATATTACAATAAAAGAGAAACACTCTCCTGTACGTGTTCTAAAAATGCTTACAGGAGAATGGTAAAGATAAGCTACAGGCAAATGCTGGGAAGAATGATTACATCCGCAGAATTTCCAGTGCATCCATTTGAAGAGCTCCCTCAAAGAAGTTTGTATACCAGAATTTCATAATTTTTACTTTCCCTACTACGTATAGTAAGTAGGGGAAGTATCGTATTCCACCCAAAAATTCGATACCGAGATTTCAACGGAAATATATGTTTTGAGACCCCCTAAATCCAAAATAAGCATTTTTGGAAACATGTCCGTGTGTGTCTGTAAACAGCATAACTCAAACGAACAGTCGCATAAACACCAAACTTGGTATTTAGGTTCAGTATCTTCCAGAGATGCGACACTAAGGTTTTCAAGAAAATCCCCCACCCCAAATTACCCTTTACATCAAACATTTTTCGAAAATTTTAATTTTCTCAAAAATGCCTCTTAACGATTTTGATTAAAATATCATATGTTTTAAGATATTTTCATGACAAATGAAATATATATCTCGAATTTTCTGGGAATGTCTCCAAAAGTATTCTTCATTGTGAACGACCTTTGCATAACTGGCAAACTATAAGAGATAGACAAAATTTTACTACCCAAAAATGTAGATCGCGTTAAAATACACAATTTATGTCATATAAAATTTTTGTTGCTGAGAGAACCATTTTCGAGATATTGCTTGTTATTCCGTTAAATGTTCCAATACTTATACTTTTTCTCAAATGGGAATTCGTTATTCATTTTTTTATGTCCTGGACATGCAAAGAGAATGGAATGATCCACATAGCAACCAGCTCTTAAAACATTTGACTATTGCTTAAAACCCCTTGCATCTACAAGAAAATTAGCAATAAGATTAACATCTCGATTAACATCTCAAGCATATGGAGAATAAATGTTTGTAAAAATAGTTTGTACAAAAGTAGAGAAAGTCATGTGAGTGTAACACATCTGAAAATTTCAACAGTACAGCCGGGATTTGAACACGGTTCTCCAGCTCTCCGCGAGGTTGCTCTAACCATTGAGCTACCGTGGGACATTGAATTCCCCAGTTGGCTCAAGTTGTTTCCCAGATAGACCACCAGGGCATTTCACTAGAGAAGGCAATCTTAGCGGTGACCTCTTATTGCAAGCACTTCAGTGCTGGGTAAATAATTTTTTAACGTTTTACTTTTTTAATTGTTATTGTATCAATTAATTATACTTTTAATAGCCGGTAGCCTGGTCTTGGAAAGTTTTTAAGGCAGAGTGAACTGAAAAATTCAACGCCACAGCCGGGATTTGAACACGGTTGCTACTGTGATACAACATGCCGGTGAGACATTGAATTTCCCAATTGACTCAAGTTTGCCAAGACCAGACTAAGGCCTATTAAAAGTATAATTAATTTAGCAATAACAATTAAAAAGTAAAGCCTTTTCTTTACTTTACTTCACTCGCTAGAGATAGACAAAATTTTAATACACAAAAAATGTAGATCGCGTTAAAATACACAATTTATGTCATATACATTTTTTTTTGTTGAGTGAACCATTTTCGAGATATTGCTTGTTGTTCCCTTAAATTCTTTAATACTTATTTTCTCAAATGGGAATTCGTTATTCATTTTTTGTCTTGGATATGCAAAGAGTATTAATCTGTGGCAAAGGGAATGGTGCTGCACCTAGCAACCAGCTATTAAGAGATATGTATGTGCTTAAAGGCTACTGTATTTCTATATTGCTCTTGTAAATATATATTCCCCTTACATCTACAAGAAAATTAGCAATAAGATAGAGTCTGCAAATGTTTATCTCGATTAATATGAAGTAGATGGAGAATAAGTTTTTGTATAAATAGTTCGTACAAGAGTAGAGAAAGTCATGTGAGTGTAACACATCAGTTTTTTTTTATTTATTGAGCCTCTAGACTGTATTTTTTGTGAATTTTCGGAATCTAAGTTTTGGATTAAATAGAATATTTTATATACTTACTATATATGTAAAGTATATAACAGAGGAAGTAAACTTCTGTGTATAGTCTAGGAAGTATAGTTCTTTGCTTTAATACGTATTTATTGTGGTTTGTTCATTACTACCAAATCTCCAAAGATTCTTATGAAAGAAGTTTATATTTGCTTTACGCAGACTTTTTTTTTTTTTTACATTTACTGTGGTGAACATTTTGGGCATTCTAAATCTTGCAATCCCAAAATTATTGCGCTTTGCTGGGCAAGGGAATGTTTTACACGTTTCAGTTTCAGCAAGTTGGCAAGTATGCAACAGAAACTAACGTTTATATACGGGTCTGTTATGTTTCCAGTTTTGTGGAAAGCGCAGAGCAGGCACGCGCTGTCCATAGCAGGATCGTGACGTCACGAAACATATCGTGAAACATTTTGGTAGCCATAGCGACCATCTTCCTTCCCCGCAGAGCGTCCAGGACTTGAATACAAATGTTGTTACCATCGGCAATCTGGTTCAAGGTTTCATTACACCTTTTATGTACACAAGAAGTGGGCCGTAACACGTTTATTACACGTCACAAAGCTTTTAGGGGCTGGAAAAACCCTCTTTACTGGCAACAGTGTGTGTAAATCAAATTGCAGTTCAGAATATCGTGATATGAGAGTGCGTTACGGAAATTAGCTTTCATCCTCTGGCACACATGTCTATAACTGCAATTCCTGAAGTATACAATGCATAAATAATGAAAAAGTAATAACGGAAAATGTTAAACCGTTACCTCACAAGATAAATTATAATACTGTGAAAGAGGATGCTGAAATTTGTACTGCAGTCCAGAGTAATTGAATTAGAATTCTAATTTCGGTTCCGACCAACCCAACTGTGGTTGTTCTTTAGGAGCTCAGGCAGGTATACTTTCCCCAGTGTCGCAATTATTAATTTATTTACAGCAACGCATACAGGATCTTTCACAATTAAGGAATAATTAAGATGAAGCTAAAATTAAAACATGTTTTAAAAAAATCTGATGTGTTACACTCATGACTTTCTCTACTCTTGTACAATCTATTCTTACAAACGCCTATTCTCCATATGCTTCATGTTAATCGAGATGTTAATCTTATTGGTAATTTTCTTGTAGATGCAAGGGGAATGTGGTAGGTTATAAAATGTTTTAAGCGCTGGTTGCTATGTGGCGCATTCCATTCTCTTTGCATGTCCAGGACATAAAAAAAAGGAATAACGAATTTGAGAAAAAGTAGTATTCGAAAATTTAAGGGAATAACTAGCAATATCTCAAAAACGGTTCACTCAACAAAAGAAATGTATATGACATAAATTGTGTATTTTAACGCGATCTACATTTTGTGTGTACTAAAAGTTTGTCTATCTCTTATGGTTCACCAGTTATGCAAAAGCCGTTCACAATGAAGAAATCTTTTGGAGACTTTCCCAGAAAATTCGAGATATACATTTCATTTGTCATGAAAATATCTTAAACATATGATATTGTTATCAAAATCGTTAGAGCCATTTTTGAGAATATTAAAATTTTCGAAAAATGTTCCATGTAAAGGCAGGTCTGGGGTGGGGGGATTTTCTTGAAAACCTTCGTGTCGCATCTCTGAAAGATACTGAACCTAAATACCAAGTTTGGTGTTTATCCGACTCTTCGTTTCTGAGTTTTGCTGTTCACAGACAGACACGGACATGTTTCCAAAAATGCTTTATATGCATTCAGTGCACCTCAAAGCATGTATTTCCGGTGAAATCTCGGTATCGAATTTTTCGGTGGAATTCAATTACTTCCCATACTTACTATACGTAGTAGGGAAAGTAAAAATGTTTGGACACATCAAATTTAATGTTTTGAAAGGAAAATAATACAAAAGATAAAAAAAATGCCCAGCGATTATTGTTGCGGGTTTGACGTCATCAACAAGCATTTTAAATGGCTGCATACAGCGCGATCGTTTTATGGCGAGGCAACGGATCGCGTGTATGCAACTTCGTACACACTTTGTTACACTGGGAGGTTTTCGCTCCGTCACTCCCGCATTACTTACTCACGAGTGATATTAATACAGTAAAACCCGTCTTCAGCAGAATCGAACGAGGCTCTCGAATATTTCCGTTAAAGATAGGTTTCCGTTTAACGGAGGTAGGTCTAGGCTGTTAACAAGATTAAACCATAAACATATACCTATTCTCACCTTTTAAACACAATTATTTATTCGGTAACGCATGAAAGAATAGTCCCGTCTCGTCGCTGTTTGCAATGTTTTCAGGTTTGTATCCTTCGATTATTGAAGGTAGTGTAGCAATGGTTTCAATATTAACGTCATTCGATTCACCACAAACTTCATTAAAACCATCTGATGTATTTTGCGGAAACTCTCCGACCATGCATTACATGCTTTGAATTCAGTCTTACACAGCTTTTCAACTACTTTTTAGCATATTTCTGCAACATAAGGCCCTAAATGTGGTGATTTTTGCCCTTAGCACTAACAAACCACTCCCATAGTGTTTCATTAAAGTCCTGGTTTTCAGTTTTCTTAAGTTCTGTCTTTATTTTTACTCTCTCTACTACGTGTAGTAAGTAGGGGAAGTATTGTATTCCACCCAAAAATTCGATACCAAGATTTCAACGGAAATACATGCTTTCAGGTGCACTGAATGCATATAAAGCATTTTTGGAAACATGTCCGTGTCTGTCTGTGGACAGCAAAACTCAGAAACGAAGAGTCGGATAAACACCAAACTTGGTATTTAGGTTCAGTATCTTTCAGAGATGCGACACGAAGGTTTTCAAGAAAATCCCCCCACCCCAGATTACCCTTTACATGGAACATTTTTCGAAAATTTTAATTTTCTCAAAAATAGCTGTAACGATTTTGAATAAAACACCATAAGTTTTAGACATTTTTATGGCAAATGAATTGTATATCTCGAATTTTCTGGGAATGTCTCCAAAAGTATTCTTCATTGTGAACGACTTTTGCATAACTAATAAAACATAAGAGATAGACAAAAGTTTACTACACAAAGAATGTAGAACGCTTTAAAATACACAATCTAAGTCGTATACATGTTTTTTTGTTGAGTGAACCATTTTCAAGATATTGCTTGTTATTCCCTAAAATTTTATAATACTTTTTCTCAATTGGGAATTCGTTATTCATTTTTACTTTCTCTACTACGCATAGTAAGTATTGGAAGTATTGTATTCCACCCAAAATTCGATACCGAGATTTCACCGGAAGTACAAGTTTTGTGACCCCCTGAATCCAAAAAAATATTTTTGGAAACATGTCCGTGTGTGTCTGTGTGTGTGTGTGAACAGCATAACTCTATCACATGTTTAAGATATTGTCATGAGAAATGAAATTTATATCTTGAATTTTCTGGGAATGTCTCCAAAAGTATTCTTCATTGTGAACGACTTTTGCATAGCTGGTAAACCATAAGAGATAGACAAAATTTTACTACACAGAAAATGTAGATCGCGTTAAAATACACAATGTATGTCATATAAATTTTTGTTGTTGAGCGAACCATTTTCGAGATATTGCTTGTTATTCCCTCAAACGTTTCAATACGTTTCGTTATTCATTTTTTGGCCTAGTAATGCAAAGAGAATAGAATACTCCACATAGCAACCAGCTCTTAAAATATTTGACTGTAGCTTAAAGCCTTGCATCAACAAGAAAATTAGCAATAAGATTAACACCTCGATTAACATGAAGTATATGGAGAATATGCGTTTGTAAAAATAGTTTGTACAGGAGTAGAGAAAGTCATGTGAGTGTAACACATCAGATTTGTCAAACTAGAACTAGAGCTGTATTCTATGCTCTCTGACAAGTCATTAGAGCAAGAAATAGAAAGGGAAAAGACAACAATAAAAGACAATTAGCCTTCTTATTGTTAACTTAACTATGCAGTGAAGAATGAGTGTTACAGATTTCTCAATATTCGGACCGTCATTAGCGCACCCGATTCCTAGACTGGTCAGGTAGCAGCAAAATGATCATGTTTCAACTTAAACATTATAGCAGACTTTCACAGGGTATCTGAAATATTTCTAAACTCTGCATTCCGGAATTGCAAAGCGTATGTTAAAAGGCGAACTTTGATTTCCGTTGTCCGCGTAAGACAGTTTCCGTTTAATAAAGGGAGTTTAGCATGTTTTTCACCCCAAAGTTCATGGGTACATGAAATATTCCCGTTTAAGACATTCCGTTTAACAAGGGGCCCTTTGAAGGCCTGTTTTAACTGTATGCAGTATAATGAGTACTAAACTTGTTATAAATGGTATTCATCTGCTTGAAGACATTCCTGGCAACTTGGAGTGGTTTAGCGTTTAGCGATCCCGTTGTCCTAAACTCATTAACCAAACGTCTAACAGTTTCTCTACCTGGAATTGGAATACTAGGTAATCTCTCCTGAAATTGTCTACACACTGAGAAGGTGTAATTATTTTATGGAGGAGTTGTATTGCAGTTCAACTGTTAGGGAGCCAAACTTGATGAAATACCTGTGCACGTATGGTACAAAGTCTCCGGTGGCGTTCGCCCCAAGTTAACTTTCAACTGTATATTTTAATGTTTCTTTAAATATTATATATGTAGGTTTGCCTCGGCTGCGTCAGTATTAATTTGTAGAAACACGTATCCCTTAGCAGGTGGTGATGCGGCTAAAGAATGTAGGCTTACACAAATTATGATTTTTACTTCACTCCTTTTATTAATCCTTCACACGATTAAATAACACTTCACTAATATGTAGAGAGCTGTGAGATAGTTTATTAATTACTTGCACGTTTTAACACATGAACTTTAGAATGAATTTTCGTCTCACACTGAATACGTATTAAACTTCTCGAGGACGCGTCTCGTGTCCGGTTAGGAACGCTGTCTACAAGCAACTGAACTGATTTGTACCGCCTGAATTTGCAAATTTCATCTATAACGGTCATTCAAATGAAACCCAGTCACTTGTGTAACGTAACGGTAACGATTTTATTAACTCAAAAATAGTCACCAAAACTGTTGCCACATTTATCCCGTTGTGACTCTACTCGATTCCATCTTTGAAGAAGCTAGTAGGCTGCTGTTGGATCCAGGCCTGGACCCATTCACACACTTCGTCGTCCGTTGTGAATCATGTCCGCGAATAGCTTGTTTTAGAGATCCATACACATGAAAGTCACACGGTGAAAGGTCTGGACTGTACGGTGGATGTTCCAGCATTTCCCATCGAAACTGCTGCAATGTCGTCTTCACCGCATTGGCAGTGTGTGTGCGGGCATTATCATGCAGGAGAATAACGCTATTAGACAACATGCCTGGGCGTTCCAACTTGATGGCTCGTCTAAGGTTCTGTAAAGTGGCTTGATAACGCTGGGCATTGATGGTGGTTCCCCTTTCCAGGAACTCGACAAGCAGTGGGCCCTTGTGGTCAAAAAAGGACATCATGACCTTATCAGAACTGATGTGCACGGCCTTTGATTTCTTTGGAGGTGGTGAAGTCGCATGTTTCCACTGCTTGTTCCGACGCTTGCTTTCCGGCTCAAAATGGTGACACCATGTTTCGTCACCGGTGACAATATGCGACAGAAAGCTGTAATCCTACTCATGATAACGTTGCAAATGACTCAAAGACAGCTCCATTCGGGTATTGCGCTGTTCGGCGATCAGTTAGTGGGTAACCCAATGCGCACAAACTTTTCGAAATTTCAAGTGCTGACGCATTATGGTGTGAATGGTGCCCACGCTAATACCCAGTAACAGATGGATCTCGTCCACGGTGATTCTCGGTTGCCCAACACTAAAGCATTCAGTTCGCAATCATTTCAGGTGTGATGACACGATGAGCTTGTCCAGGAAAGAGCATCGTCTTCCAGTAACTCGCCCCCCTCAAGGAATCTTTTGCGCCATTCCACCACACTTGAACGACATAGACTGTACTCACCGTACACAGCCTTCATCCGTCGATACATTTCACGGCCTCAAACTCCCACCGCCGCTAAAAATCGTTCCTGCTTACTCGTCTTCATGTTCAGTAGTGGACGATAACTTGTGTGACCACCTTCTCTTCGGCGTGAAACCACACTGTCGCTATGACAACGTTAAACGTTGCGTAAGCTGCAGTCGCTCTACCAATACATGGTGCCACCTTACGGTAATGCCAAGTTAGACGCACTGACCAGGTTTCATTTGAATACCCCTCATATTTCAAGTCTCTGATTGGCTATTTCTAATCCAATACAATACTTTTATTTAATTTTAAGGTTTTTCTGGTTGTTGATTGGCTATTTATAAACTGTCTCAAAAAATTACATTATTGTTGCTCCAAGAATTACTAGTAGCATTATTAAACTTTCAATTCATTATTGCCTCAAGCTTACTTCATTGTTACCTCATTGTTAGCAACTACTCTAACAGCTGCTACATTATTAAATTACATAATACATTCACATAACATTACTCAACATGTACACAATAATATAGACATTAATACAAGGACTGTTACATATATTTTATATGTTATTTATACACATATTGCTTTAAGGCGGACTGTTATTGAATTTTATATATTATATAATTAGACGGAAATAATTTAAGTGTTAAAAATACTGCGTCAATACTGTCTAGATGATTCGGTTTTTACGTATATATCATACATAAAAATTCGTTGTTTAAGCGTGAATTTGTCGGCAAGCATTACAGTGGACCAATAACAAGATATTAACACGCTTAATCAAATCAAACACAGCACAGATGTCTTGAAAAAACTTTCACCTTTGAGATGAAAAATGCAAAATTCTCTTTACAGCACGAACACAAAGCAGCTACTGAAACTGTGCTACCAGTTGCACATCGGAAAAGTACCGAGGACACAGCGTCTACATGCATATAACCGATCTGTGACCGAACTGTATTAGTTTTATTTTCCCTGATAGGTGAAGAAGTATTGTTGTTATTACGTTATTTGCCCCAAATGTTTAAAAAACGTTAACTTTGTAATTTGACTGTTTCTTTAAGTATTAAATATTTATGTTTACTTCGGCTGCGTCATTATCATTATTTCTCTTTGCAGGGTTACACAGATTATAATTTTACTTCACTCCTTTTATTAATACTTGTCACAATTTAAATAACACTTCACTGACATAGAGAGCTGTGAGATTCTTTTGTTAATTACTTGTACTTTTTAACACGTAAACTATTTTCGTCTCACACGAACACGTATTAATTTTCTTGAGGACACTTTTTGCGTCTGGTTAGTAACGCTGTCTGCAACCAACTGAATAGATTTCTACCGCCTAAACTTGTAAATTTCTGTATTTCAAGTCTCTGATTGGCTATTCCTAATCCAATAGAATACCTTCTTTTAACTAAAGCTTTTTCTGGTTGTTTATTTGATATTTTATAAACTGTCACTAATATTACATTATTGCTTACAAGAATTATAAGTAACATCATTAAACTCTCATACTCATGATTGCCTCAAGGTTACCTCATTGTTGGCAACTTTTAACCTATTATTCTCACAGCTCCTACATTATTAAATTATGTAATATATTTACATAACATTAATAAACATGGATACAATAATATAAACACATACAATGACTGTAATATACACTCCTTATATATTGTTACACACATGTTGCTTCAAGGCGGGCTGTTATTGAATATATATTTTATATAATTAGACTGAAATCATTTTAGTGTTAAAAATACTGCCTCATAGGTAGTTATCTCATTTAGTTGTATGAACGTCATACAAAAGGTTTGGCTGCTATGGGAACAGATCTCTTTCCACTGCTTTACTTTCTATAGGAATATTTGAAATGTATAGTCTTTATTACGAGACCTGCTAAAATGTAAGAGTTAAAACTCTGATGTGATACACTCAAATGACTTTCTCTACTCTCTATGGTTTATTAGTGCGTATACAAACTATTCTTACTAAAGTTTATTTTCCTATCTAGTACATTTTTAATCCAAACAAACCTTTACAGAAACAGCTACATTACACATTTCGTTATAGATACAAAGAGAACAGCGATAGTCAAATGTTTAACAACTGAACGCTATATGCTGGCCTTAAAATTCCATACTGTTTCCATGACATCGCTTTTATGCATGAACGTCTTAAGATTAATAGACACCTGATGCAAGATAAATATATATTTAACAAAGAAATAAAAAACATTTACGCCAAGGATTCGAACCCAAGTTGTTCAAATTACGAGATATATGCGTTTCACCACTCGGCTACCGTGCAGACAATCAAGCTGAAAGGTATCTTTCTACTTATTGTGAAATGAATTCCCTCTCTGGCTGTTGCTCTTACACTATACATGGTAGTTCAACCAAAAGCCGTTAAATACACCACTTTTTATTTGAGTTAAATATCTCCCAAGGATGGGACACAAAGATTCTGAAGAAAATACCCCCCCAACTATCGTTTACATGGAAAAAAATAGTTATTTTTTAATTTTTTTAAAATGGTTCTAACGGTTTTAATTAAAATACCATACATTAGAAATATTTACATCACAAATAAAACATATACTCTAAGTTTCCTGGTAATAGCTTGTGAAGTGCTCTCCATTCGAAAGGAATTTTATATAATCTTGTTAACTGGCAAAGATTGAGCGATAGACGAAGACTACTACACAAAACATTAAGATCTCTTTAAAACACACAGTTTGTCCCAACTAAATTTTTTGTGGCATAAACCATTTCTCATATATGTATCTGTTACTAAAGGTTCAAATAGCACAATACTTGGCTATTCTTTTAAAGTCCTTTCAGCATTCAGTTGTTTCTCGCGATGTTATGGAAACCGTATGGAATTTTAAGGCCAGCATATAGCGTCCAGTTGTTAAATATTTGACTATCGCTGTTCTCTTTGTATCTATAACGAAATGTGTAATGTAGCTATTTCTTGTAAAGGTCTATCTCGAGTAAAGTAAAGTAAATAGGAAAAAAATCTGATGTATTGCACTCACATGACCTTCTCTACTCTTGTACAAGCTATTTTTACAAACGCTTATTCTCCATATGCTTCATGTTAATCGAGATGTTAATCTTACTGCTAATTTTCTTGTAGATGCAAGGGGAATTGGTAGGCTTTAAGCGATAGTCAAATCTTTTAAGAGCTGGTTGTTATGTGGAGCATTCCATTCTGTTTGCATGTCCAGGTCAAAAAAAAAAAAAAAAAAAAAAAAAACGAATAACAAATTTCCATTTGCGAAGAACTATAATCATTGGAAAATTCAAACAAATAAGAACGAATATCTTGGAAATGGTTCACTCCACAAAAAAATGTATATAAGTTGTCTGTTTTAACGAGATCTACATTTTTGTGGAGTAAAATTTTGTCTGTCTCTTACGGTTTACCAGTTATGCGAAAGTCATTCAGAATGAAGGGTACTTTTGGGGACAGTTAGTCATTTTTGAGAAAACAAAAAAAAATCGAATAATGTAAAGGGTAGTCTGGGGTAGAGGGATTTTATTGAAAGATACTGAATATAAATATCAAGTTTAGTATTTATCTGACTTTTCGTTTTTGAGTTATGCTGTTTACATAGTGACAGACACACAGCGACATAATCGGTGAAATCTCGGTATCGAAATTTTTGGGTGGAATGCAATACTTCCCCTACTTAGTATACGTAATAGAGAAGGTAATAAGCTTTGATAAGAATAGATTGTATACCCATTAATAAACCACACACTCTCTGTGTCCCATAGTTTGAATTTTGCTTTAAAATTCCCAAGTTAGGAACTGTAACGCTATCTATAATCAACTTGTGTTAACTCACCGGAGAAGATTTAAAGCCACCCTTTCTCTGTGGTGGGTTTAAATTTCACAGGTGGTAATACTGCGATTAAGAAGTGGTGCCGTGCCAATGAGAAACGTTCCTTTTTTTATTCCGAGAAGAGCAAAAAGTTTGATGAATGTAATACGAAAAGAGAAGAAGTGTGGTGTAGTTATTTGTTGTGCAGGGGAAGAAGAAAGGTTTTAAAAAGGAAGAAGAAAACTTCTAAGCTTTTGGGTCGCAAGGGTTTCACAAATAAACCTTTTTTTATTCTCTTTTCCTCTCTTCCGTCTCTCCTCTTTCTGCTATCTGCGGACACAAAGGGACCCAACCCCTCTACTTGCCAACTTTTAAAAAGTCAACATGGTAAAGAAGGGAAAAAAGAAAAACCGCACAGGCAGAAGCTATCGATGTTGCTTGGTGTTTGCTTTAGATGGAATATAAAAGGAAAAGAAATGCAAAAGAAGAGAGAAAACTTTGCAACCGGAAGATTTTTTTATGAAAGTAATTATTCTGCTTCTGTGTGGAAATGTGCCTACCTCACAGGGGTTTATCGTCATTGTATCTCTGGGACGTCGAGGGAAAATTACGTCTTTTCATTGCATCTGGTGACCTCCCCAGCTGTTTTAAGTTCAAGAAAGGGTTTACAACAGCGATGTGCACAAGCTGGTAGTTTGGCATAGATGTGTGACGTCACACACAGTAGGTATTCTCGGTTAACATAATGGAAACCTGTGAGATGGTTCACATGCAGGAAGTCTCGTGTTCGAATTCCGTCAGACTTTGGGTTTTTAATAGTTTTCCTTGTTCGGTAGGCGAATGCTGAAAAAAATCTGATGTGTTACACTCACATGATTTTCTCTACTCTTGTACAAACTATTTTTACAAATGCTTATTCTCCATATGCTTCATGTTAATCGAGATATCGAGATGTTAATCTTATTGCTAAATTTCTTGTAGATGCAAGCGGAATTGCTTTAAGCGATAGTCAAATGTTTTAAGAGGTGGTTGCGATGTGGTTCTCTTTGCATTACCAGGACAAAAAAATAAAAGTGAATAACGAATTCCCATTGAAAAAAGTAGAAGTATTGGAAAATTTAAGGGAATAACAAGCAATATCTCGGTAATGGTTCACTCAACGAAAAAATGCATATGACATAAATTGTGTATTTTAACGTGATCTACATTTTTTGTGTAGTAAACTTTTGTCTATCTCTTATGGTTTACCAGTTATGCAAAAGTCGTTCACAATGAAGAATACTTTTGGAGACATTCTCAGAAAATTCGAGATATAAATTTCATTTGTCATGAAAATATCTTAAACATATGATATCTTAATCAAAATCGTTAGAGCCATTTTTGAGAAAATTAAAATTTTCGAAAAATGTTCCATGTAAAGGTAGTCTGGGGTGGGGGGATTTTCTTGAAAACCTTCGTGTCGCATCTCTGGAAGATACTGAACCTAAATACCAAGTTTGGTGTATATCCGACTGTTCGTTTCTGAGTTATGCTGTTCAGAGGCACACACAGACACACACGGACATGTTTCCAAAAATGCTTTTTTTGGATTCCGGGGGTCTCAAAACATATATTTCCGGTGAACTCTCGGTATCGAATCGGATCGTGGACAATATAACTGGATCACTGAAAGGTTTAGAACACAAACACACACAAATTTTTTTGGTCAACTGTAATTAACACTCATTCAATTTTGATGCAATATATCACTGTTTTACATTATCTGAATATAAAATGTCACTGTTATTGTTAAAGGCCGCTGTAATAATATTCCTGAAGTAATAAACTTTATTGTTTGTGCCTCGCGCCATTAACAATCACATTGTTAATGACATTTAACATGCGATTTATCTCAGCATCTTCGCAGAAGTAACTTTAATTTACCCGGAATAATAATATCAGCGCTTACTAAGTCCGCGAATTCCTCTGGCTAACAAACGTGGATTCTACGTGGTTCACATGATAAGATTGGCGTACTGATGAGTAATTCTGGCGTTATTTATAATAAGCTCCCACACGGTTGGAACAAACCTAAAATAATATGTGACTGTATACATGACAAAATCCGGTACTTTCCCTGTTTATCTTGAAATTTCGCCTCCTTTGCCGCCTACTATACCTTCTTTAACCATAGCAATAGCACAAGACTTTTCATCTAGGCTTAAATAGAAGACATGCGAGCTGGCTGCATCGAAAAAGCACACTTCTGCTCTCCTAAGACAGGCTTTTAAGACATTCTAACTTGGAAATCCAAGAAAAGCCAAGAAGTATATTGGCTATACTTATCATTACAAAAATTAACAATATTTCTGTTCCTATTGCAATAATCTATGACAGAATTACATATATATGAGTATCATAGTTAATATAAAAAATCTGATGTGTTACACTCACATGACTTTCTCTACTCTTGTATGAACTATTTTTACAAACTCTTATTCTCCATTTATTTCATATAAATCGAGATAAAGATTTGCAGAAACGATCTTTTGACATGCAAAGAGAATTACATTTTACACATAGCGATCAGTTCTAAAAATATTTGACTATCGCTTAAGGCGTACTGTGTTCCCCTTGTTTTGTATTTGCAAGGGCAATATAGAAATACAGTAGCTTTTAAGCATCGACATATCTCTTAATAGCTGGCTGCTATGTGCAGCACCATTCTCTTTGCCACAGATTAATACTTTTTGCATATCCAAGAGAAAAAATGTATAACGAATTCCCATTTGAAAAAATAAGTATTGAAAAGTTTAAGGGAATAACAAGCAATATCTCGAAAATGGTTCACTGAACAAAAAAAATCTGATGTGTTACACTCACATGACTTTCTCTACTCTTGTACAATCTAATTTTACAAACGCCTATTCTCCATATGCTTCAAGTTAATCGAGATATCGAGATGTCAATCTTATTGGTAATTTTCTTGTAGATGCAAGGGAAATATCGTAGCTTTTAAGCGATAGTCAAATATTTTAACGCTGGTTGCTATGTGGTGCATTCCATTCTCTTTGCATGTCCAGGACAAAAAAAATGAATAACGAATTTGAGAAAAAGTATAAGTATTGGAAAATTTAAGGAAATAACAAGCAATATCTCGAAAACGGTTCACTCAACAAAAGAAATGTATATGACATAAGTTGTGTATTTTAACGCGATCTACATTTTTTGTGTAGTAACATTTTGTCTATCTCTTATGGTTTACCAGTTATGCAAAAGTCGTTCACAATGAAGAATACTTTTGGAGACATTCCCAGAAAATTCGAGATATACATTTCATTTCTCATGACATTATCTTAAACATATGATATTTTCATCAAAATCGTTAGAGCCATTTTTGAGAAAATTAAAATTTTCGAAAAATGTTCCATGTAAAGGGTAGTCTGGGGTGGGGGGATTTTCTTGAAAACCTTCGTGTCGCATCTCTGGAAGATACTGAACCTAAATACCAAGTTTGGTGCTTATCCGACTGTTCGTTTTTGAGTTATGCTGTTCACAGACACACACACAGACACACACACACACAGACACACACACACACAGACACACACGGACATGTTTCCAAAAATGCTTTTTTTGGATTCAGGAGGTCTCAAAACATGTATTTCCGGTGAAATCTCGGTATCGAATTTTTGGGTGGAATGCAATACTTCCCCTACTTACTATACGTAGTAGAGAAAGTAAAAATATATGATATAAATTGTGTATTTTAACGCGATGTACATTTTTGTGTAGTAAAATTTTGTCTATCTCTTATGGTTTACCAGTTATGCAAAAGTCGTTCACAATGAAGAATACTTTTGGAGACATTCCCAGAAAATTCAAGATATATATTTTATTTGTCATGAAAATATCTTAAACATATGATATTTTAATAAAAAATCGTTAGAGCCATTTTTGAGAAAATTAAAATGTTCGAAAAATGTTCCATGTAAAGCGTAATCTGAGGTGGTGGGATTTTCTTGAAAACCTTCGTGTCGCATCTCTGGAAGATACTGGACCTAAATACCAAGTTTGGTGTTTATCCGACTGCTCGGTTTTGAGTTATGCTGTTCACAGACAGACACACACACACGGACATGTTTCCAAAAATCCTTTTTTTGGATTCAGGGGGCATCAAAATATATATTTCCGGTGAAATGTCGGTATCGAAATTTTAGGTGGAATACTATATTTCCCCTACTTACTATACGTAGAAGAGAAAGTAAAAATGTTTGGGGTGGAAAAATACTGCTTGAAGACGTATTTTCTCAAGCGAATTCTACAAGTGGAGAGAGGTACTGCAAATTCTGGGGTTGTTAAAGAATTCGGCTTATACAATGCGACAATTCATCTAAAAATAAGGACAGTTAAATATTGCTTACGGGGAGGTCAGGCTCTTCTACGTGCAACATGTTTTGGGAGTAAGTACGGGAAGAGTGGGATACGTTTTGGGTAACAAAATTGAGAAGAGGCTTAGAATAAATTGAAATGGGGTACATTTGGCTACAGGGGAGGGACATGGGACCTAGCGGATGAAAGATAATTTAGGGACGACTACATTATATTGACAGACAGAATTTAGAATCACAATGTAATGAAATGAAATGTGGTGAAAGAGAACTATGGAATCATATTCTGGCTCAGTGCAGGGAAACAGGATTGCTAAGAAAACAATATTTACCACCACAGTTTCCGGAGGTCAATAGGGGAATGGAGGCTGTTTGGATGTAATGTTGGATGCAGTGTGTCATACAATGAGGTCTTTTTGTCTAAGATTCGGCAAATGAGATTAATTGGCCTGGAGAACGGAATAGGGGGTGGCGGTACATAAGAGCGATTTCTGAACGGTGAGAGCACTGTATATATAATGTTAGGTTTGTTTATTATAGTTCATTATTATTACTTTCTCTACTACGTATAGTAGGTAGGGGAAGTATTGTATTCCACCCAAAAACTCAATACCGAGATTTCACCAGAAATACATGTTTTGATGCGCCCTGAATTCAAATAAAGCATTTTTGGAAATACGTCCGTGTATATGTTTATCTGTCTGTGTGTCTGTGAACAGCATAACTAAAAAACGAAAAGTCGGATAAGCACCAAACTTGATATTTGAGTTTGGTATCTTCCAAGGATTGCGACACGAAGATTTTCAAGAAAATCCCCCACCCGCAACCACCCTCTACATGGAACATTTTTTGAAAATTTTGATTTTCTCAAAAATGGCTCTAACGATTTTGATTAAAATAATCATATGTTTAACACATTTTATGGCAAATGAAATATTTATCTTCAATTTTCTGGTATAGTCCCCAAAAGTCGTCTTCATTCTGAATGGCTTTCGCTTAACTGGTGAACTGTTAGAAACAACTGACTTTTACTGCACAGAAAATATGGATCTCGTGAAAACACACAATTTGTCATATACTTTTTTTTTTGGCGATTGAATTATTTCCGAGATATTCCTTGTTGTTCGTTTGAGTTTTCCAATACTTATACTTTTTCTCAAATGGGAATTCGTTATTAATTTTTTTTTGTCCTGGACATACAAATACAATGGAATACTCCACATAGCAACCAGCTCTTAAAACATTTGACTATCGCTTAAAGCCTACCATATCCCCCTTGCACCTACAAGAAAATTACCAATAAGATTATCATCTCGATTAACATGAAGCACATGGAGAATAAGCGTTTGTAAAAATAGTTTGTACAAGAGTAGAGAAAGTCATGTGAGTGTAACACATCAGATTTTACCCTTCTATTCGTCGTTTGTCTTCATTATGTTAGTAAGGTTCTCGGGACAGGGGAAGCATGTACGACAATGAGGCCCATGCGATTAGTTGTATTGTACAAGTGTAGGCTGAAGCTACTACTACTACTACTACTACTACTACTACTACTACTACTACTACTACCACTACAACAACATTAGAAGATTATATGAGAGGCAGTTTCATCCTCTTCAGGGGGGTGGTAGCTACAATGGATCCATGTAGGTCGCAGAGTGCGAGATGTCCTTCTCCGTTGTATAATCTATACCTATAACATAATGGATCTTACTACCCTTTTCAGTAATGGAAATGTGCAAGTCCGACAACGGAAGCCCAAAGCCGGATCTAAGGCTGATGCAGGTAATTCTTTCAGCCCCAAGTTTAGTTGCAATATGACGCAGCCACGCTCCGTCTTCCAACAATGAAGCAATACCTTTGCCTCACGGTTGCTGCTTGTCTCCTCCCAGTTGGTTCTTCTTTTGCCGCGGCTGCTCCAGCATGAAACCTTAACCTCGGGGTATGCGTGCGTGTGTACAGAGAAACACACAAACGCTGTCTTGGTTCACTTTTATTCACTATTTCAAATAATACTTTAGGTTTGCCGATCACTATTAAATGCATACGATGATACTTTGTCTTTACCAAGATCGAAGAATATTAACTACAGCTAAGCGTTCTACCCTCTAGCATGTTCGCCGCCAATCTTCTCCACACGACGAGAAAGTCGACCTGCACTCACCAGGCACTCAGGAAGACTGATCTACCCACGTTAATACAAGGAAAACCAACGCCTAAACTTCCCCTCTCCCCCCTCAAACGCTTTCCTCAAACTTGGCGTGATGATACTTAGAGTGGCCTTCACCAGGCTAAGTGCAGCTGTAATCGGCTGTTTACCAGGGAAAACTTGCTTCGTATTTACCCTTTCTACCTGAGGCTGGTCCCTAATTAACAAATCTGTGCCTGTCTTGTCTTTCTGTCGCTTATAACAGTCAACAATTTTCACAATGCTTCTCCTTTTTATACATACACTGATTTTAAATATATTATTACTTATTTTATATCGCTATCCTTCTCAGATTATTATGATAATTATTGCCTTTATAATTCCGACTTCAAGGCCCAAAAATGTTCCACGAATTCATTGAAATGCTTATTCATAATTAATGCAGTTAACATCAAAGTTGTTCATCTATTGATTGAAAGTAGTGAGATATTTTATTTTATTTGTAGCCGACAATTTTATAGCTGTGCCATTTGCTTCAAATTTTGATGCTGCTATCTCGTGGTTGCATCAACTTAGATTACATTTAACGTTACCTGCCCTGTTGAGGAGTTCATTAATGTAGTTATCTCCGGCTCGTTCTGCGTTTCTATTCTGCCAGCTGCTTCAGTGGTAAAGCTATGAGTTCTTTATCTCAGGGTATGCGTGAGTGAATTTTGAAAGGATAACGCCGGTTTAGATAGCTGATAAATTCTAATACTGACTAGAATGTTCGGTTTGAGAAGAGTCGCCGACTGTTGAACTAAGGAATTAAGTCACCTCTATAAAAATGATTAAGCGAAGCCTAGGATGCCGTAAGTCGCAGAAATGTTCCTTAGCATGGCTTCCTTCGGAAGGGAAATAAAGCCGGCGGTACCGTGTCGTAGATTTACGGCTCGTAAAAGAACCTCAAGTCTGATAAAGAGGCCTCTGAGCAAAATTACCAGTCTTTCACGCCCAATATGAAATGGGACGCTAAGAACCATAGTAGTTAAGGACCGTCCATAGGTAAAACTCAATTTAAGTTTAAATTTCCGAAGCATCCCTCTCATAGCCGCTAAATCTTTCTAATGCCGCGCGTTCATGTGCGCTACAGAACTTAAAAATTACACAGGAGAATCACGAATATGTCGCCAATATTTAGAATGGATGGTCTTTTCTTAACTTAAGCTTCGCCTACATATGATTACCCCTACCAATGTTCCTTCTTACCCGGTTCAGTATTAAAACTCTACGAATGTGTCGTTTAACTTGTTGCTATGTTGTGCCTACCTGAACTCTAAAAAGTTCCTTTCTCTTTTCTAATTCACAGAATTCCGGTCTACGTAACTCTGCAAACGTATTCAAGTTAACCCTAACTACATTCCAGGAAACTTTAATTTAACGCGTTTTCAACTCCGTTACTAATGACTTCCTTACATGACTTTCTAATTACCTTTTTCTTATTGGACATATCTTTCAAATAAATCCTATTACATTGTATTCATTTAATACACCGAAATTATTTATTGAATTGTTTCTTTATGTTATTATAATTTCTTTATTTAATTATTTATATCTGTCCATTAATGATTACAGTATCATATGTTATTAACGATGGCGTCATTACAGCTCTTGCATTAAAAAAATAACCAATCTCAAAAATATTTACAATTTATATACAATAATTGTACGTATTAATTATAAAATAATATAATAAATAATATTATTTTAAAATTGTTTATTAAATGTTAAATTTTTGTTTAAATTTATATATCTAAATCCTGTAAAAGTAACTCTGTAGTTAAATAATTTTACGAAAAAAATTATAATAAAATCACTAGTTCAAAATGTATTAATTTTTGCAAAATACCAAATTTACTTTTATCAAAATAATAATAATAAAACAATTTAAAATTAACATTCTTGTAAGTATTAATCCAAATTGTTATATTTCAAATTTATTTTAATTTTAATTTTTAAATTTTAATTTATTTTAATTTAATATTTCAAAATGCAATAAATTAATAGATATTACTTAAATATTAAACACTGTGTATTTAACTACACAGCTCTTGCATTCGTAAGAGGAACCTTCATTGTGAAAAAGCATCTATACGAATTGTAGTTCATGTGTGCCATATAAATGCTTTTGTTTCACACTTGGCCCCGCACGGCTACTCCCGCCGAAACAGTTATAATATCCCACAACCACCTCACGTCCCCACAGTTACAATTACAATGATAATAAACACATATCTTATAATAAGAGATGTTGTTCTTTTCTATCCACACATTTCTGGTATCTTCTGAGAAAATTTTCATTCACACTCGAGAATACGATATGACAAAATTGAGTGAATTTCTCGCCTTACAGCGTTTGGGGTTAGTTGTATACATTTTATTTATCACGTGTTTAATTGTGCCGAGTAAATTTCTGTAGTTGGTTTTTTTTCTGAACTAATGAGTAACTGACCCGAACTTAATATTCTTCTCAATTAAATAGCTATGTTTCGTCGCAAGATAACAGGTATTGAAGCACAGAGAAACCCGATTTTACAAACAATATTTCTTTTTATGGTGAGCAGTGTATACATATAAAATAATAGGATCCATATTTCTTGAACAAACAGTAAATAATGCAGAGAGGTGCGTCTTAGTGTTTTATGAACAGCTGACTGACTTTGAATCAAAGTCTGGGTTTTTCCAACAAGGCTTTGCTATTCGCGCTGATAGGTCATTAAATTAAATTTAGAAAATGTTTGAAGACAGAGCAATTAGCAGTTATCGCTCTCATGATCAGCTGATTTAACTGTATGTGACGTTTATCTATGGGGAAGTTGAAAAGTAAGGTGTGTGCAACAAATAAGTAAATAAGTAGTATTTAATCTTCGATCACAACAGAAGCATTGCTTACCTTTTTACTTTCTCTACTACGTATAGTAAGTAGGGGAAGTATTGTATTCCACCCAAAAATTCGATACCGAGATTTCACCGGAAATATATTCTTTGAGACACCCTGAATCCAAAAAAAAGCATTTTTGGAAACATGTCCGTGTGTGTGTCTGTGAACAGCATAACTCAGAAACGAACAGTCGGATAAACACCAAACTTGGTATTGAGGTTTTAGTATCTTCCAGAGATGCAACACGAAGGTTTTTTAAGAAAATCACCCCACCCCAGATTACCCTTTACGTGGAACATTTTTCGAAAATTTTAATTTTCTCAAAAATGGCTCTAACGATTTTGATTAAAATATCATATCATAGGTTTAAGATATTTTCATGACAAATAAAATGTATATCTTGAATTTTCTGGGAATGTCTCCAAAACTATTCTCCATTGTGAACGACTTTTGCATAACTGGTAAACCATAAGAGATAGGCAAAATGTTACTACACAAAAAATGTAGATCGCGTTAAAATGCACAATTTATGTTATATACATTTTTTTGTTGAGTGAACCATTTTCGAGATATTGCTTGTTATTCCCTTAAATTTTTCAATACTTATTTTCTAAAATGGGAATTCGTTATTCATTTTTTTGTCTTGGATATGCAAAGAGTTATAATCTGTGGCAAAGGGAATGGTGCTGCACCTAGCAACCAGGTATTAAGAGATATGTATGTGCTTAAACGCTACTGTATTTCTATATTGCTCTTGTAAATATATGTTCCCCTTACATCTACAAGAAGATTAGTAATAAGATAGAGTCTGCAAATGTTTATCTCGATTAACATGAAGTAGATGGAGAATAAGCGTTTGTAAAAATAGTTTGTACAAGAGTAGAGAAAATCATGTGAGTGTAACACATCAGATGTTTTTACACGTCTTTAAGGGGACAGGGTAGTCTGAACACATGGAAATTAAACCTTAAGTGTGTTAAATTACCACTGCTCTTAAAGTTCTCAGTGATTTTTCCTGAAATTTTTATGAATTATTCTATAAATCATGAAAAATATTTCAAGTGGTTATTTGCATTGATAGCTTATGTAGTTGAGTCAGTAAAATTATTTCATTCAGCAGAAAAATAATAAAATTTTCTCTTAAAACATTTGAATTCATGTACCTTTTTCTCTCATACTACTTGCAATACAGAATACGTTTGCATGCTTGTTCTTAGTATAATCAGCTATCTTCTGAACTTGAATTATTTAGTTATGTATATCAATTCACTAGAAATTGAAAAAAATTGTTTGCAATCTCAAAAAAGTAAAAATGTGGAAGATTTGCAATGTTGTTGCTTTCTTAATATCACTAATATATGGAATTAATTGTTCTTCCGCACAAGCCGTGTTTTGGACAGAGTTGGAAAGGTAGAATCAGGCGACTGAAAAATTCAATGCCATAGCCGGGAATTGAACCACGGATTTCCCGGTCTTCTTCCGTTACTCTAACCACTGAACTACCATGGCAACATGCCTGCACGACACTAAATTTTCAGAACAATTAATCCCATTACTTGACTTGATAGTGGTTGCAACTATGAGGCCCGGGACTTAAAGTACTTACAACATTGTAAGTCGCCATTGGGGTATGTCATCTCAATACAATTTGAGATCTCCTTGTAGTTTACCGGGAAAACACGAATCTGTTGGAGAATTTAGTGTCATAATTATAAAATTATGATTGTGGTTCAGAAAGTTTAGCTGTGTGTTTTATACATGTACTAAAAATTTCAGCTCTCTACTTCTTATACTTTCTGAGAAAAAGGTACATAAATATCCAAAAGTGATACTTTGAGAAAACTGAATTTAATGTTTGAACATTAAAATTCTGACACACTTCAGTACATTCTAGGATCATAATCATCTGCACCTTCATGCCTGGATTGCTTCAGCTTTTCTGATTGCTTCTCTTGGTCCTGGCCTCTTTTGTTAATTGCTGAACTGCTCGCTGGGCATGATATAGCCGTTCGTTGTTGAAAGATACAAAAATGTTCTATAAAAGGGCGTTACATGATAACTTTAAAGGAATGCAGACTAGCATTTAAATGGTATTTAAATGTCTTAAAAGCATCTTAACGTCCAAAAAGTATATATTTTCTGAAACTGAAAATAATAGATATTTTATAAGTGTCTAACACAAAAAAATTTATTTTTGATCATTTCAGAGTACATTGTCGCCTTAAATGCAATATATTCCTTCTTCTGACGAGATTTTGCTATTCGGATGCAACGTTTCTGGTTCGGATTGAAAGTTCCTCGGGATTTTAACACATATTTTCAGCCATAAGCTTGTTTAGAAAAGAGCGCTCAGGACAAACACATCTCGTGTTGTTACGGTCAACGCTTCCTAGGAGGCGTTGGTACGGTTCATATCGTAGCATTCAAGCGTCTGTATGCCATGTATTTGCTTTATTTAACATAATTTACAGAGATTGTACTAAAAACTATTGTATTTAGCTTATCTATTACATAAATGGCTATTTTGTTGTTGTTGCAGCCCCCGAGAAGGACATCTTTATGACGTGGAGGACCTCGGAAGTAAGCAACATCGTGAATCTGTCATGCTGGACACGCGATGTATATCCACAACCAAAGATGTTCTTGTATATGGAGAGTAACATAGAGTGAGTACATTTTTTGTATCTTATTTTCAAATTTTACGTATAGTAAGTAGGAGAAGTATTACATTCTACACAAAAATTCGACCGAGAGTTCACTGGTAATACATGTTTTGTGGTGCCCTGAATCGAAGTAAAGCATTTTTTCAAACATGTCAGATAAACATCAAACTTGGTATTTGAGTTTAGTATATTCCAAGGATGCAACACGAATATTTTCAAGAAAACCACCTCCATCCCAAACTACCCTTTACAAAGGAACATTTTTCGAAAATTTTGATTTTTTCAAAAATGGCTCCAATGATTATGATTAAAATATCATATGTTTTAGATACTTTCATGGTAAATGAAATGTGTATCTTAAATTTTCTGGAATTCTCCAAAAGCCCTCTTCATTCTAAACGACTTTCGCGTAACTGGTAAACCCTAAGAGATAGACAAAATTTTACTGCACAAGAAATGTAGATCTCGTTAAGACACACAATTTATACTATATACACGTTTTTGTGAAGTAAACCATTTCCGAGATATTCCTTGTTATTTATTCCTGGGCATAAAAAGAGAATGGAATGCGCCACCTAGCTACCAGCTATCAAAACATTTGAGCATCGCTTAAAGCCTACCATATTCCCTTTGCACCTACAAGAAAATTAGCAATAAGATAGAGTCTGCAAATGTTTATCTCGATTAACATGAAGTAGATGGAGAATAAGCGTTTGTAAAAATACTTTGTACAAGAGTAGAGAAAGTCATGTGAGTGCAACACATCAATTTTTTTAGTACAAGACGAGCAAACAGTATAGCATGCTTATATAGACACCTTAATTTAGTGGATAATACACGCTATGCGCAGGAGACTGAGGCAAACCTCAAGAAATCAACAGAATATAAAAAAAAAGTTTGTTTATTACACTCCAGGAATAATGGTAGAGTAAATAAACACAAATATCTGTTTTAGCATACTGACTGATAGCACACAAAAATTTCCTGATCTCTTATATTCACATGACTTTCCCTACACGTTCTTCCACAAGGTGTGCTCGCACGAATTTGTTACTTTCTCTATTACATGTAGTAAGTAGGGAAATTATTATATTTCACACAAAAATTCCATTTCGAACTTTTACCGGAAATATATGTCTTGAGGCCTCATGAATAGAAACAAAAAAGCATTTTTAGAAAAAGGTCCGTGTGTGTGTCTGTGAACAGCATAACCAAAAACCGAAGTGGGTTAAATATTAAACCTGGTATTTAAGTTCAGGATCTTCTAAAGATGCGACGCGAAGATTTTGAATAAAACCCCATCCCCAAACTACGTTTTTCAAATTTGTTTATTTTTTCAAAAAAGGCTCCAACGGTTTTTATTAAAATACAATATACTTGAGATATTTTTATGCCAAATATAATGTGTGTCTTGAATTTTCTGGGAATAGCCTCTGAAGTACTTCATTCGGAATAACTTTTACATAATTGCTAAATCATAAGCGAGAGACAAAATCTTACGACACAGAAGTGTAGATCTCGTTAAAGCAAACAATTTATGGCGTTAATCATTTCCGAGATAGTCGTTTTTGGTTTGAATTTTCAAACACTTACTACTTTTCTCAAATGCGAAGTAGTTATTCGTTTTCTTTATTCTCCTGGTTATGCAAACAGAACGGAATTTCAAAGCCATTACATAGCGACCGGCTCTTAAAAGGGTTGACCATCGCTTAAGCCTAAGATGTGACCCTAATCCCCTCCTTGTACAAACAGCACCAAAGAAAATCTTGGGTGGATTTTACATCCTTTTCTGGGGTCTTTTGAGGCGTGTCCTTCACCTTACCTATGGCAGAGCGTGATGGCTTGATAACACAGCAATAAGGGGGAAAAGAGGGGAGGTTGATGCCTTTGCTTTTTCTGGTGTTATTGAAACCAAAACGTGTTTATTGTCTCAGAACCAGTCATGCCGTATACTAGCGAAATTACTCGTGGAGGTATCGTAGGTATGTGGTCACATTGTTACAGTAAGTGCAACGGCAGTGCATAAAAGTGTTTTATAATAAATTACTGGATAAAAATATTCCAGGAAAGTGGGGAAGACGGTCTACATGCTCGTCAGAAAGTGGGCACTCCCCGTGATATTCGTTTACTAAATGCAAATTACTGTTTTGTTATAATTGACTGATCGTGTTTATAAACTATATATATATATATATGGTTTACCGAATATGGCATACATATTATGGCAATCAAATTGCGTTATATTTTTGCTAAAATCCTGTTCTATTCTTATGATCAGCAATATGTTAGTAAAGATATATTAACCAATTATAGTTTGAATTACAGGGAAAGCATTTTGCTTTATTTATTTATTTAGTTATGTTTGCTTCTATGCAGCAACAAGCTTTGATATCACTGTGAGAATACAGTTCTGTTGTTTACTTTCTCTACTACGTATAGTAAGTAGAGGAAGCATTGTTTGCCCCCCAAAAATTCGATACCGAGGTTTCACCAGAAATAAGGCCCCCTGATTCCTAAAAAAGCATGTTTGGAAACATGTCCGTGTCTGTGTGTCTGTCTGTGAACAGCATAACTCAGAAACGAACAGTCGGATAAACACCAAACTTGGTATTTAGGTTCAGTATCTTCCAGAGATGCGACACGAAGGTTTTCAAGAAAATCCCGCACCCCAAATTACCCTTTACATGGAACATTTTTCGAAAATTTTAATTTTCTCAAAAATGGCCATAACGATTTTAATTAAAATATCATATGTTTAAGATATTTTCATGACAAATAAAATGCATATCTTGAATTTTCTGGGAATGTCTCCAAAAGTATTCTTCATTGAGAACGACTTTTGCATAACTGGTAAACCATAAGAGATAGACATACTTTTACTACACAAAAACATAGATCGCATTAAAATCCACAACTTATATCATATACATTTTTTTTCTTCAGTTAACCATTTTCGAGATATTGCTTGTTATTTCCTTAAATTTTCCAATACTTATACTTTTTCTCAAATGGGAATTCGTTATTCATTTTTTTTTGTCCTGGAAATGCAAAGAGAATGGAATGCTCCACATAACAACCAGCTCTTAAAACATTTGACTATCACTTAAAGCCTACCATATTCCCCTTGCACCTACAAGAAACGGAGAATAAGTGTTTGTAAAACTAGTTTGTACAAGAGTAGAGAAAGTCATGTGAGTGTAATATATCAGGTTGTTTTTGTTATAAAATCCTACTTTGCTATGTATTTATGGAATACCATTCAAGCTTTAATATGAAAACCTTCTCACACTGCACATTCTACATTTTGCTAACCTGGGCGCTCATCAAGTTTTCCCCTTAGCTTTTAACCTTTCAAAGCCGTGTCCTGCACTAGCCGATAAGGTATGGACTACCAATCACTATAAGAGGTCTGTATGGCAAACTGAATGCACTCACTGTACCTCTTTCTCTTTTAGCCAATACGGTCGAGAGCATAAACATATATTCCGTTTCTACGCCATTTTGTAACCTTTGTTGTGGTTATTGGTGTTATTATTTAACAGAAGGAGTGGCGCACCCTTGCACCGTGGCCTAAATCAACCAACGAAATGGCAATGGCTTCGCAAGGCCACGTACAACGATAAATAATGTGACATAGACGCGAGGTGCAGTGGGATTTTCTTTGGCGTTCATTGTACCCACAGTCCATTTGATTCTCGCTGCAACTGCCTACAATGCTGCACTAAAATGCGATAATGAAATCTGACGTTAATAGAAAGGTTTTTAATAGGTATTTGATTCAGAGTTGATGGTATGAACTAACGCTTGGGTTCTGTTCTCAGTGAACAACTGCCTGACGTCCAGGTGGTCATCGTCAGGAAAAGAAACGCCTTCGACATTTCGGCCCACAAACTGTTCGACTCCAGAGATGTGGTGGTTCCCACGATATTCCACTGCGAGCTGAGGATACCTGAGGCTAATTACGTCACGAGGAAAAGCTTAGTCTTTTATCCAGGTAAGCCAACATTCTGCTAGAAGGTGTCTTCATGCTTATAACTCTACTTTCGTAAAGCCCCATTCAGTGGTAATAAAGAAACAATATTATTCTTATGGAAAACTGTACAATAAGAAACGTGCTATTAGTTTCGTTCTCCTCAATATTTTTTCCTATTATTTTTATTTTCTCTCTTCCCCTATTTTTAATATGAAAATATCCTATGTTTATTACTTTCTCCGCCAGCAACCTATAGAAAGTAACAGCAAGTTTACTATTCCATACAAAAATTAGATTTCTATATGTCACAGAAAATGCATGTTTTCAGGCCCCCTGAATTAATCAAATTACGACAAGATTGATATACTTTAAAGTGAACGTATTTAGCCGGAAAAATTGTGCATGCTAACAGATCTACGGCGTATCAATCATATGCCGGCTGGATAGGTGCCAGTAGCGCGGCTCTTATTCGCTCTCCCGCCGCCTGCGAGGTTCGGTCAATGATAAAGTTCCTTATTGCACAAACCATAGCGCGATCGAAATCCATCGTCAGCTCTGTCAGGTCTATGAGCCGAACATCATGAGCAAACAATGGTGCGTCGCTGGTGTAGGCAGTTTTCCGAAGGTCATCAAAGTGTTCATGATGAAGAGCGCAGTGGGCGACCGTCCCTCATCAATAATGACATTGTTGAACTGGTGCGGCAGCGCATCGTGGAGAACCGTCGCTTCACGATTACGTAGCTTAGCAGCCATTTTGACAGACATTGCGTTCCTTGTTGCATGAAATTGTCACTAAGCACCTGCTGTTAAGGAAATTGTGTGCCGAAAAACCTGACACCCGAGCACAAAACGAAACGCTTAGGAGCAGCATGACATTTCTGCAGCGGTATCATGATGTCGGCGGTGAGTTCCTCAACAGAATAGTCACTGGCGATGAGGCGTGGATTTATCACCTTACCCCGGAAACCAAGCAGCAGTCAATGCATTGCTGTCACAGTGCATTTCCGGTCAAGACGAAATTCAAACAGACTGTGTCGATGCAGAAAGTAATGTGCACGGTGTTCTGGTACAGGAAGGGCATTCTGCTCATTGGCTTCCTGCCCAGAGGTGAAACAGTGAACACTGACGTTACTGTGAAATACTGAGGAAATTGTCACATGCCATTCAAAACAAGAGGCGGGGAATGCTTACTGCAGGTGTTGCGCTGCTCCAAGACAATATAACTCGGCGCACAGCAACTGTTGTGCAGGAGTTCAGCTGGGAACTGTTTGATCATCTACCATACAGTCCTGATATTGCTCCCAGCGATTTCCATACTTTCTTGCAGCTCAAGCTCCTCCGGTCAGCGTGTTGACAACGACAAAGAGCTCAAGACGACTGTCATACGCTGATTCCATTTACAGGCGACAGACTTCTAGGACACAGGAATACAAAGTTGATCCCATGATATGACAAGTGTCTCAATTCTTGTGGTGACTATGTCGAAAAATAGTTTTCGTGTAAATACGTTTTCCTTGTTTTAAAAGAAATAAGGAACTTACTTTCTGGATGCGCCTCGTATAGAAAGATGATTTGAAGAAGGAGAATGCGTACATAACACAGTTTAAAAGGAGATGTGAACAGTTGGAAAGGCTGTATCCAACTCACTCACCCTCCTCTTATCAGATTCTTTCTTATGTAAGAAATACATCGCTGAATGTCAACAAAGTATTCCATACGTAAAGGGGAGTCATCATTTTTCTGGCCACGATGCATTCAGAATGAATACATTGCAATGGAACACCTTCTATTTAACCTGTTGCCCTAATACCTGTGCATAGCATATTCTAACGGGAGAGCCAACAGACTGCGAACCGACTGCGCGGTGTAATTCCACTAGGCCTGTGAGAGCATGTAAACGCACTGCTGCTATAAACAAGGTCACGATGTTGACGTGGTTTTGCTCTGCAGTGTGAAGTGCAGTATTGAATTGAGGGTGATGTGATGTAGTTCAGTTATTACGAGTTATTTGTTATTTTGTTCTATATATTATGGCTCAGTGTATGTTTTCTACTACACAGCGAGTATTTATTTATAATTCCTATGTGTTAACTCAGTCAGCTCGCCCAGTGAAAGTACGATTTCCAGGTGTAAAAGCTCCAGGTCGTACAACAATCCATGAACTTTACAATAAATTTCAGGCTATAGGACGTCTTCAGGCTACTGTTCTTACCGAAGAAACATTAGCCAACATCGATCATCGTTTGGAGAATTCCACCAAAAAATCACTTAGGCGTCTTTAACAACAGGCATTTCTTAGGGCTCTGCGCGAAGAGCTAGCAAATTACTGAAGTTAAAACCATATAAAATAACTGTGTCACATGCTCTTCAACCAGGTGATCCTGTATTTAAGCGCACTTTTTGTGAGTGGAGCCTCAATAGTGAACACAATGGCGAAATAGACCCATATTTAATATTTTTCTTGGACAAGGCTTGGTTCCACGTTCATGAATATGTGTGTATACAAAATAATCGTTATCGGAGCTCTGACAAACCTAATATTGTTCATGAAGTACCCCTTTCTCCTTTCACCCCATCCCCCCTCCCTGGGGAGCCCTGTCAGGGGCCTGGGTACAAAAGATCTTTATAGGTCGACGTGCTAAGTCCCCATTTCTTTTGAAACCTAATCCTAAAAGAATACGCTTTTGTAAGATTAGTTTGTAGAAGAGTGAAGATAAAGTAGTGTGAATGCAGCATACAAGATTGTCTTCTCCGGTTCTCCTGTTTTGTCGTTTTCATTTTGATTTCTTGTCGTTTACTCTCCATTCCTTTTTCGATTTTACTTCTGTTTTCGTGATCTAATGGTATGTGTTACAACTTCTAAAAATAATTCCCTCGTCGTTATTAATATAAAAGAATCATAATCTGTGGATATAGCTATTAACAGGCAACATCTGTTCTGCCCGACTGAAATAGGCTATACGACTGCGTCTAATTTTGTCCCCTAAGTTGAGGCAGTATTTTTAACACTTAAATGATTTCAGTCTAATTATGTAATATATAAATTCAATAACAGCCCGTCTTAAAGTAATATGTGTATGTAACAAGATATAAAAAGTGTATATTACAATCATTGTATATGTTTGTATTATTGTATACATGTAATAATGCTATGTGAATGTATTACATAACTTAATAATGTAAGAGCTGTGAGAATAATAGGTTAAAAGTTGCTAACAATGAGGTAACCTTGGGACAATAATAAGTAAGAAAGTTTAATAATGCTACTAGTCATTATTGGAGCAACAATAATGTAAATTTGAGACAGTTTATAAATATCCAATCAACAACCAGAAAAAGCTTTAGTTAAATGAAGGTATTCTATTGGAGTAGGATTAGCCAGTCAGAAACTGAAATATAGCAAAAATTTACAAATTCAGAGTTCATTGGTTGTAGACAGTGTTCCTAACCCGACGCGAGATGCATTCTCGAGAAATTTAATACGTATTTTGTGTGAGACAAAAATAGTTTACGTGTTAAAAAGTGCAAGTATTTAATAAAAAACAAATCTCACAGCTCTCTCTCTATCTCTATCTCTCTCTCTCTCTCTCTCTCTCTCTCTCTCTCTCTATATATATATATATATATATCCATATATCAGTGGAGTGTTATTTAAATCGTGTCAAGCATTAATAAATGGAATGAAGTACAAATTATAATCTGTGTAAGCCTACATTCTTAGCGGCACTACTCCCTGAAGGAAATCCATGTCTAAAAAATCTGATGTGTTACACTCACATGACTTTCTCTACTCTTGTACAAGCTATTTTTACAAACGCTTATTCTCCATATGCTTCATGTTAATCGAGATATCGAGATGTGAATCTTATTGGTAATTTTCTTGTGGATGCAAGGGAAATATGGTAGGTTTTAAGCGCTAGTCAAATATTTTAACGCTGGTTGCTATGTGGCGCATTCTATTCTGTTTGCATATCCAAGGCATAAAAAATTGAATAACGAATTTGAGAAAAAGTATAAGTATTGGAAAATTTAAGGAAATAACAAGCAGTATCTCGAAAATGGTTCACTCAACTAAAACAATGTATATGACATAAATTGTGTATTTTAATGCGATCTGCATTTTTTGTGTAGTAAAATTCTGTCTATCTCTTATGGTTTACCAGTTATGCGAAAGTCGTTCACAATAAAGAATACTTTTGGAGACATTCCCAGGAAATTCAAAATATACATTTTATTTGTCATAAAAATACCTTAAACATATGATATTTTAATCAAAATCGTTAGAGCCATTTTTGAGAAAATTAAAATTTTCGAAAAATCTTCCATGTAAAGGGTATTCTGGGGTGGGGGGATTTTCTTGAAAACCTTCGTGTCGCATCCTTGGAAGATACTGAACCTAAATACCAAGTTTGGTGTTTATCCGATTGTTCGTTTTTGAGTTATGCTGTTCACAGACACACACACAGACACACACACACACAGACACACACACACACACACACACAGACACACACACACAGACACACACACGGACATGTTTCCAAAAATGCTTTTTTTGGATTCAGGAGGTCTCAAAACATGTATTTCCAGTGAAATCTCGGTATCGAATTTTTGGGTGGAATGCAATACTTCCCCTACTTACTATACGTAGTAGAGAAAGTAAAAATATAAATACTGACGCAGCCGAGGCAAACTCAAATATATAATATTTAAAGAAACAGTCAAAAATTACGAAGTTATTATTTTTCTTAAACATTTTTTGGGTCGAAGACTACCGGAAACCTTTTAGCATACGTGCGGTTTCAACTACTTCAAGTTCGGCTCCCCAACAGTCGAAATATAATACTCCTCCTCCTCCTAAAAAAATTAAACCTTTTTCAAAGTAACTAAAATATTAAAGAGGCTTTATTTCACAGTCACTTCATTTATTGGCTTTTAAGCAGTAATTCGAATTCTTCCGTGGCATAACTTAGTTCAGTTTACATTGTTACTTCACAATTTCTTTATCTTGCGCGTAGTGGTGTGATGAATTATGCGCGAAACTCAATTTTTGTTGTGTTTCACTCGCTAGAATTTCGAACACAGGACTTCACTTCCCTCGCACGCTCAGCAGCACTTGCTGTACGCCACAAAAACCAAGTCGTAGCAGGCTTGGAGAGATTTCGCAGGAGGTTGCGAAAGATACATACATAAGTATATCTTGCGCCTCGAAGGCGTTCCTGGAATTTACGTCTACTGGTGCTAAAGGACACAACCGTTAGCCTAGCACAGGATAGCTCGATTGGAGCTATAATTTAAGCACGGCTAATCACGATGACGGTAGGCGTGGTCACTAACGTTTCCAGAGGAGTCTTATTACAGCTTTCTTAACATCATGAGACACATACAGTGCACAAAAAGAGATAGAGAATTGTAAAGGCGAATGTGTTTGAGAGAAGGAAAGGATTACAGGAAAATGTCCTTAGTTAACAACGCTAAATGATGTTTATGTTGTTAGTTAATATAAACAAACACAGAGTGCGTTCTCTAAAAACCGTCAACATTGTTTCATTCTTCTAGAGTGGCTATAAATCTCTCTAGAATATTAAACATAGCTATATGTATGTTCTCAAATTTCCAATTTTCTCGGAATACGCTCTCAATTCTGCTGCACAAAGTTTGGAGTCCAATTTCTGTTTTAAATTAGAAAGGATTAACAGATCAATAGGTGAATTTTGCAAGCAATATAACTGTGGATATATCTGGAGGTATCCAATCGAAAGAATAAACCTTAGGGGTTATGTAGAAAATTAGAAAAGTGTTTGCACAGGCCTCTTCAGTTACGCAGACAACTGCAAAGTATACAGAATCATAACAGAAAATGCAATTATCTTTTGTTAGAATCTATATGTAGCTAAAAAGCATTTTGCTTTATCTACTTATTACCCTATATTTAAAATATTTTTATTGTATATAACAGGGTCCGCTGGTGACTCTGAACTCAGGTGGTTCACAACATTATCCTTGCAGTTTGAAATGTTTTAAGTAATAAATACGGAATAAGTTTCTCACTATAGGCTGATTAATTTACGCAAATAAACAAGAAATGGGAATTCACAATATATAACACATGCACATTTCATGAAGATGCTACAGATCATTCACGCCATGCTTTGTCCATGTATCTTCACCACCAAACAAAACGCAAGGAAAGCAAAACAGGGCGTTTTTAATATCACAACCACTTATCCAATCATATTTTCCATATACATCGCTGTTAAAATTCCTTAATAAAACTTCTTGTTTTTGTTTGAACTACCTGCGTGATTTTTAGGTATGGTGTGGGCCTGCCAATGCGTTTAATTTCATTCTTTTCCTCCAAGTTTAGCGTTGAAAACGGTTGCATTAAGAGAGAATTCATTGTTTCTGCTTATAGCAACGTTTACCTGTATTTAGCTAAATAAACCACTTTGATTCATAAATTAAAACCCGATACACACAACACGGCACAAACCACGTGGCATGCAGGCAACATAATTATCAGAGATGCAAGGTAACTAGAATATAGTCAGAGATGCAGTTCAGTAGATAGAAGACTGGAAGTGAGGTAAACTTTTACTGTGAATTCAATAGATGGCTCTGTGTATGGGACGAAACGAAAAGTATTGCTCCTGTTGATCATCCTATTCTATGCTCTCTGACTACTAGGTTAACCAACAACATGCAGCTTATGCCCCGCACTTCCCCCCATACACTTCTGCGCTCCCTTGGTTCGTCTTTCCCTATACTTCACCATTATACCAATGTGGGTTGCAGCCGGGAGTGCACTACTTGGCACCTGCAAACAATACAACGCTTGCCAAAGTCCACTCCACAAGATCATGTCAGAATGATAACCGAAATGTATGAATCGTATGCGTTATTTACATTAAAGGGAGAGCCAGGACTTTGGTTGTAGCGTAAACGTGCTATCATATTAAGAAGCGTCCTTGGTATATAAGAAAACATTTGTTCATAAGCATACATAATATTGGTTCTTACTCAGTATAAAATGCCGTTTATTTCTAGAAAATAACATATTTCAAGTGACGAACATTCACTTGCAATCACTCTTCACACCTCGGCTGCGAGTTGTGTGTACAGCGACGCAAATGTTCAGTGGAACATTGGCGATTTGATGACGAATATCGGCCTTTAGTGTGTCAATATTTTGGGGGCGATCTTTAAATACAAAACTCTTCAAGTATCCCCATAAGAAGAAATCGCACACGGTCAAATCTGTGGATCTTGCTGGCCAAGTGATGTCACCTCTACTGGAGATTATTTGATTTGGGAAAAGCGTCTTTATGGCAGTCATGAAAGCCCCCGCAAGGTGACTAATGGTTCCATCTTGTTGAAACCAGGAAACATAAGGAAACTGTGTAATTTCATTGGTAAGAAACGTTTCAATCATGTCCATGTACAAGCGCTGTGCCAGAAGTACACGACCTAACAAAGAAAACACAAACATTTTGGGGAAAAACATGTTTATTTCTCTACATAGTCTCATTTCAGCTCGATACACTTTTCCCGGCGATGCTTCGATACCCTGTTTATAGCGAGAATCGTCGAGTTCTGCAAAATAGACATCAACTGCAAACTTCACCTCTTCATTGTTGGCAAATCTTTTAGCATCAAGCTATTTCTTCAACTTTGTAAACAGAAAACAATCAGAGGAGGCTAAGTCTGGCGAATAGAGTGCATAAGGAAGCACATTAACTCATTGATTTTAGCCATGGTAACAATGGATGTGTGAACGGGTGCATTGTCTTGATGAAACAAAACTTTCTTTTTCGTTAAATATGGCCGTTTTTGCTTGATTTCATAATACTCGCCATTGATTGCTTTTTCGTTTTGAAGATAATCAGTGAAAATTATCCCACGCGCATCCTAAAAAACTGACGCAATGACCTTGCTTACAGAGCATGACTTGTCTTCGCCTTTTTTGGAGCGGATTCTCTCCTTTCAATCCACTGTTTTGACTGTTCCGTCGTCTCGGGTGTGAACTGATGGATCCGTGTTTCATTCAAGGTTATGAATCGACGCTAAAACTCGGCTTTATTACAGCGAAACATCCTCACGACGCTGCTTTTGTTCCACTGTGAGTAAACGCGGCATGTATCTTGCACACAGCTTTCTCATGTCTAAATTTTCAGTTAGTGTGCGATGTACAGCACTTTTTGAAATGGCTACCGTATCTGCTAGCTCGCGCACTTTCAGTCGACGGCCATCCAATGCCATTTTGTAGATTTTCTTCACAATTTCTGGCGTGGTCACCTCATTTGGTGGACCACTGCGATGTTCGTTTTGACAGCTCGTACCTAATATTTTACTGTTGCAAACGAAGGAGCAGACTCCCCCAGAGTAGAATCTAGCTCAGCTTTAATATCAGTTGGACTAAGACCTTTCAAATGAAAGTATTGTATCACATAACGATGACCAGTTTTATTCATGTTTACAAATTCGCTGAAGAGTTCAATATTGATGGCTGCCAACCAACGTAGCATCGTCAAACTTGAAACTTAAGCTTTATAAGGATGGTACTTTCTACCATAGTCATTTGTTTGAAACAACAACCGCTATATGTAAGTCAGGTCGTTTACTTCTGGGACTGCCCGCGCACCTGGTGATGTCGCGGTCGTTGATGTTCCCTCATCATCCTCAAAAAGAAAGGGACAATTATCCCAGGAGACAACACGGCGCATCAAACGGTTACTATCTCACTGTGCAATGGTTTCTCATGTAATTGAAAAGGATTGTTTCGAGCCAATATATGAAATTCTGTTGTTTACAAAACTAAACATAAAAATGTGATTTGTTAGACATGCCTAATTTGACAGTAAATTTATCTTCTTCATGCATGTGATTTAACATCTCTTCACAAAATATAATTCCTAAGAGAAAATCACAAAGCTTTCGTTTGTGCACTACCTGAAGCTTACAGGAATGAAAATGAAGATGTAAGTTACAATAGTTTTACATGCTGGGGTGAGGGACAAAATATTTCCAGCAAATGATTAAATTTTGAACACCCCAACACACACATGGGGGGAGCGTAACTCGCTAACGGCAAGGGAACCGGGGGCCTGGTGTTTAGATTTAGATGAAGGCGTGAGGTTTTACATTATACAAAAGCATTGCATAACTTACATTACCTGGAATGGCGTCATACCAGACGGAATTCAAATAAAGCCCTCACTCTGGCGTGTTCCGCGCCAAAGGAGGGATCGTTTAGGCGAAAAAATAATCAAATGAACCCAATAATGCAACAAAATAATGTGTCTGGTAACGACAATGCACTTACTGATACGCCACACCATTCTTCTTATGGTCCTCTCCGATAAGTTCACTGCAGCAGAATGCTTCACCGCCGGGTGCATTGGACTTATTTTCTGGTGTACGCTTGGTCCTTATGCTGCCTCAGGCTTCTTCTTCAGTGTCGAACCAGTTTTCTCAAAGTTCTTAACCCTTTATTATTATGGAATGAGTAGCTAGTATGGGATCATGGCGTCCTAAATTAAAATGAAAATGAAGTTGGAGTCTAAATATTGTTGTTTTTACAAAACGTTTTCACTGCAAATGCCTCGCCTCGCTATACCCCATAAGGGGGCAGGGGTTCCGACCCCTTCAGCTGCCGTGGTGCGGGTGCTGCGGATCCTGAGCACTCGTGGTACTTTTGACGTTACTAGAAGTACGCCGGGGCCAAACTTTTGAGCCCCTCGGGTGCTGTTCGGATTGGGTTGGACTCGGTGGGGCAGTGGTTCCCGATATCCATAGGAGATTGGGTACGCCTGACTAGTTTATCCACCCAGGCGGGGTTTGAGACGCCCAGATGATCTCCGGCATCAACCATGAGAGACGGTACCTAGATATACTGTCGGCCAACCTATGTTATTCGGTAGTCTTCCCCGATACTACTTTCCCTATTGGCATGATCAGCGTAAGTGGCGTATCCACTTGTCCCTGTGTGGCAGGGATAAGGGGATGATGGTGTCCTTACCCAGTCTCGACCACGCAGGGGGGGCGATATATAACATAGGCACTGTCCCTAATGGAAAGCCCGTGAGTTCGACTCCCGGGTTGCGAGAGTGTGGACTTAGTTGTCAGTGCCGGTCCCGTATTCCGTCCACCGAGCCAGGTTTAATGAATGATATTTTACAGTAACAGGATACGCACACAGTTTTCATGTTATTCATTGAACTATAAAAGAAAACAGATAATGTAATATCCTCAATTCCTCCGTCGGACCCTAGTATATTATATTATACAGTGCATTTCTTTCACATTGTGGCCGCTTCACGTCAGCCTGATCGCCGGCCACTAGTACTCGTTTTTTCGAGTGGAGGAGAAAATGCTTTAATCACTAACCTCAGCCTCGATGGGAGTCGGGACTGAGAGTGTGGGACTCACCAATAGTCGTCATACCCACTAAAAGCTCCTCCACCGGAAGGAAAATAAAAGAAGGAAAAAAAGAATTCATGGGTGATAGTGAAGCTGTATCGCTGTTGCACCAGGTATTCAGTGGTATGTGTATATTGGCCGGCCATGAGGACCTAAGCCTGGTGAAAGAAAGGTGCCAGGACCGAAGCCCTGCTTGCGCCCTTGGGAATTTGAAGGTGATTTGAAAAGGAAAATTATGAGAGGGATAGTGTGGCGGTAGGCAAGCTGGGTGAGGCCCGGCATGCCACCGCGGTGAGTGAAGTGTGATCCTGTTAGTACTGCTTAGGGTGCCTAACGCTGCCTCTGGGTGCTGCGACCGGCCAGTCCGGTGGATCGGTGTCTTGAAGCTTCCTAAAGAGGCAGAGTTCTTCTTTGAAGATTCTTCTTATTGCGAGACTGAGTGTCGTCATGTCACCATGGAACTCTGCATACTTCAATGTGTGCTATAGCTCTGTTGTGGATTTGGAAATGTAGTTGTTGGCTTCGGTCTGGAGCTCTCGAACTCCGCAACTGAAGCCTGAAAGCCTCCAAGTCGCGTGGGTTGGTCGTCGCTTCCATCTTCAGCGTCGTTTGGTTCGACGAGATGACACTCGATGAGTTCCAGCTTGCACTGGACCGATGCGAGGATCCCGTCATCATCTTGGAGATGAGCGATCTGCCTTGAGAGAGCGCTGATTGCTCTGGCCGAGGTCCGCTGCTTGGCCTCGACGGCCGCAAGGCGCGTGTTGGTTGCACAGCCTAACTCATCCAAGCGAGAGGTGAAGTCCTGGAAGGTGGCCTGCATTGCAGACAGAGTGGCTTGCAGATCCGATTGTATAGAACCAGGAGTTGTTTGTTGAGGCTTGGCCCTCACACGGGGCGTCGTCGGCGGAGGCGGTTGTGTGGTCGTCGTCAGTGTAGCTGACCCAGTTGGTTGTCTGCTCCGGGGGTACAGGGGACATTGAGCCTGCCCTGTAAAGTGCGTATGCCCGGAGCAGCTGGCGCAGAATCGACGACGTCGGCGGAGGTCGTGGGAGGTGCAGTTTGCTGTGAGACAACCTGCCCCGCAGTAATGGCACCGAGGTGCAGCATCACATGTCTCCGCTGTGTTACCGAAGGCACAACAGCGTCGGCAGGGTGCTGTGCGTTGACTCCTGCTGGCCTCGACACGCAAACACTGCCCAAGCAGAGGCCTGAGCGTCCGAGCCGGAACCCAGATGGAGGCGTACCAGCGGTGTTGGCCCTCTGTTTGTAGTTATTCGGGAGGCCCGAACAGCAGAGCGCCAGAGGTGCTTCGCAGCTTCCAGCACGAAGTGCACTGGAAGGCCTCTCGGCACTCCACAGATGACGACACTGTGGCGGCAATCTGAAGGAGGGTGCGTCTGCGGAGGTAGTGGCCTTACCAGTGGAGGTAAACCGGCGGCAGCCTGTGGCGTCGTGCAGCCCTGTGTAGGAGTAACAGAGCTGGAGGCAAGCTGTGGTACTGGAAGTTCAGGCTCCGGCGTTACAATGATGTGACGGGGTGAAGCAGCGGCCGAAGCGTAGCTAAGCCCAGTCAGCAGTGGATGCCGGTGGAACTGTCGGCGAGACGGCGGCGTCTGCGGCCGGAGTAGGCTGGAGAGTGGTGAGCTTTTCAGCGGTAGCCAGGGAAGCAGCGATGGTTCCTTCAGCGGCTTGACGTTTTCTTCTCTTCCCCATTTCGGCGATTCTGCGGAGTCACGAGTAGTGCTTGGACTTCCACCGAAATAGTTATAATATACCCGCAACTGCCTCAGGTTCTCACAGTTACATTCACTACGATAATAAACACATACCTTAAATCAAGAAATGACCTTTTCGATCCACACATTTCTGGCACCATCTCAACAAATTTTCATTCTCACTCTAGAGTTCAATTTCTGAAATTGAGTGAATTTCTTACTTCATACTTTATTTTAGTTGTTCCATGAATGGGCCTTCTTGAATACGCTTTATTTTCACGAGTTCGTCAGAGTGGGGTAAGTGCTTACTTTCTCTGTCATGTACATAGTACGCAGAGAAGGTATTGCATTCCACCCAAAATCTCACAACCGAGATTTAACCCGGAATATATGTTTTCAGGCCGTCTGAATAAAAAAAAGAGATTTTTGTATAAAACATCATGCGTATGCCTGTGAACAGCATAACTAAAAAACTAAAAGTCAGATAAATACCAAACTTGGTATTTAGGTTCAATATCTTCCAAAGATGCGACACTAAGATTTAAAAAATCCTCCGCCCCAAACTACCCTTTATGTGAAACATTTTTCTAACTTTTTGATTTTCCAAAGAAATGGATCTAACAACTTTGATTAAAATAACACATAAAAGATATTTAGATGACAAATAAAAAGTATATCTGGAATTTTCGGGGAACAGCCTGTAAAGTACTATTTATTCAGAAGGAATTTAGTATAATCTTATGTAACTAGTAAGCGTTAAGCGATATACGAAAACGTACTACATAAAGAATGTGGATTTCTTTAAAACAGTTAATTTACTTAAAATAATTATAACATAAACCGTTTCTGAGATATCCTTTATTATATGTTCGAATTGTTCAGTTCTTGATCATTTTCTTAAAGTCCTTTCAACATTCAGTTGTTTCTCGCGATGTCATGGAAACAGTATTGAATTTTAAGGCCAGCATATAGCGTCCAGTTGTTAAACATTTGACTATCGCTGTACACTTTATATCTATAACGAAATGTGTAATGTAGCCATTTCTGTAAAGGTTTATTTGGATTAAAATGTAGTAGATAGAAAAATAAGCTTGAGTAAGAATAATTTGTATACACACTAATAAAACATAAAGGGTGGGGAAAGTCATGTGAATGTATCACATCAGATTTTGGTAATTGGATTTTTCGAAATAGAGTAATTGACTCACGCTTAATATTCTTTCATGACGAAGCATGTTTCATCGTAAGATAACAGACCTGAAGAACAGAAAAACGCGATTGTATACAAGAGATTGCCGTGCATGACGCGAAAATTCATGTGCAGTAAATGCATACAGAATAACAGGGGCTGTATTTTCTGAACAAACAATAAATGCAGAGAGGTACAGTAATAACTTATACCAACTTTTTAAAACTGACCGACATTGAATTTCAATCTGGGTTTATTTTAAAATACACTTGCTGCTGACGAGTCATAAAGTTTAATTCAGGAATAATTTTAAGATGGGGTTATTGAAGGTTTATGACCCTCAGAACCCCCTGGTTTAACTATTTGCGACTGAAACAGTAACTTAAAATAAAGTGTATGCAAAGAAACTCGTGCATTGTAACAACTAAAAGAAAACCTCATGCAAGAAATTCATTGAATTTTAGAGATTGAAATATCGACATTCAGCTTTTTATCGCGATTTCATAGAAACACTATGGAATTTTAAGTTCAACAATTAGTGTCCAGTTGTTTAGCGCACTATTTCTGTATAAAAATCTGATGTGTTACACACACACGACTTTCTCTACTCTTGTACAAACTATTTTTACGAAACCTTATTCTCCATATGCTTCATGTTAATCTTATTGCTAATTTTCTTGTAGGTGCAAGGGGAATATGGTAGGCTTTAAGCGAGAGTCAAATGTTTTAAGAGATGGTTGCTATGTGGCGCATTTCATTCTCTTTGTATGTCCAGTACATAAAAAAATGAATAACGAATTCCCATTTGAGAAAAAGCATAAGTATTAGAAAATTTAAGGAAATAACAAGCAATATCTCGAAAATGGTTCACTCAACAAAAAAAAGTATATGACATAAATTGTGTATTTTAACGCGATCTACATTTTTTGTGCAGTAAAATTTTGTCTATCTCTTGTGGTTTACCAGTTATGCAAAATTCGTTCACAATGAAGAATGCCTTTGGAGACATTCCCAGAAAATTCGAGATAAACATTTCATTTGTCATGAAAATATCTTAAACATATAATATTTTAATCAAAATTGCTAGAGCCATTTTTGAGAAAATTAAAATTTTCGAAAAATGTTCCATGTAAAGGGTAATCTGGGTGGGGGTAATCTGGGGGGGGGGCTGTTTGAAAACCTTCGTGTCGCAACTCTGGAAGATATTGAACCTAAATAGCAAGTTTGGTGTTTATCCGACTGTTCGTTTCTGAGTTATGCTGTTCACAGACAGACAGACACACACACACACACACACACACACACACACACACACACACACACACACACAAGACAGGGTTCCAAAAATGCTTTTTTTTGGAATTAGGGGTCTTAAAACATATATTTCAGGTGAAATCTCGGTATAGAATTTTTGGGTGGAATACAATACTTCCGCTACTTAGAGAAAGTAAAAAATTTATCTTGATTAAAATTAAGTAAATAGGAAACTAAACTTTCGCAAGAATAATTTGTGTGCCCAGTAACACGCACTAGAGGGTAGAGAAAGTCACGTGATGCAGTACATCACATTTAATCGCCTAGGTCCCTTTATAAAAGCTGACAATGTTGCAGCCACGAGAAACAGCTGACGGTTACATTGTGCCCCGGTCTCCCCCGACGCGTGGCACTTTGTTGCAGGCTGTCATTGCAATGATTTGTTTGCTGTAACGTGCCAAGTTTGCTGTGAATGTTCCGATTTCCAAGTTAAATTCCCTCTCCTCGTATGGGCACATTCAAACCCTGAATTACAAGACAACGCAGCAATCAGCCGAGCTTGCAGTGGCTTGTTTGCGACAATACAGTCTTTTCCGCTCTCTAAAGGTAGGAAGCGTTTACCAACACTAGGGTGGAAAATAAATGGAATTCATCAAGTCTGTACTCATGCAGTGTAAATTAAATTTTGAGTGAATGGAGGGAAAGAACAGCAGAAAACGAGGGGGAAGGAAAACTTAACGAGAAGACGGAAAATAAAACTCTAAAGTTAAACCAAAAAAACATATCTGATGTGTTACATTTACATGTCTTTACCTGCTCGTTCTTCTACAAATACTTGTCTTAAAACTTGTACTTCTATCTACTTCGTGTTTACTCAGATAAAAGTTGGCAGACATAGATTTATTGTATCAGAGACATAGAATTCTGAAGTGATAGTCAAGTGTTTAAAAAGCGGGTCACTATGTGCTGACTTTGAAATTCGATCGTCTTTGCATGATATCGCGCAAAACAACTGAATGGTGACAGCACTTCCGAAAAATGGCAAATTCAATAAATTCAATAACTCCGGAATTATTAATATTTAAAGACAACAAAACTTCATATAACAACCATTTGTCTCCCTCTTACACTTATGGTTATATAAACATCCTGTAAAGTTCATTTAGAATGAATTCGAAGGAAATTCAAGGTATACACTTCATTTGTCATGAAAACATCTTAAACCGATAACATGTGCTGGTCGCATTCGTGAGGTCCCGCGTTCAAACCCTTGGTGTCGACAAACCTGACGGAGTTTTCGCGGATTTCTTGTGTTGGTAGGCAAATGCTGGGTGGATAGTTTGATCCGTGAATTTTCCTATCATCCCTTTCATTATTACATTTAATTTCTTCTTCTTCACCACTACACAGACGTTGGACTGATCACCCATCCTGGATATGATATGATCCAGAGTTTGCTTACTCCTCGACAGTATACTGACACTAGATTTTGGTTTTAAGTGCAAGAAGAAGAAGAATAATTAGTTAAAGAGGAAGGTGAATATCTTGCACATATTGTACTGTGACTTTGTTCAGTTTTTTAACTGCCACTTCTCTCTGTCCTCACTGTTTCAGTTCAATTTCACTGTAGTTTAATTTCATTGCACGGGAAACTCGCCCACCAGCTCATTTGCTACTCAATTCACACTCGACTGACTAACTCCCGCGAGAGCGCTTCCTTATATAGTCAGTGAAATGTTTCCACAAGGGTGTAGAACTATTTTGTCACACTTTCTGCAGGAAGGCGGAGAAAAATCTTCCAGAAGGTTGAATTATCTGTCAAAAGCGCGCCCGGTGTTTACGCTGGCGAGCGGCAGTTGCGGTTATTTATCCCGACTGCCCGGCGCCGGCATCCCTTTAACCTAGTGTCATAGCCACTGCGTCAGATAGCTCCCTCCTCAGAGCTGTTCATCCCGGACAGCTCTATGATCTTCAGCAGGAATTTCAGAATGAAATACCATCAACTTTCCTCGAGGTTGACATCAAATGCGTGACGGGGTCTAGGACCTTGAGTCATTATTTTTAACGCTTAAATAATTTCAGTCCAAATATATAATATATAATTCAATAACAGCCCGCCTTAAAGCAATATGTGTATGTAGCAAGATATAAAAAGTGTATATTACAGTCATTGTATATGTTTATATTATTGTATATATGTTCAATAATGCTATGTGAATGTATTATGTAATTTAATAATGTAGAAACTGTAAGAATAATAGCTTAAAAGTTGCTAACAATGAGGTAACCTTGAGGCAATAATGAATTTGAAAGTTTAAATGCTACTAGTCATTATTGGAGGAACAATAATGTAAATTTGAGACAGTGTAATAAATAGCCAATCAACAACCAGAAAAAGCCTTGAAGTAGGGTTGTAGCTTCAAAGTTTCCGGTAGCCTTCGCCCCAAAATTACTTTCCGGTGGCCTATGTCCCAAGTTTAAGACCAACTTTATATTTTTTATGTTTCTTTAAATATTATATATGTTTGTTTGCCTCGGCTGCGTCAGTATTAATTTGTAGAGACATGTTTCTCTTTGCAGAGAATGGTACGGTTAAAGAATGTAGGCTTACACAGATTATAATTTTTACTTCACTCCTTTTATTAATCCTTGACACGATTATATAACACTTCACTGATATATAGAGCTGTGATATTATTAATTAATTGCACTTTTAAACACGTAAACTTGATAACATCCTCGCCGTATTGAATTTTATGTCTCACACTGTATACGTACGCGTCTAGCGTAAATTTCGCTCAAATTCAGTTTCTGATTGGCTAATCCTACTCCAATAAAAACTTTTATTTTACTTTCAGGTTTTCTGGTTGTTGATTTGCTATTTATAAACTGTCTCAAAAATAACATTATTGCTGCTCCAAGAATTACCAGTAGCATTATTAAACTTTCCAGTTCATTATTGCCTCAAGGTTACCTCATTGTGAGGCAGTATTTTTAACACTTAAATGATTTCAGTGTAATTATATAATATGTAAATCAATAACAGCCCTCTTGAAGCAATATGTGTATGTAATAATTTGTAAATTGTATGTAACAGTCATTGCATATGCTTATATTATTGTATACATGTTCAGTAATGTTATGTGAATATATTACGTAATTTAATAATGTAGGAGCTGTGAGAATAATAAGTTAAACGTTGCTAACAATGAGATAACCTTGAGGCAATAATGAGTTTGAGAATTTAAATGTTACTTGTGATTCTTGGAAGCAATAATGTAATTTCAGTGACAGTTTATAAAATATAGCCAATCAACAACCAGAAAAAGCTTTAGTTAAATGCAGGTATTCTATTGGAGTAAAAATAGCCAATCAGAGACTTAAAATACAGAAATTTACAAGTTTAGACGGTTGAAATATAGTCAGTTGCCTGCAGACATTGATCATAACCAAACGCGAGATGTGTCCTCGAGAAAATAATTACGTATTCGTCTGAGACGAAAATGGTACACGTGTTAAGAGGTGCAAGTATTAAATAAAAGAATCTCACAGCTCTCGATATCAGTGAAGTGTTATTTAATTTGTGTCAAGGATTAATAAAAAGGAGTGAATTAACGCTTAAAGGCTTTGTAAGCCTACATTCTTGTCGCATCACGCCCTGCCAAGACATCCATGTCTCTAACAATAACACTGACGCAGCCGAGGCAAACATAAGTATATAATACCTAAAGAAACAGTAAAATTACAAAGTTTATATTTTTAAACATTTGGGGCTAATAAATATCTTCTCAAATTGGCGCCCAAAACGTGGGGCAAATAAAAAATACTCCTAAAACAAACCAACTAACTTCTTCAATTGTTACCTCATTGTTAGCAACTTTTGACCTATTATTCTCACAGCTCCTGTATTATTAAATTACGTATTATATTCACATAACATTATTAAACATGTACACAATAATACAAACATTAATATAAGGACTGTTACATGCATTTTATATATTATTTATACACATCTTGCTTTAAGGCGGCTGTTATTATATTTTGTATTATATAATTAGACTGAAATCATTTAAGTGTTAAAAATACTGCCTCAGGCTGCAATGGATCACTTAAAAAGTCGCACGTCTTTACGATTAATTCGTAAATATAGATTGGGTTATGAAAATCTTGAACAGAGGTTTTACCGATTTCGTGTGTAACACCGGCGTTTAAGCCAAATATTGCAAGTTATTGTATACCTTTGCTTTTCTGTTACTGCTAGATGGCGTAGTCATTGCATTTGTGATTCGCTTCCATGCATGCATATAGACAGTGCGCATATTGTAAATACTTCTAGCTACTAACACTTTACGCTAGAAAGTCAGGTTTTCAGTTTCAAAACAGTCGACGAGTAAATACCACTTAAGGCCAGAACATCACACAGCGTCCAATTGCCTGCATTCTAAGATATCTGAGGCTGTATTTTAATACCTGAATAATTTTTATTGTATTTTATAATAAGTAAATTCAATAACAGCCCGCCTTGAAACAATATGTATGTAATAATTATTTAAATTGTATGTAACTGTCATTGCAAAATGCTTATTTTTATTGTAAACATGTGTTAATAATGTTATATGAATACACTATATACTTTAATGATGCAAGAACTGTGAGAATAATAAGTTTTAAGTTGCTAACAATGAGGCAATAATGAGTTAGAGAGTTTGAATGTTACTAGTCATGATTAGAGCAACGATAATATAAATTCAGTAACAGTTTAAAATTAGCAAATCATCAGCAAAGAAAAAGCTTTAAGTAAAATGCAGATATTCTATTGGACTAGAATTAGCCAATCAGAGACTTGAAATACCGAAGCTTACGGGCTTAACGGTTGAAAGGTACTCAGTTGCTGGCAAACCTTGGTAGTGACCAGATGGAAGATGTGTTCTCTACAGAAATATTACGTGTGAATCGTAAAATATGTCTACACGTTAGCTAAGTGATAGTATTAAAAATCTCACAGCTCTTAAAAAGTGTAGTGATTTATTAAAATGTGCAAAGGATAAAATAAAAAGATGTAAAATTAAAAACTTAAAATTTGTGTATGTCTACAATTATTGTCGTACCGCACCCTGCCTAAGAGATACATGACTCTACAAACATTACTGACGCAGGCGAGGCAGATTCAAACATAAATAATATATAGAAGCAGTTTTAATAACAAAGTTAAATATTGTAGTGTAAAACTTGGAGTGTAACAACAAAATTACATCTTAAAAATCAGCTTCTCATACGTAGCACCATATTGCGTAATAACAGTAACTATTACGTAATGAACAACTTCAAACCGACGCCAATAGCGTGTTGCAAACTTCTTAAACAAAGTAAACTCCAAGAACAATACTTCTTCAAGTAGGCTTCCAATGTGTGAAGCTAGAAATACGTAACTAAACACCTTCTTCAAGTTGGCTCCCATACGTGGGGGCAGAACATTATCTACTTCATATCCTTGTATGTCAGCACCAGTTCTTTTAGTTGGTTTCTTTTCTCTCGCTGAAATTTTTTCCTTTTGGCATGTTTTCGACCTAACTAATGTAACTATTACTACAAACCCTTAACTAAATTTATAATTTACTTGATTGCAAACTAAAGTTAAGTAATTAATAAATGTACCATTTAAAACTAGCAAACTTCTACCACACGCTTAACAGGTGTTGTAAACAAAACAACAACGAATATGGAAATGGCGGCTAGCTATGCGATCACCTGCATGTTCGTTTACACATTCCTTTGCGCAACCGAGTGGCTGTGAAACAGCTGAACCATGTGCTTCGAAAATAAGTAAGCGTTTTGTTCCCAGCCCGCCTCACACCTCTCTTTGAGGAAAGGCACCTCCTACCGGACCATCAGTTTGGTTTTTGTCACGGGCACACCACGACCCTGCCGATTGGCCGACAATGCCTCTCTGGGCTTCCAGGAGAACTTCAACACAATCGTGGTGCTGCTGGACGTAGAGAAGGCCTTTGCCACAACGTGGCATCACTGCCTTTTGTACAAACTCAAGGAGGCAGATATTCCTCCCGCCTATCTCGTCCTGATAAGCAGCTTCCTCCGGGATCGCACATTCAGAGTGAGAGTGGAGGATAAGGTTTCATCAGTCCGTCCCATAAACGCCGGAGTCTAGGAAGGCAGTGTACTGTCCCCGCTTCTCTTCGCGGTCTACATGTCGGACTGTTACGCGCCAGCATGCCGACGATGTCCTCATATGGCACAGAAGAAGAATGCCTGATTCTGTTTCCCTCCATTACAGCGACAACTCCGAGCCATTGGCAGGTGGAGCGAGAAGTGGAGGATGGCCATCAACCCGGGAAAGAGCTCTGCGCTTCTCCTGGCGAAGGTCCGTCACTGGCGGCCCGAGTGGTGTCTGAGGCTGCGGCGGAGGAGAGTCTCTTGGCTTACTTCTGCCAAATACCTCGGAGTCACCACGGGCTCACTTTCGCTCCACATGTAAGGGCAAAGGTCGGCCTCAGCCACACCGCACTCGAGCAGCTGTACCCTGTATTCCGCTCAACAATGTCTACACCTGTATTAGGTGATTATCCCGCCCCTGATTCTGTATGGCTGCGAGGTCTGGGGATTGGCGACAGTGCAGACCGTCCAGAACAGGGCGCTTCGGATGATCTATGATACCGGGCGTAGATTCCCGTCACATATCCTACACACCCATTTCGGTCTCCCATACATCGTGGACATTGTGCGGGAGAGAACCCATACCATGTACACGAAACTTACTTACCACACCAACCAGCTGGTGCACCCTCAGTGTCGCTATGACCACAGGGCACCAAGACCACGAAAGAGATACCGGTTATTAAAGGTCGCATTGGGTCTCCGAGGTTAAAGGCTACAAATCTTACACATCACAAGTTCCCCAAGTTAAGCAATATCTGGCTTGGTCACTAGCTGAATGAGTGGCCGTCTAGCGGTGACTCGCCCGCCACTACCTTGGATATTCCTTATGCTATAAACCAAATTTCATCCTGCTTTACTGCCATTTCGGCCTGCTTGGCTTGACGACCACGCAAGCGGTCGCCAAAATTAAACAGTATTGGGCTTGGTCACCACTTGGACACTTGTCCGCCCACATGGGATCGGCGAGACCCGATCAAAGGCAGTGCAGAAAGCTAAACTCCGACCATAGACAGAAAACGAAGAGCTTGCGTAAAACTGTTTTTCCTATTATATAGTACAGGTTAGGCCACATTTGCGGCTAGGTACTGTGGCGACATCCTCCCGATTGCCAAATTGCGTTTAGCGCTGAGCATAAAGCACTGTCTATGTATACCAAATGGTAATAAGCGTTTCCTTTATGAGAAGGAAATAGTTATTGCTTAAGCATCTCATTTTCACATAAGCGACGACTATGAATTCGACCCGTATTGGCTATCACTCTTTCCCATCTCCAGTCGGACTCCGAGTATGTTGCTGCGTACGCGCAAGTCAGCCAAACATAGTCGTAACAGCCTGCTTTAAGCGATAGACGACCACATTCCATACCAAAAGAAGTTTCTTTAAAACCCATGCTTTATTTTTTTTTTTTTTTTTTGGCATTCGCCATTTCCGAGATACCGGTTATTAATTTTCCAATACCCTGCGATGCATTTAATAAACGATTAAGGGTAGCAAGTCATATGAATGGAACACATCAGGATTTTGTTCACTTTTTCTCTTTTTTCCACTAATAAATATTTGAATGCTGTTTCACATATTGAAACGTTCTTGCTTAATTTGAAATAGTTCCTAGGTAAAACTATATCGTGAGGAACACAGCTAGGATTAAAAATCTGATGTGTTACACTCACATGACTTTCTCTACTCTTGTATAAACTATTTTTACAAACGCTTGTTCTCCGTATGCTTCATGTTAATCGAGATGTTAAATCTTATTGCTAATTTTCTTGTAGGTGCAAGGGGAATTGGTAGGCTTTAAGCGATAGTCAAATATTTTAAGAGCTGGTTGCTATGTGGCGTATTCCATTCTCTTTGTATGTCCAGGATATAAAAAAAATGAATAACGAATTTCCATTTTAGAAAAAGTACAAGTATTAGAAAATTTAAGGGAATAACAAGTAATATCTCGAAAATGGTTCACTCAACAACAAAAATGTATATGACATAAGTTGTGTATTTTAACGCGATCTACATTTTTTGTGTGGTAAAAGTTGGTCCATCTCTTATGGTTTACCAGTTATGCAAACGTCGTTCACAATGAAGAATACTTTTGGAGACATTCCCAGAAAATTCAAGATATACATTTTATTTGTCATGAAAATATGTTAAACATATGATATTTTAATCAAAATTTTCTAAAAATGTTCCATGTAAAGGGTAATCTGGGGTGGGGGGATTTTCTTTAAAACCTTCATGTCGGATCTCTGGAAGATACTGAACCTAAATACCAAGTTTGGTGTTTATCCGACTGTTCGTTTCTGAGTTATGCTGTTCACAGACAGACACACGGACATGTTTCCAAAAATGCTTTTTTTTTTGATTCAGGGGTCTCAAAACATGTATTTCCGGTGAAATCTCGGTATTGAATTTTTGGGTGGAATACAATACTTCCCCTACTTACTATACGTAATAGAGAAAGTAAAAATTACTCTTATACGTATACTATAAGATGTAATGGATATATGTGAACTTTTCGTTGGTAGAGAAGCTCGTATGAATGTATCATATCAGATTTTTTAGTTTTTGAGTTATGCTGCGTGTACACACATATACTCTAGGTTTGCAGGGTTTTACATTCCCAACATTTTTAGCCGTTGCGGTATCCAACATATATACGTACGTGTTATATAAATTTTTATCCTTCGCTCTGGGGGAGCATTTCTCACCGTGGAGAGCAATTTGAAGGAGCGCCAGTGGAAATATGTATCGGCAAACCTCTCCATTGGCAATGTCACGTGTTATCGAAAAATCGATATAGGTATGCCACGAGGGTTTTAACAGTCACAGATAGTCATTTACCTTTTTAAATATTTGTATTGGATTTTCTGGGTGATATTTGATGTATTCCACTTTGAGTCCTTTTAAGGTAACAGTTAGCCGAAAGCGCAGTGGATGAAAGAATTGGTTCATAAAGGTAATTAATTATTTTATCAGTAATTTGGAAATTGGAGCATTATTTGGAACATAAAGGTCTTAACCCTTTCAGTAGTAATGAGTAACATATTCGCCGAAGCGCTGTGTTCTTTCTTGGTCGCTACCTGTGGTTCGGGTTGTTTCTTACCTTGTAACGAAATCTCGACCTGAGGAATAATATAGATTTTAAACTCGGCTTATTCCGTTTTCAACAAAAAAGTTCTGATGTGTTACATTCACATGACTTTCTCTTCCTTCTATAGTTTATTTGTGGGTATACAAACCAGTTTTGCTTATTCCTATATCAACTACATTTTAATCCAAATAAATTTTTGCAGAAATAGCTACATTACACATTTCGTTATAGATACAAAGAGAACAGCGATAGTCAAGTGTTTAACAACTGGACGCTATATGCTGGCCTTAAAATTCCATACTGTTTCCATGACATCGTGAATAAGAACTGAATGATGGAAGACTTTAAAAGAATGGCTAAATTGGTTTGTTTTTACGTTGTTCTGTTATTTGCCCCAGCTTTTGGCGCCAATTTGAAGTAGTTTTGTTGCTTCACGTATGGAAAGCCAATTTGAAGTAGGAGTTGTATTGTAGTTCAACTGTTGGGGAGCCGAACACTTGAAGTAGTTGTAACCGCACGTATGGTAAAACGTTTCCGGTAGCCTTTGCCCTAAATGTACTTTCTGGTGGCCTTTGCCCCAAAAAAATGTTTAAAAAATATTAACTTTGTAACTTTGACTGTTTCTTTAAATATTATATATTTATGTTTGCCTCGGCTGCGTCAGTATTACTGTTAGAGACACGTTTCTCTTGGCAGGGTTGTGGTGCGACTGAAGAATGTAGGCTTACACAGATTATAATTTTACTTCACTCCTTTTATTAATGCTTGACACCATGTAAATAACACTTCACTGCTATAGAGAACTGTGAGATTCTTTTGTTAATTACTTGCACTTTTTAACTCGTAAGCTATTTTCGTCTCACACAAAATGCGTATTACATTTCTTGAGGGCGCATGTCGCGTCCAGTTATGAGCACTGTCTACAAGCAACTGACTTGATTTCTACCGCCTAAATTTGTAAATTTCTGTATTTCAAGTCTCTCATTGGCTATTCCTAATCCAATAGTATACTTTTATTTAACTTAAGCTTTTTTCTGTTGTTGATTGGCTATTTTATAAACTGCCACAAAAATTACATTATTGCGTCCAAGAATTACAAGTAGTATTGTTAAACTTTCAAATTCATTATTGCCTCAAGGTTACCTCATTGTTACCTCATTATTAGCAACTTTTAACCTATTATTGTCACAGCTCCTACATTATTAAATTACGTAATACATTCACATACAATTATTACATGTATACAATAGTGTAAACATATAAACATATACGATGACTGTAATATACACTTTTTATATATTGTTACATACACATATTGCTTAAAGCGCGCTGTTATTAAATATATATATATTATATAACTAGACTAAAATTATTTAAGTGTTAAAGATACTGCCTCAAAGTACTGAACAATTTGAACCATTATTAACTGTGTTGGAAATGGCTGATGTCACAAAAAAGTTATTTGAAATAAACTGTGTTTTAAAGAGATCTATATTTCTTGTGTAGTGCGTTTTCGTTTATCACTTAACGTTCACAAGTTATACAAAATTTCTTCCGAATGAAGAGGACTTCAAGGGCTATTCCCAGAAAATTCAAGATATGCATTTTATTTGTCATGTAAGTATCTGTAATAGGTGGCATTTTAATCAAAATCGCTAGATCCATATTCTAGAAAATAAATTTTTTTCAGAAATGTTCCATGTAAAGGGTAGTTTGGGGAGAGGAAATTTTCTTGAAAATCTTCGAATCTCATCTTTGGAAAGGACTGACCTCGAATACTAACTTTGGTGTTGATCCCAGTTTTGGTTTTTGAGTTACGCTGTGCAGACACACACGCGTACATTTTTCTAAAAATGTTTTTTTTTATTCAGGGGGTCTCAAAACATGTATTTCCGGAGACATCTCAGTTTTGGATTTTTGGGTGAATTACAATACATCCTCTACCTATCATGTACGTGGTAGAGAAAGTAAAAATCTGATGTGATATTCTCACATGATGTTCTCTACCATCTATGATATATTATTAGGTATACAAACTATTCTTACTAAGCTTATTTTTCTATCTACTACATATTAATCCAAATAAACCTTTACAGAAACAGCTACATTACACATTTCGTTATAGATACAAAGAGAACAGCGATAGTCAAATGTTTAACAACTGAACGCTATATGCTGGCCTTAAAATTCATACTGTTTCCATGACATCGCGAGAAACAACTGAATGTTGAAAGCACTTTAAAAAATGACGAAGAAATCCATAATTCGAACCATTAATAACGGATATCTCAGAATTGGCTGATGCCACAAAAAAACTTATTTGAAGTAAATTGTGTGGTTAAAAGAGATATATTTCTTTTGTAGTTGTTTTCGTCTGTCACTTAACGTTTATGATTTGTGCAAGATTATACAAAAATTCTGTGGATGAAGAGAACTTCAAAGGTTATTCCCAGAAAATCCCAGATATTACGTTTTATTTGTCGTGTAAATATCTTTAATTCCGCTATTAACAATGTGGTCTTAATAGAATCAGTATAGACATTTGTCTTGAGTAGTAATCCGGATTTGAGTCTTAGGTCTTCCTCGCGGCTCTCATTATGGCCATAACACCCCTTAGCCTCTTAACAGATTCCGGTTTTTGTCGCCCCCCTTCATTAAAGTTAAAACGTGTATCAGGCGGAGACACTTGAGGACCATCTCGTGCTGGGAAAATCGGTTATCTTGCCAAATGGCAGTGTCGCCGGATTTGTTTCTTGTTATACCCTTGAAGCATGCTTAATGAAGCTTCTCCCCCTGCTCTCCCCAGTTGAAGAGCTGTCGATAACAGCTCCCAGCGCTCGAGTACGTACTCCAGCCGAGAGTAACACCTCGTCGCCATGACATCTTGTTTGCATTTTCTGCTCCACGTCTTCTTGCCTCGGGCCGACATATCGCTGTTTCTTGTGAACACAGTATCGTGTCCAGAACAGCTGGCAAATTATTTATGTTGGTAGTGACCACAGTTATGTTGTCCTTGACAAGCCCGTAGCTAACTTCTCTACACGGTGGTCGTAGCCCTATAGTAAGGGCGGGGGGTGACATAGGTTATTTTCGTGTAACATCCCATCCACAAACTGTTATAAAAGTTCGTACTTATATCTCCTTCACGTTAATCGAGATAAACATTTACAGAAACTATCTTATTGCTAATTTTCTTGTAGATGCAAGGGGAATATGGTAGGCTTGAAGCGATAGTCAAATATTTTAAGTGCTGGTTGCTATGTGGAGTATTCCATTCTCTTTGTATGTCCAGGATATAAAAAAAATAAATTATTCCCATTTGAGAAAAAGTATAACTATTGCAAATTCAAAAAAATAACACGGAATATCTTAGAAATAGATCACTCGACAAAAAATAGTGTATATGACATAAATTGCGTGATTTAACGAGCTCTACATTTTTTGTGTACAAAAGAATTATCTATCTCTTACGGTTTACCAGTTATGCAAAAGCATTCATAATGAAGAATACTTTTGGAGACATTTCCAGAAAATGTAAGATATACATTCCATTTGTCATGAACATATTTTAAACATATGATATTTTTATCATTTTTGAGAAAATAAAAATTTTCGAAAAATGTTCCATGTAAAGGTAGTCTGAGGATGGGAGATTTTCTTGAAAATGTTCGTGTCGCATTTTTGAAGGATACTGAAACTAAATACCAAGTTTGGTATTTATCCGAATTTTCGTTTTTGAGTTATGCTGTTCGGATACAATTCCACACACGCGGATATTTTTCTAAAAATGCTTTTTTGGATTAAGGGGGCCTCAAAACATGTATTTCGGTAAAACATCAATATAGAATTTTTGGGTGGAATCCAATACTTCCGCTACTTATTGTGCGTAGTAGAGAAAGTAATATGAATTGAAAAAGGACTTTCACAGATATGAAGGTAGGGGAAAAGTCATTAAAATGGATAATATAGGCCATTTAAAAAATGTAAACAAATATGATTTTCAACATAAGATTCTGATTTTTACTTTCTCTACTACGTATAGTAAGTAGGGGAAGTATTTATTCCACCCAAAAATTCAGTACCGAGATTTCAACTGAAATGCATGTTTTGAGACCCCCTGAATCCAAAAAAAGCTTTTTTGCAAACATGTCCGTGTGTGTCTGTCTGTGAACAGCATAACTCAGAAACGAACAGTCGGATAAACACCAAACTTCGTATTTAGGTTCAGTATCTTCCATAGATGCGACACGAAGGTTTTCAAGAAAATCCCCCACCCCAGGATACCCTTTACATGGAAAATTTTTCGAAAATTTTAATTTTCTCAAAAATGGCTAACGATTTTGATTAAAGTATCATATGTTTAACATATTTTCATGATAAATAAAATGTATATCTTGAATTTTCTGGGAATGTCCCCAAAAGTATTCTTCATTGTGAACGACGACTTTTGCATAACTGGTAAGCCATAAGAGATAGACAAAATGTTACTACACAAAAAATTTAGACCGCGTTAAAATACACAATTTATGTCATATACATTTTTTTGCTGAGTGAACCATTTTCGAGACATTGCTTGTTATTCCCTTAAATCTTCCAATACACTTTTTCTCAAATTCGTTATTCATTTTTTATTGTCCTGGTAATGCAAAGAGAATGGAATAATCGACATAGCAACCAGCTCTTAAAATATTTGACTATCGTTTAAAGCCTACCAATTCCCCTTGCATCTACAAGAAAATTACCAATAAGATTAACATCTCTACATCTCGATTAACATGAAGCATATGGGGTATAAGAGTTTTTGAAAATAGTTTGTGCAAGAGTAGAGAAAGTCATGTGAGTGTAACACATCAGATTTTTTTAATACGAAACCCAATATTATTTTTGACGCAGTTAATATCATGGAAAATAGCATTAAGTATGCAATTTGTTGTATTACAATAAATCAGTTACATCCCAAAAGAATCTCGTGTTAAATTCATACGAGTTTATCTACCGTTAATCCCTTTATTATTCTTACGAATAACTTCATGTCTATTTCATTGTAATCCAATAAACCTTTACAGAAACAGCTACATTACACGTTTCGTTATAGATACCAAGAGAACAGCGATAGTCAAATGTTTAACAACTGGACGCTATATGCTGGCCTTAAAATTCCATACTGTTTCCATGACATCGCGAGAAACATGTGAAAATCGATGGGACTTGAAAGGAATGGCCGAGTATTAAACAAATCCACACAGTAATAACGAATATTTCGGAAAAGTCGGATGACACAAAAAAAGTTCTCTGAAATTTGTTTTTTTAAAGAGATCTAGATTTGTTGTGTAGCAGTTTTCGTTTATTTAACTTTTACCAGTTATACAATATTACACGAAATTCCTTCAGAATGAAGCGAACTTCTTAGGCTTTTCCCAAGAAATTCAAGATATACTTTTTGCTTGTTATGCAAATATATTTTATATATGTTATTTTAATTAAAATTGTCAGTGCCATTTTTAAGGAAACAGAGATTACCAAGGATAATTTGGGGTGGGGGATATGCTTAAAAATAATCGTGTCATATCTTTGGAAAATACTGAATGTAAATAAAAATTATGGTGGTATTTCATATTTTAGTTATGCTGTTCAGTCATACACACACACACATACACACTACACACATATTTTTCTAAAAATGTGTTTTTCTTATTTATTCAGAGGACGACAAAAAGTGTCGTCTGGACATAGAATTCATGGCTGGATTACGATGATTCCCCTAAAACTAAATGAAACTGAGCGAGTTGGCGCAGGCGGTAGCGTTTTCTGCCTGGCGCGTTGAAAGTCTTTATTTATGTTTACATGGACACAGCTTTCTGTTGCATGTATTTCTGCCTGAAACATGGTGGAATCGTTACTAAGTGCTTTGGACAGGGGAAAATTGGGCCTACATACTCTCACACCAGTTTTCTTATCCAGTTATGAGCATCTGTGTACCAGATAAGTGATCCTTTTCAAACTTGGATCCTCTTTCGTTTCGTTGATAACGTTGAGTGAGAATTGCCTTAAAGGAACGATCAACGTTGGATCTAGAGTCATGGAGTCACACAACATAATGAGGTTATCGTCTTTAAACTCATTGAGAAGTTTCATGTGACGAGTTGAATCACCAGTTTTTAACACTAAATTCCTCACTAAAATATAGAGATATGTTAAGCCTATTAAAGCCTCCATTGATGCTGTATGGCAGGCGCTGATCACCCTCAGTTACGCCACGATAGGCGAGCCTTTGAATCTTGTTTAGACAGAGTACTGTTGTCTTTTGTTATGTTTTAAGCCACCACACTAAAGAAGCAAAGGCGACTAAGGTTCTTACATTCGCCGTGAAGAATCAGTAGATCATACTTGGTTTAAGACCACATAGTTTGCCAAAAAGGCCGTAGCAAATCCTAATTACTAGAGGTCGGGAAACTCTGAGGATTCCGATTTAGTCTACTTAACTTGGTCCTTCAATTAAAGCATAGCTCCATCAAGAATTGGAGATATAGGATGTGTTTATCGGAAGGGGCATCTCGCGTACTGCGACCATTTGGACCTATTGTGTATAAACCCCCGGGAAGGCAGGGATGAGTAAGGGCGATGCAGCCACCCTAATGGCCCATTCACAATGAAATGTAAGCGCTAACATAACGCACCATAAGCGCAGGCGTGAGAGAAGTCCATTTTCCATGCAGCCGTAGGCGTAACGCAAGAATTTGGCACGGGCTTCTAGATCCTTAAACCAATTGCGGAATTCTTCCGAGCGCAGCGTAAGATTCAAATTGAACAATATAACCAACAATGCCAAATAAGAAAATTCACTCAATATTTTATAAATAAATAGGTTACAAGAAATACATATGCCGCCTGTAGCGTTAGTGACATCACGAATGTTTGACCAAAATAATGAAAATATTTATGCAAGTAGATACATAAGATATCTTTATTGGTTTCAAATATTGAAGCTATTACACAAGTATTTAGTACATGGATCATTGACCGTACATGATATATAAGATACAAGGTATGGTGACAAAATAAACAGCAGAAAAGAACAAGAAAGGGAAAATAGAGATAAATTACCTTTGTCTAACTGAACAAATTTGACCTAGCTTCGCGCACTTTAACCAAGAAATTGCCCGAGTTTTGCCAGTTCCTCTGGTCAGCCAGTAGCTCCCAACATGCCAATGTCTTTCTTGACGGTCTGAACAAACTTTCTTTGAGTTTAATTGTTCGCTGGTTCTCCCACCGCGCACATTCCGCCAAAATATGTACCCAGTCCTCATCCAAATCACAGAATGGGCAGATTCTACTGCCAGACCCCAGTCTGAACCATGCCATTCCCGATATTTCCTTTCTTCCCAAGTTAAGTATATATGCCTCTTTATCCCAATTCAGTTTTATCTCATTTGCTAAACCTAGAGAAGGCTTAATTTTACAATACGAATCTATTTCCTGTTGGTTGATGTTTCTTAGTCTTCTTTTGACACGTCCCATATATTTTTGTCATTTGTTTCAGCTCTTTGCCATACTGACCCCATTCCTATTCTCCTCAAACCCCTTTCCAAATCAGCTGCCCAAAACTTAAGAGACAGGTTTTCTCGCTGGTATTTATAACATTTGGATCGTAGTGTGGAGTGATGCCCCTGCATCAGCCTCAGCCAGTACTTCATTGCTCTTATTTTACAGTGTATTGTGTCTTCATAACATCCTAGAAGCTGCAGTAAGTTATATACACTATGTGATCAAAAGTATCCGGACACCTGGCTGAAAATGACGTACAAGTTCGTGGCGCCCTCCATCGGTAATGCTGGAAGTCAATATGGGGTTGGCCCACACTTAGCCTTGATGACAGCGTTCACTCTCGCAGGCATACTTTCAATCAGGTGCTGGAAGGTTTCTTGGGGATGACAGCCCATTCTTCACGGAGTGCGGAACTGAGGAGAGGTATCGACGTAGGTCGGTGAGGCCTGGCACGAAGTCAGCGTTCCAAAACATCCCAAAGGTGTTCTATAGCATTCAAGTCAGGACTCTGTGCAGGTCAGTCCATTACAGGGATGCTATTGTCGTGTAACCACTCCGCCACAGCCCGTGAAGTATGAAAAGTTGCTCGATAGTGTTGTAAATTGCAGTCGCCATCCCCGAATTGCTCTTCAACAGTGTGAAGCAAGAAGGTGCTTAAAAAAATCAATTTAGGTCTGCGCTGTGATCGTGCAACGCAAAACAAGAGGTGCAGGCCTCCTCCAGGAAAAACACAACCACACCATAACACCACCACCTCCGAATTTCACTGTTCGTACTACACACGCTGGCAGATGACGTTCACCGGGCATTCGCCATACCCACACCCTGCCATCGGATTGCCACATTGTGTACCGTGATTCTTGACTCCACACAACGTTTTGCCACTGTTCAATCGTGAAATGTTGACGCTCCTTACACCAAGCGAGGCGTCGTTTGGCATTTTCCTGCGTGATGTGCGGCTTATGAGCAGCCGCTCGACCATGGAATCCAAGGTTTCTCACCTCACGGCTAACTGTCATAGTACTTGGAGTGGATCCTGATGCAGTTTGGAATTCCTGTGTGATGGTTTGGATAGATGTCTGCCTATTACTCTTTACGACCCTCTTCAAATATCGGCGGTCTCTGTCAGTCACCAGACGAGCTCGGCCTGTATGCTTTTGTGCTGTACATGTCCCTTCACGTTTCCACTTCACTATCACATCAGAAACAGTGTACCTAGGGATGTTTAGAGTGTGGAATTCACGCGTACAGACTTCTGACACAAGTGGCACCCAATCACCTGACCACGTGAGTTCCACGGAGCGTCCCATTCTGCTGCTTCACGATGTCTAATGACTACTGAGATCGCGGATAATGCGTACCAGGCAGTAAGTGACAGCACAATGCACCTAAGATAAAAAACGTATGTTTGTGGGGTGTCCGGATACTTTTAATCACATAGTGTATGTGATGATACAGCTGCACAGGTTATATTAATGCAATGTTCATTATCTCTTTGCGCCTGAGCCAAGAAATCTTTGGCGCAGATACTGGGTTCATCCATTAAATAGAAGGAGGATTCAGTAAGGAGGCTGCCATAAACTTTTGAGGGAAATGTGAGATGATGATCCACAACATTTCGTGAAAGAGAGCATGCATTTACACAGAGCACCAAAGAAAATCTTTGGCAGATTTCGTATCCTTTTAGGGGTCTTTTGAAGCGTGTCCTTCACCTTAGCTATCGCAGAGCGCGCTGGCTTGATCACACAGCAATAATGGGGAAAACAGGGGAGGTTAATGTCTTTGCTTCTTCTGGTGTTATTGAAACCAAAACATGTTTATTGTCTCAGAACCAGTCATGCCGTATACTAGCGAAATTACTCGGACATATCGTGGGTATGTGGAAAGCTGATCGCGCTGTTACAGCAATTGCAACGGCAGTGCATAAAAGTGTTTTTATAGTAAATTACTGTATAAAAATATTCCAAGAAAGTGGTGAAGACGGTCTACATACTCGTCAGAAAGTGGGCACTCCCAGTAACACCCATAGATGATGATATTCGTTTACTAACTACAAATTATTCTTTTGTTATAATTGACTGATCATGTTTAGAAGCTAGAGATAAATATGAATATGGTTTACCGAATATGACATACGTATTCTGGCAGTGAAATTGGATTATATCTTTGTCTATAATCCTGTTGTATTTCTATGATCAGCAATATGTTAGTAAAGGTATATTAACCAATTATACTTTGAATTAGAGGGAAGACGTGCTGTTTTATTTATTATTTAGTTATGTTTTCTTTTATGCAGCAACAAGCATTGATACCACTGTGAGAATACACTTCTGTTTATTTTTTGTTATAAAGTGCTGTATTTAATGAATACCATTCAAGCTTTAATTAAAAATCTTCTCACACTGCACATTCTACATTTCGCTAACAAGGGCGCTCATCAAGTTTTCCCTCTTAGCTTTTAGCCCTTTCAAAGGCGTGTCCTGCACTAGCCAATAAGGTATGGCTACCAATCACTATAAGAGGTCTGTAAGACAAACTGAATGCACTCACTCTACCTCTTTCTCTTTTAGCCAATACGATCGAGAGCTTAAATATGTATTTCGTTTCTACGCCATTTTGTAACCTTTGTTGTGGTTAATGGTGTAATTATTTAACAGAAGGAGTGGCGCACCCTTGCACCGTGGCTTAAAGCAACCAATGAAATATCCATGGCTTCGCAACGATAAATATTGTGACACAACGCGAGGTGCAGTGAGATTTTCTTGCCTCTCTTTGTGCAGTAGACGGCGTAAAGTCTCGCATCGCGACCGTTTTTTGTTGAACAGCAGGCAATGCAAAGAGACAAAATCTGATGTGTTACACTCACATGACGTTCTCTACTCTTGTACAAACTATTTTTACAAACGCTTATTCTCCATATGCTTCATGTTAATCGAGATGTTAATCTTATTAATGTTCTTGTAGATGCAAGGGGAATATGGTAGGCTTTAAGCGATAGTCAAATATTTTAAGAGCTTGTTGCTATGTGGCGCATTTCGTTCTCTTTGCATGTCCAGGACATAAAAAAAAGAATAACGAATTTGAGAAAAAGTATAAGAATTGGAAAAGTTAAGGGAATAACAAGCAATATCTCGAAAATGTTTCACTCAAGAAAAAATGTATATGACATAAATTGTGTATTTTAATGCGATCTACATTTTTTGTGTAGTAAAATTTTGTCTATCTCTTATAGTTTACCAGTTATGTAAAAGTCGTTCACAATGAAGAATACTTTTGGAGACATTCCCAGAAAATTCAAGATATGCATTTTATTTGTAATAAAAATATCTTAAACATATGATATTTTAATCAAAATCATTAGAGCCGTTTTTGAATAAATTAAAATTTTCGAAAAATGTTCCATGTAAAGGGTAATCTGGGGTAGGGGGATTTTCTCGAAAACCTTCGTGTCGCATCTCTGGAAGATACTGAACCTAATACCAAGTTTGGTGTTTATCTGACTGTTCGCATCTGAGTTACGCTATTCACAGACAGACAGACACACACACACACACACACACACACACACACACACGGACATGTTTCCAAAAATGCTTTTTATTGGATTCAGGCGGCCTCAAAACATATATTTTCGGTGTAATCTCGGTATCGAATTTTTGGGTGGAATACAATACTTCCCCTACTTACTATACGTAGTAGAGAAGGTAAAAAATGCAGAAGTCTTCCTCCATGCACGCAACGCAAGCATAAAGTTTGTAGTTTGCAAACTCTTGCGTTGCGTGCCTCCATGTGAATGCTTCCATTAAATAACATGGATGCAAAGTCTTGCGCTTACATTTCATTGTGAATGGACCTTAACGGGTGAGATTGTGGCGTTCATGGGAGGAAATCTTTCCAACGTGCATTCATCCACGCCATCTGTCCGGCACGGCCAGCACCACAAAGCACACTTGAAAGGTGAAATGGAGATGAAATGAGAGAAACTGGGGAATGTATAAATCGTAGTAGAATACATCACCCCGTCATTTGCTTTGGCGACGAAGGGAGAACCACACGAAGAACCTCATCGGGTCACAGACAATTGGAGCTATGAGATACAGCCTGTTTCTTCTCGTGAAAGATACGAAGATACTATTCTAGTTATGGTAATCTTGTGATGTGTAGGCAAATATTTTGAGATACATCTCGGATGTTTGAAGGCTGTTAGAAATTAGAAATATATCTGGTTCAAAGAACTATTTGACGCCGAGGGATAAGTGGCGGATGTTTGTCTGAAGTGGCCTGGGGAATGCCATGGCCAGCCCTGTTGAAGAAGGTGCACTGAGCGAAGTCTGAATAGCAAAGTGAGACCGGCGGGAACTAACATTTCAGATAATGAAAAATTTACTGGTGCCCTGTCGCGGAGGGTAAAGTCTTTGCAGTAGTATTGACTCGGGCAAGTATAATGAAGTAGGAGAGCGTGTCAACGAGGACTTCTTCTTCTTCTTCTTCTTCTTCTTCTTCCCTCAAGTACAGGCACACTCATTCATTGTTTTGCCTTGCTCGAGATATATAATGGGAACAGAAAATGATCATCATTATGGTCCCCACGTTTTCATTTTTAAAGTAGTTGGGCGTGAAACTCGCCTTCCCCGCGCTGCGGTTTTTTTATCCTTGCCACTTGTGAGACTTCAGTTCTTCCCGTACTTGTGACCCCTTCTGTTATTGGAGTATGACAGTCCTGGGTTCGAGTACATTAAGGACATCACATGGGTATAAGCACATTTATCTCTCTGTGTGAACGCGATAATCTCGAGAATCAAAACACGGATTTATTTGTTTATTTTATTTATTCTTAACTAAAATAAGTAGGAAGTATTGCATTAACTCCAAAAATACCATACCGAGATTTCCAGGTAAATACACATTTTAAAACAAAGTGTTGTATTCACACGATATTCTCTACTCACTCTTCTACAAACTGTGCCTACAAAAACATGTTACTCTATTCGAGATAACTATTCATTACACATTTGCGCAATTCATTGTAGATATGGGAAGAATTCAGTAGGCTATGCCGTAGTGATATGTATGAAAAGCACGCTGCTATGTGATGGCTTTGAATGGTGATGCCACAAAAATATTTGACATTAATCGTGCGCTTTAAGAACTTTTGTGGAGTAAGGTTTTGTCTATCTCTTATAGTTTATACAAATAACCTTCAGAATGAAGACGACTTCAGATATGCTGTTCCCAAACAATTCAAGACATACATTTTTTTTTGTCATGTAAATGTCTGAAATTTCCATAATTCTGATCAAAATCGTTTGAGGAAATAAAAAAATTGATGTGTTCCACTCACTTGACTTTCTCTACTCTTGTACAAACTATATTTACAAACGCTTATTCTCCATATACTTCATGTTAATCGAGATGTTAATCTTACTGCTAATTTTCCTGTAGATGCAAGGGGAATTGGTAGGCTTTAAGCGACAGTCAAATATTTTAAGAGCTGGTTGCTCTGTGGAGTATTCCATGCTCTTTGCATTACCAGGACAAAAAAGATGAATAATGAATTTCAATTTGAGAAAAATTGTAAGTATTGGAAAATTTAAGGGAATAACAACCTATATCTTGAAAATGGTTCACTCAAAAAAAATGTATATGACATAAATAGTATATTTTAACGCGATCTACATTTTGTGTGTAGTTAAATTTTGTCTCTCCCTTATGGTTTACTAGTTACGCAAAGGTCTTTCACAATGAAGAATACTTTTGGAGACATTCCCAGAAAATTCGAGATATACATTTCATTTATCATGAAAATATCTTAAACATATGATATTTTAATCAAAATCGTTAGAGCCGTTTTTGAGAAAATTAAAATTTTCCAAAAATGATCGATGTAAGGTGTAGTTTGGGATAGGGGGATATTTTTGAAAATCTTACACACGGACATGTTTCCAAAAATGCTTAATTTGATTAAGGGCACCTCAGAACATATATTTCCCGTGAAATCTTGGTATCGAATTTTTGGGTGGAATACAATAGTTCCCCTACTTACTATACGTAGTAGAGAAATTAAAAAATAGAATGTGATACATTCATATGATTTTCTCTTCTTCTATCATTTATTAGTGGGTAGGTATAGACACTATTCTTATTAAAGCTTATTACTTTATCTACTATGTATAGTAAGTAGGGGAATATTGTATTCCACCCAAAACTTCTATACCGATTTTTCACGGGAAATACATATTTTTAGGTGCCCTGAATCCAAATAAAACATTTTTGGAAACATGTCCGTGTGTCTGTGAACAGCATTACTCAGAAACGAAACTTCGGATAAATACCAAACTTGGCATTTGAGTTCAGTATCTTCCAAGGATGCGACACGAAGATTTTCAAAAATATCCCCCTATCCCCAACTTCACTTTATATGGATCATTTTTTGAAAATTTTGATATTCTAAAGAGTAGCTGTAACGATTTTAATTAAATTGCCATATATGAAGGATATTTACATGGGAAATAAAATGTTTATCTTAAATTTTCTGTGAATAGCCTTTGAAGTCCTCTTCACTCTGAAGGATTTTTGGTATAAGCTTATATAATTGGCAAGATTAAGCAATAGACGAAAACGTACTGTACAAAAAATGTAGAACACTTTAAGACACAATATATTTAAATTAGCATTTTTGTGGCATAAGCCATTTCTGAGATATCCATTATTAAAGGTTTACATTATTCAATACTTCCCATTCGTTTTAGGTTCCATGGATTTTCAGTTGTTTCTCGCGATGTCATGGAAACAGTATGGAATTTTAAGACCAGCATATAGCGTTCAGTTGTTAAATACTTGATTATTGCTGTTCTCTTTGTAATATACATAGGTAATTCTGCAAAGATTTATTTGGATTAAAATGCAGTATTCAGAAAAATAAGCCTGAGTAAGAATAGTTTGTACTCGCACTAATGAAGATCGAGGGTAGAGAATGTCATGTGAATATAACACATCAGATTTTTGTTAAATGTAGTTTTAATTTAAAGGGTAATTTTAGATGGGCGATATTTTTTTGAAAATCATCATTTGGGTGCTAAAACAGTGACTCAAATACTTTGTTTTTCTGGGCACAGGTGACCTCAAATTATTTCGTGTGAAATCTCATTCCTAATTTTTGGGATCAATACTTACATATTTAGTTAAGCAATGAAGAGTAAAATTATGTAAAAGAATAATTCATTAGCAATGTCTCCTAAAATGTTTCCTAGTCTCTACATTTTTCTATCTTCTAAAGTAAAGCAGTGAAATTAAGGAATAAAAACGAAGGGAAACCAACTCTATAAAGATGTCACGTAGCGTTGGAAATACTCGACAGAAGGCGGTAAAATAAATGAAGATCGGTAGACGTGATTTAATTTAGTGCACACACATACACGAATTAATGAGACGTTCTTCTTTTGTTAGCTACACTTGCTAGTATAATACTTAATAATGAAACGCACCGACTTTTTAATTATTTTCGGCGCATATTTTGCACGTAATTAAGTCTGGGACATGACGAGAAGGTGTTGCATGTGCGGAATCTCATAAGAGACGCTCTTCAGCGCTTCATTTGTAGTCGTGCCGTCGCCCTGGCGGAGTGGTTAGCATCTCAAATCTCCGCTCGTTTGTGTTTCCTCAGAAGAAGAACAAATTAAGATGAACCACGCAGTACGCTGTTGCATTCTTTCCTACAGAAACTTGAACATCGATATGTTGCATTTACATGACTTTCTCTACTCACTCTTCTATGAGTTTAGTCTGTATGACATTAGCTATCACGTGTAATTTACAAAATACAGTGTAAATTCCCAAAATAGAAAACATTTTTATTATCTCTACTACATAGAGTAAGTAAAGGAAGTATGGTATTCCTCTAAAAAAATCGATACCAAGATTTAATCGGAAGTACACATTATGAGACACCCTGAATTTAAGAAAAAACTATTTTTCAGAAAAAGTCACCTGTGACAGCATAACTCAGAAACGAACAGTCGGATAAACACCAAACTTGGTATTTAGGTTCAGTATCTTCCAGAGATGCGACACGAAGGTTTTCAAGAAAATCCCCCCACCCCAGATTACCCTTTACATGAAACATTTTTCGAAAGTTTTAATTTTCTCAAAAATAGCTGTAAAGATTTTGATTAAAATATCATATGTTTAAGATATTTTCATGACAAATAAAATGCATATCTTGAATTTTCCGGGAATGTCTCCAAAACTATTCTTCATTGTGAACGACTTTTGCATAACTGAAAAACCATAAGAGTAGACAAACTTTTACTACACACAAAATGTAGATCGCATTAAAATACACAATTTATGCCATATAAATTTTTTTGTTCAGTGAACCATTTTCGAGCTATTGCTTGTTTTTCCCTTAAATGTTTCAATACTTATTTTCTCAAATGGGAATTCGTTATTCATTTTTTGTCGTGGATATGCAAAGAGTATTAATCTGTGGCAAAGAGAATGATGCTGCACATAGCAACCAGCTATTAAGACATATTTCTATACTTAGAGGCTACTGTATTTTTATATTGCCCTTGCAAATACAAAACAAAGGGAACATAGTAGGCCTTAAGCGATAGTCAAATATTTTTAGAACTGGTCGCTATGTGTAAAATGTAATTCTCTTTGCATGTCAAAAGATCGTTTCTGCAAATGTTTATCTCGATTAATATGAAATAGATGGAGAATAAGAGTTTGTAAAAATAGTTTGTACAAGAGTAGAGAAAGTCATGTGAGTGTAGTACATCAGATTTTTTTATAAAACATTATTCCTTTAGCTATAGTTCAGCAACTTAGAAAAAAAACCTTGGGAGGGGTAAGTCACCTGGGTATGTATTCCCTCTCTCTAACTACCTCTGAGTCGATGTTTACGCACCACACGCCACAATTTCGCACAGCCAGTGTTTTATTTTATTCTCACAAAATAGTTTATCACACCGCTGTTGTAACTATCCAACTGTAGAGGCAGGACTAAAGACACAAAAATGCTGTGTGTGTAGATTGCCTTGACAGCGGGTGTAAAAGCAAGTGTTTGCATATAACTAGCGATAGCATTTCACATACATGCTGTATTATCATGGGATATCTTCCAGAAGTTAATTCACACTTTTAGGGTATTTCTTGTTCTTCACTGCCCCATCTATTTCTTCTAGGAAAAAAGTTCCTCGCTGTTTGATTTTTATAATAAAAATTATGTCAATTGAAGTTTTGCTAAGAAACCTAACGGCTTTAATTTTTTACAGGGTGACCAATTACAAATCTCGAAACTATGCTTTTTAAGATGCCTCTTACAGAACTGGTGTAAGGATTTTAGTTTTCGAATTAACACGATATAATCAAGATCCTATTAAATTTTTCTACACAACATAATTGCTGTGTTCACAACAGTAACGCGACACTTGTTTCCTGTGTATCAGCCCACTTCCTCTCTAAGACACCTCATTCGATAACTCAGTAGTTAAAGGCAAAAGACAAATAGAGTGTGGGCGATTTATCTCTCCTGAATACCCACTCAGTCTGTAGGCCGAGGGATTTTACTAAATTATTATACTACAGTATAACCTACATAAAGATTAAATGGCGGACAATAAATCCAGAAGGACTGAAATGGAAGAGCCAGGTGAAATTGCAGAAGCAGCAAAAGGAATAACACTAGAAGTAATTACCCAAAAAACTCCACAGGCCAATATGATATAGTATTTAATCGCTTCATTACCTGGTTAAAGGTAAAACATATTGGAAACAATTTCACTGAAAATTGCTACCAGCGAATCTACAAAACATCTCACATCTCGATTTTAAAACGTAATTTCTTTTGTTTCAAGAGTCACGTCCTAAATGTGACCTCTATTAGTTTTAAGAATCAATATAGTATTATTGATATTTTACAAACTCCAGCGCTGTCTAAAATATACAAGGTGATTTATGAAGAACTGGCGTATTTATTTCTTTAATTATTCTTATCTAAATTCACTCAATGCCGCAATTTTAGCATCAAATTAAGCAGAATGTTCTAGAGTTTGATTGTCTGTCACTAGATACGCAGATGTTCATATTTTATTCGTAATTGTTATTTTTATTGTCGAAAACTATTTTTGAGATTTTATTCTAGTCAATGTGAAAATGGCGTACACTTAAATGAACGACTCTTCCTTGTAAAGCAATACTGGATTACGAATTCAATTACAGGTACTTAAAGGGCATACCAGAGAGAATTTGGTGTTCGGAATCCTCCCCAAAGAAACACAATACTGGGACTGGTAAACAAATTGGAAACAACTGGATCTCTGGTGAGTGAAAAAGCCAAAACTCGTTCCCACGTTTGTTTTTGACGTAAGAGCACAACTGGATCAGCATCCAAAAAATTATTAAGATGTTTGTCGCAGGAGACAGTATATAGCTACTCAATGTGTCAGAGAGTTGTGAAAAGTGCAGGCCTAAAGCCGTATAGGATTGCGATTGTCCATCAGTTACAGGAGCCAGATAAGGATAGACGACTGAATTATTGTCGTTGGTTTCAGGCGTTTATATCCTGCCATATTGTCCATGACATGGTTCACAGATGAAGCATGGTTCCATTTATTCGGCTATGTAAACTCAAATAGCTCACGCTATTGGGCCAGCGAAAATTTACATGTTTTTCATGAAGCTCCTATGCGCCCGGTAAATTCGGAATTTGGTGCGCAATATCCGCGCAGAGAATAATGGAACCATTTTTTTAAACAATGTGAACACTGCAGATTTTCATGGAGTTTTCTAAGCACTAGACATGTAGAGCTGAGTCAAGGACATTTTCAGCAGGACGGCGCTACATGCCATACATCAAATGAATACATGGCACTAATTTCAAGTTTCTTTGACGACCGGATAATTTCCAAAAACCTGTGGCCACCGAGATCTCCGGATTTGACATCGCCGGACTTCCTTCTATGGGGTTACTTAAAAGACAGGGTTTATACCACACGTCCCCAGACGTATGATCTGAAGTACAACATTACACAGGAGATTCAAGCTATGGACAACAGTCCTCCAACGAGTGGCCAGTAACATGGAACGATGTGTTGAGTTGTGCCTTATGCAGGATGAAGGACATTTTCAACATTTGCTATAGAAGTAAATAATCTCCCAAAATTCCTCTGCATTTCAGGTATAATAAGTTGTCGCTCGTTTTGAAACAATTACAGAAATAAATGTGTAAGTTCTTCATAAATCACACGTGTTAAAGGTGGTTTTGTTTTGATCTGCTTACTTATCCCAATTAGCTTTCAGTATTGAAAGTCCTTTATATTTGTAAGAAGTATAAATCATGGAATTCGGAGTACCACTAGGTGGCTGAAGAACCTCTTTCACAGAACTGCGAATCATTTCGCCTACTTTCAATAGAAAATTGTTAGGGAGTTTGCTTTCAGTGGGGTTTGAAATGGATAAATCAAAGATGGTAATAAACTGACTTATTACTGACACCTTTTGCTGAGGCTGCAATAGACGAGTAGAAGATAGTGTCCAGATTATTGTTAAGTTTATTCAAAATATCATTCAGAATTAAACATTTAGGATTGATTAAATGATACACCAAGGTATTTGACTTCTTATGTAGCAGAAATACCTTTGACTTCATCATGTATGGTCGTAATTATCCCGGCAATAAGTTTTTCCTTATTTATGAGAATTGTTTTAGACTTCTCGGTATTTATGCTTAAGCCTATCTCTTGAAGAAGGCCAATAACCAATGTAACCCAGATATTAACAGATTAAGAATTCTCTCCTGTTAATTCTCTCCTGCAAAGCAGAGTACTGTTATTGGTTCTGTTTCAGGAGACAGCCAGGAACCATGATTCTGAGACAATTTTCTGTGATAATTCTTTTAATAATTGGTTGATACAAAGGTTAAATAATATTGTGGAAACTGGATCACCTTGCATGACCCCTCTTTAAGATGCATCTTCTGCGACTTTCCCCATCTTTCTTGAACCTGACTGTCATTGTTTTTCAATAAGTTTATCAACAAACGCTTTAATGACGTAGGCAGTTTTGAATAGTTAATTGTTGAGTATAGATGGTTATGGCCAATTGAATCAAATGCCTTACTCACATCTAAGAAAACCAGACCTGCGGAACGCTTTTTGAAGTAACATATTTACATGCCAAATAAAATTTATATCTAAAATTTCCTGGGAAAGAATGGAGCCCTCTTCATTCGGAAGGAACCTTGTATAACCTTGTATAATGGTAAACGTTAAGCAATAGACCAAAACACAATTTATTTCTAATAACCTTTTCTGTAGCAACAGCCATTTCCGAGATATCTTTACTAATGATTTAAATTGTTCAATACTTAAGCATTTTCTTAAAGTCCTTTCAACATTCAGTTGTTTCTCGCGATGTCATGGAAACAGTATGGAATTTTAAGGCCAGCATATAGCGTCCAGTTGTTAAACATTTGACTATCGCTGTTCTCTTTGTATCTATAACGAAATGTGTAATGTAGCTATTACTGTAAAGGTTTATTTGGACCAAAATTAAATTTGTATACCCGTTAATAAGTGATAGAGGGTAGAGAAGCCAAGTGAATGGAACAATTGGTAATATTTTATGGTGCAGTGCCTGGGATGTCGAACTGTTCAATAGGTTGGTCTTTTGCATTCCTCTCTGGGGTCATCATTCATAGCGGAGAGGATCCATTAGAGCCGTGACGTCAAACTCTTAATGTTGAACAATGAGGACACACCTGCTGTTCGGCGCTCAAGTAGCGTGCTTGGCAAGATAATGGCACCTCTTCAAACTGATTGCAGTTCGAACTACAGGTGTTCTCATTGTGGGGCAAGAATATGAATTGATTACAGGCAGCCAATCACGGCCTAGCACTTTCATGTAGCTAACAGTCACATCAGAGTTGCTGCCCCATTACCATTCTAAAATTAGCAGTACTTCTAATGTGTTACATTCCCATAACCTTCTCTACCCTCTTTTGTTTATTAATAGATGTACAAACTATTCTTACTAAAGATTATTTTCCTATCTACTATATTTTAATCCAAATAAACCTTTACAGAAACAGCCACATTAAACATTTCGTTATAGATACAAAGAGAACAGCGATAGTCAAATGTTTAACAACTGGACGCTATATGCTGGCCTTAAAATTCCATACTGTTTCCATGACATCGCGAAAAACAACTGAAAATCATGGGCTTAAAAAGAATAACACAGTATTAAACAAATCAAACCATTAATAACGGATATCTCGGAAATGGCAGACGCCACGAAAAAGGTTATTGGAAATAAATTGTGTCTTATAAAGAGATATTGTCGAAGTTCTCAGATGAGTTGTGTATCTTATTTGTTGGGCGCTTATTGTTTAATTATTTTTTTAAATTTGGGTTCTGTGTCCTCGGGCTAGCTATTATAGCTCTGTCGAGCACGTGTCTCTAAGCAGGATGCGTAAACGGAAAGGAGTTGTTGCTAAAAGATAACACTCATAAAAAAATCTGAATCTAGACTTTTATTGCCGTCACACTTAATTAATAATTCACATATTTAATCTTTATACACGCCTGACTGAAACTGTGATATTTCTGAATGTAACTACAGTCGTTTTAGTTGCCGCGCACCAATTACTTCGCGTACTTTACATTTTTGTAACTAACTATCTTCAGAACTGTGTGACACTAGCTTATGGCCCGAGAATATATACTCCTTTACTTCGAATTGCCTAAACATTATAATATAGCTCCTATTGGTTACCAAATTGCGCCAACTGTTTTGGTCAGCCAATCACTACTACTAACATATATACTCTAGGGAAGATATTCCCTCCATTTCTAAAAAAGGCACGCTGCCCTGACGTCGATTTCGGCTTTCTCTTCTTAGTGACAAACAACTCACCTCCTCGGTTTATTGTTACCCACTTCTATTGTCAGTTTCAGTTAGACCGTGCAAACTTATTTCCTAACAAAACTTATGGCTAACAAACATCTAAAATCATGTACATACAATAATATTAATTTACACTAATATCACTCTGGCATCCACAGCATGTTATGATATAAAATACTGCCTCAAAATATATATTTTATAGTACGTTTTCGTCTATGGCTTAAAATTCACCAATTATACAAGATTGTACAAAATTTCTTCCAAATGAAGAGGACTTCATCGGCTATTCCCAGAAAATTTAAGATATACATTTTGTTTGTCATGTAAATAGCTTTAAAGTATGGCATTTTAATCAAAATCGTTAGTCATTATTTAAAAAATAAAAAATTTCGAAAAATGTTCTATGTAAAGAGTGGTTTAGAATGGGGAAATTTTGTTGTAAATGTTCGTGGCGCATCTTTGGAAGGTACTGAACCTAAATGCCAAGTATGGTATTTATGCGACTTTGAGTTTTTCAATAATGCTGTTCCCGGACATACACGCAGTTATATTCAAGGGGGTCTCAAAAAATTTATTTTTGGGTGGAATGCTGCATCTCGTTCTCTATCTACTAGATACGTGGTAGAGAAAGCAAAAATATAAAAACAAGTTTGAAATTGAAACCAATAAGAAGGGCCACAAAATTTTATTTAACACAAAACTGTGTGTTTTATAGCTAAATTCAGAGCTATATAAAAGTCATTCAGAATGAATAGGACTTCCCAGAAAGTTCAAGATATACATACGCGCGCGCGCTCGCCTGTATGTGTGTAGGATAATCTCAAAAACCACACAATCGATTTTGGTCATTATTCCAGATGGTCAGAGGCTATATGTACATGTATATATTTGTTAACATATAAGTATATGCAGTGCCTTATTTCTGACTTGTGGCCGGCTGCTTCGCGACCCGCTGCTGCCGGCCGAGTTAAATATTCACAGAGCGCATAGATTTCCATGCATACATGCATATAGTAACCAAATGCCTTTATCACGCAAGGTGTTGGAGGTGATGTCCTTGCGTTGCCACGCATCTCTCGCACTTTTTAAGAAAATTGCCATTAACACTCAATAATTCTTCCTCTGAAATTGCGATAATTTCTCTTCTGGTATTGTCTTTCAGTTCTTCCTACGTATGCTGGTTGTTCCGATACACTTTATTTTTTAAGTTCCCCCATAAATAAAAGTCACATACCATAAGGTCTCCGGAGCGCGGTGACCATAGTCCTTTACTGATGGACCCTCTTCAAAAATTTCCACAATTAATTTCAACGAGAGATCAGCTGCATGTGCTGTAGCAGAGTCTTGTTGAAAATACATTATGTGAACAAAAGTATCCGGACACCCACACAAACATACGTTTTTATCTTAGGTGCATTGTGCTGCCACCTACTGCCTGGTACTTATTATCCGCGACCTCAGTAGACATTAGACATCGTGAAACAGCAGAATGGGACGCTCCGTGGAACTCACGGACTTCAGGTGGTCAGGTGTTTGGGTGTCACATGTGTCAGAAGTCTGTACGCGAGATTTTCACACTCATAAACTTCCCTAAGTCCACTGTTTCTGATGTGATAGTGAAGTGGAAACGTGAAGGGACCTGTACAGCACAAAAGCGTACAGGTCTGACAGTGACCGTCGACATTTGTAGAGGGTCGTAAAGAGTAATAGGCAGACATCTATCCAGACTGTCACACATGAATTCCAAACTGCATCAGGATCCACTCCAAGTACTATGACAGTTAGGCGTGAGGTGAGAAACCTTGGATTACATGGTCGAGCGGCTGCTCATAAGCCACACATCACGCAAGAAAATGCCAAACGATGCCTCGCTTGGTGTAAGGAACGTCAACATTGCACGATTGAACAGTGGCAAAACGTTGTATGGAGTGACGAATCACGGTACACAATGTGGCGATCCGATGGAAGGGTGTGGGTATGGCGAATGCCTGGTGAACGTCATCTGTCAGCGTGTGTAGTGCCAACAGTGATATTCGGAGGTGGTGGTATTATGGTGTGGTCGTGTTTTTCCTGGAGGCGGCTTGCACCCTTGTTGTTTTGCGTGGCACGATCACTGAGCAGACCTACATTGATATTTTAAGCACCTTCTTGCTTCCCACTGTTGAAGAGCATTCGGGGATGGCGATTGCATCTTTCAACACGATCGAGAACGTTTTCATACTGCACGGGCTGTGGCAGAGTGGTTACACGACAATAATATCCCTGTAATGGACTAGCCTGCACAGAGTCCTGACTTGAATCCTATAGAACACCTTTGGGATGTTTTGGAACACCGACTTCGTGTCAGGCCTCACCGACCTACATCGATACCTCTCCTCAGTTCCGCACTCCGTGAGGAATGGGCTGCCATTCCCCAAGTAACCTTCCAGCACCTGATTGAAAGTATGCCTGCGAGAGTGAACGCTGTCATCAAGGCTAAGATGGGCCAACACCATATTGACTTCCAGCATTACCGATGGAGGACCCCACGAAATTGTACGTCATTTTCAGCCACGTGTCCGGATACTTTTGATCACGTAGTGTATGTCTGAGTGCGTTCAATGTCACACAAATATTCCAGCTTGATTATTGTATCCCTGTACCACTGTTCATTAACTGTATCCTCAAAGAATATAGGCCCTATAAATCGGCACACCAACCTCCAATTTTATGGTCATGCAAAGGCATTTCGAGTATAATGTTCGGTTTTTCTGCACTCCAGTATCTGCTGTTTTGTATCAATAAATGGTCATTTAAAGAAAACCATGCTTCATTTGTGAAAAAAGTTAACTTTCGGTCCATAGGGCCATCATTAACTTTACCCAACACCCAATTTCAGAAATTTTCTCTACTCACAGTATCACGTGGTTGCAGTTCCTGAACTACGCTTATCTTATAACAAGGTTTTAGTTTTAAAAGTTTAGTAGCTTTCCAACCTAGAATTGTGAAACTCCCGTTTCCTGTGATAACCTACTCAAAGATTTTTTGGGTGCTATATTCTAATCTTTGGTCTATCTCATCGAGTTTTTCCTCTGTAAGTACACGGCGGGCTACTTTGGATTTCTTATGAAGAACAGAATCGGTTTTTCTAAGCCGGTTTACAAGACTACAGACTGTCTCTGTGAGGCGCACGTATTCCGGAGAATCTGTTTATAAATAGCCGTGTCATTTGTCTACAAGACTGTTTACACGTAGGAATCATACATGAGTATGTGGTGTTCTAAAGTAAACGCACTTCTTGGCATTATAACAGGAGTATCACACTTTAACCACAAAGAACTAAACACGCACTCGCGCTAGCAACGGTCGCACATGTACTGACGCGCAGAGTGGAGGGAGAACAGACGTAGCCAGAACCGGTTGTAGACACTAACAAAAACGATATGCTATCCTTACATTTAATCCCAATTTGCAAACCGTAACTTACAAATCAATATTCTTTGGCCTATCTAAATGAAACTCTATACTATTGTAACGTATGGGTCAAGTTAAGTTAAATTATTTTCCAAAAAGTTACTTTTCTTTAGAATTTTGTTCATGTGAAACTTACTTCACTGGTGCAACCCAGGATGTGCAGTGAGTCGTGTTTAGCACTAGTGATATCCTTGTGGTATTTTGTGGGTTGGTGATGCCAACTCATAGAGTAGAGGTTATCTCTCCATATATGGCCATGTCCTGTGTGGAGGCGTCTATCTATGATATAAAAACCCTTTCATAAATCTATGTGCATGGCAGTCTTGATAGAAACAACCCAGGTGTGGTCGGAGGCGCTGCCCAGATCAACACCCGCACCCATACGTTACACTATTATTATAGAATAGGAGTAGTCAAAATTTATGGCTTACGTTGCAACTTCCAAAAGCCACCTAATAGTTATTTTGAGTTGTATAGTGCTGAAATTGTTAAAAAGCTACCGTTACTTTATTTTCAACCCCTTTAAAAAATAATGAAATAGTATATTGTTTTTACGTTGATTATTTGTTTATTTTTCTCCACGTATGGACGTCAATTTGAAGAAGTATATTGTTTATGTTTTGAAGTTTAACTGTCCCACGTATGGGTGTCAATTTGAAGTAGAATTGTTCTTTAAGTTGTTTTGTTGTAGAAGTTTGCACCACGCTTTGGTAAGCCAATTTGAAGTGGATTGTTTGTTACGTAATATGCTGCTATGTATGAAAAGCAGATTTTAAGTTGTATTTTTGTTGTTACGCTCCAAGTTTAAAAAAATAAAAATCAACTTTGTTATTAAACTGCTTCTATAGATATTGTTTATGTTTATGTTTGCCTCGGCTGCGTCAGTATTGTTTCAGAGACACGTTTCTCTTAATCAGGGCGTGGTGCAACAAGAATGTAGGCTTTACACAGATTTTAAGTTTAAATTCACTTCTTTTTATTAATCCTTGACGCAAATTAAATAGCACTACACTGATATTAAGAGCTGTGAGATTCTTTTATTTAATACTTGGACTTTTTTATCACGTATACTTATTTTACGTCTCACACGAATACGTAATATTTCTCTAAAGAACGCATCTTTCATCCGGTCTTTATCAAGATCTGCAGGCAACTGAACATATTTCAAGCGTATAAACTTTTAACTTTCTGTATTTCAAGTCTCTGATTGGCTAATCCTACTCCAATAGAATATCTGCGTTTTACTAAAGCTTTTTCTGGCTGTTGATTGGCTATTTTTAAATTGTCACAAAATTTACATTATCGTTGCTCTAATAATGACTAGTAACATTTAAATTCTCAAACTCATTCACATCATTGTTACCTAATTGTTAGCAACTTTAAACTTATTTTTCTCACAGCTCCTCATTATTAAATTACGTAATGCATTCACATAACATTATTAAACATGTTTACAATAATATAAGCATTTGCAATTACTGTTACATACATTTTACAAATTATTACATACGTATTACTTCATGGTGGGTTGTTATTGAATTTACATATTATATAAACCAATAATTGAAAATTATTGAAGTGTTAAAAATACTGACCGAGTGGTTAGACCGCTCGCATACCACCGAGGCGGCCCGGGTTCAATCCCAGGGACCTGTATGTGGGATTTGTGGTGGACGAAGCGGCGTCTGGGCGGGTTTTCTCCGGGTTCTCCGGTTTCCCCCGCCATTCATTCCACCAACTGCTCCATCATCACCTTTCCTTTCAACCATTTCACCAACATTTCGTTTCATCTACTTCCTTCATCCCATACCAGGCATCGGGCTGATCACCCATCCTGGATGCTCTGTCTGATCCATCAGTGTCTGCTCCTCGACGGGCCTCTGACCCCAGGCACCCGCTTGTAAGTCCTGGGGGTGTAAGTCCTACATAGGAGGAGAGTAAACAGATCATGAATGAATAAAAATACTGCCGCAATAAAAGTACTGCTTGATTAACCGGTACACAAATTTATGCACTTGGAGTATGGGAGTTGACGAAAATTATACAATACCATAAAACAATCTACCATTACTCATATTTTTCCAACCCCAAATGTACAAACTAAGTCTACTTACGACTTTCAAAAACCACTCTGTTCTTATTTTCAACCCGTACTTACAGAGGTATCAGCTGGTAATACAGTAGTCAGTTAAACAGTTTCTTCACATTTATTCGTCCGTTGCCTCCAGACCGTTGTCTGCACATGACGTCAATAGTTTGAGGCGAGTTTATCAACAGTGCCTTTAGCAGAGTACAGCAAAAGATGAGTGGAATGGGAAAGTGAAACGGGACTTGTAACGTACCTTTCCAGTATTTACATTTGGAAGTTCTTTCACTTGGGTTTCGTAAACTCGCAATCTCAGCATGTATGTTGATAGGGAACTCAAATAATTGTGCGGTTTTTGTAGGATAGAGTGAGATTCACTATCTTTTAAAGATGCGACACAAATATTTTCAAGAAAATCCCTCACTTTAGACTATGAAGAAGTAGTGTTTACGTATTATTTTTACGTAAACTTGAAGATCATTATTTAGCTCCACGCTTGGGAAGCCAACTTGAAGAAAATGTGTTGTTGCGTATTGTTTAAACTTGAAGACGTATACTTACGTAGTATTTATTTACGTAAATATTAGTTGCTTTATGAAGTTTGCCACACGCTTTGGGTGTCGGTTTGAATTTGTTGATTACGTAATAGTTACTGTTATTACGCAATATGCTGTTACGTATGAGAAACTGATTTCAAGATGTGTTTTTGGTATTACACCCCAAGTTATACACTATAATATTTAACTTTGTTATTAAAACTGCTTCTATATATTACTTATGTGTGAATTTGCCTCTTCTGCCTCAGTAATGTTTGTAGAGTCATGTACCTTAGGCAGGGCGTGGTATGACAATGATTGTAGATATCACAAAATTTATGTTTTTTTAAATTCACTTCTTTTATTAATTCTTGCACATTTTTATAAATCACTACATTTTTAAGAACTGTAAGAATCTTCAATACTTTCACTTAGCGCGTATACATATTTTACGATTCACTCGTAGAGAACACATCTTCCATCTGTTCACTACCAAGGTTTGCCAGCAACTGAGTAATATTTCAACGGTTAAATCTGTAAGCTTCGGTATTTCAAGTCTTTGATTGGCTAATTCTAGTCCAATAGGATATCTGCATTTTACTTAAACGTTTTCCTTGCTATTGATTGGCTAATTTGAAACTGTTACTGAATTTACCTTATCTTTGATACAATCAGGATGCTAACTTTTCAAACTCTAAAACTCATTATTAACAAAAGGTTACCTCATTATTACCTCACTGTTAGCAACTCAAAACTTATTATTCTCACAGCTCTTGCATTATTAAAGTATATAATGTATTCACATAGCATTAATAAAACATGTTTACACTAAAAAATAAGCATATGCAATGACTATTACATATATTTAAACAATTATTGCATAAATATTGTTTCAAGGCGAGCTGTTATTGAATTTACTTTTATATAAAATACAGTTTAAATTATTCAGGTAATAAAATACTGCCTCAACTATCCTTTAGATGGAAATTTTTTTCGAAACTTTGATTTTCTCAAAAATGTCGCTAACGATTTTTATTAACATATCATATGTTTAATATACTTTCATGGCAAATAAAATGTATATCAACAATTTTCTGGGAATGTCCCCAAAAGTCCTCTTCATTCTGAATGACCTTTGCATAACTCGTAAACCGCAAGTGATAGACAAACTTTTACTACACAAAAAATGCAGATCTCGTTAAAAAACACAATTTATGTCATAATTTTTTTTAACAAGTGAACTGTTTCCGAGATATTGTTACATCATACACAGGCCTTCACCAAAAATGTTATATAGCGGGGCGAGGCCAAAAAGATTTGCAGCTAGATATTAATTTTTAGTTACCCCAGCATATACATTGGGAGGCGTAGCTGCAGAGGCAGCAAGAGGGCCAGAATCTTGAACTACGCATTCCAGAGCAGGCATTGGATAGTTTTAACAAAAGGTACAGAATCTCACATTAATCACATTACCTGTGGTTTATTCAGTATAAATACGGGGCCCCTACATCACACACAAAAGTTAAAAAGTAAGAAATTGAAGGGAGATGCTACGCACACGAGAGTACATTCACACGATTCACACGCGACCCTCCACACCAGACAGTGGAACTAAATTTGACGCTCGCCACACATGAAACAATGAAGTAACGCTTACTTCCCCCACTCTCCACGGCTAGCTAGGATCATCAGTTAGACGGCGGCGAGTCGCCACGCCAGACGAACTTCTAAACCCAAAGCCGAAAGAATCACCCCAATAATACTGTCGCCAACGACACAATAATCAGTCTGGCATGACAATACACACACATACACCCCACAATACTCCTGGTTATTTGTTTGAATTTTCCAATAGTTATACTTTTTCTCAAATGGGAATTCATTATTCGTTTTATTTATGTCCTGGACATACAAACATAATGGAATGTTCCACATAGCAAACAGCTCTTAAAACATTTGACTATCGCTTAAAGCCTACCATATTCCCCTTCAACATACAAGAAAATTAGCAATAAGAATAGTTTCTGCAAATGTTTATCTCGATTAACATAGAGTATATGGAGAATAAGTGTTTGTAAAAATAGTTTGTACAAGAGTTTGTTAGTTTCTCTACTACTTATAGTAAGTAGGGGAAGTATTGTATTCCACCTAAAAATTCGATACCGAGATTTCGCCGGAAATAAATGTTTTGAGAACCATTGAATCCAAAAAAAGCATTTTTGGAAACATGTCCGTGTGTGTGTCTGTCTGTGTGTCTGTCTGTGAACAGCTTAACTCAGAAACGAACAGTCGGATAAAAACCAAACTTGGTAGGTACATAGGCTCAGTACCTTCTAGGGATGCGACACGAGGGTTTTCAAGAAACTCCGCCCACCATAGATTACCCTTTACATGGAAAATGTTTGGTAAATTTTTATTTTTTCAAAAATGACTAACGAATTTGATTAAAATATCATATGTTTAAGATATTTTCGTAACAAATGAAATGTATATCTTGAATTTTCTGGGAATGTCTCCAAAAGTATTCTTCATTGTGAACGACTTTTGCATAACTGGTAAACCATAAGAGATAGACAAAATTTTACAACACAAAAAATGTGGATTGCGTTAAAATACACAATTTATGTCATTTACATTTTTTGTTGAGTGAAACATTTTGGAGATATTGATTGTTATTCCCTTAAATTTTCAATACTTATTTTCTCAAATGGAAATTCCTTATTCATTTTTTTGTCTTGGATATGCAAAGAGTATTAATCTGTGGAAAAGGGAATGGTGCTGCACCTAGCAACCAGCTATTAAGAGATACGTATGTGCTTAAAGGCTACTGTATTTCTATATTGCCCTTGTAAATATATATTCCCCTTACATCTACAAGAAACATAGCAATAAGATAGAGTCTGCGAATGTTTATCTCGATTAACATGAAGTAGATGGAGAATAAGCGTTTGTAAAAATAGTTTGTACAAGAGTAGAGAAAGTCATGTGAGTGTAACACATTAGATATTTATGTCATGTTTCGTCTCGGTGCTTGATAAAATTCTGGGTAATAACGGAGCAAATCGGCTAATATCGTAAGGGTAGACTCCCCCTCGTATTTTTACAGTTTTGAAGCAGCACTCAACCATGCAAATTATGTGATTGGTGGTCGTCATGACGTTATTCATTTAAAGGACTGGCATTAACAGCCGAATAAATCTGATACAAATGTTTTATAATCTAATATTTTTTCGATTTAATGCCAATAAAAATGCTTCAATACAAGTGAGGAATTTAAATGTTTGAGTTCACTCACCTATGGCACACTACAGGTTAATACAAGGGAATTGCTAGGGACGGGGTTTTAACAGCATAAACCACACTTGGTTGTACAAGCAAGTTTCTCGAGTGTGCGGGGACACGACTCTACTGCTAATAAAACAGATTAATGGGCAACAGAGTTAATTAAAAATCCCAAGCCCCCTTACTAAATTTTACGCAAGAGTTTATTTTAATATTTATCCATGAAGGTAAATAAACAGTGGAAATTAAAATATACTTTAGTCAGTTTTTATAAACTTAACAGTTTTCATCAGCATTTCAACGTTCTGTATTTCTTTGAGTAAGCAGAAATGTGCTCATATAGAGGGTATAAGATTTACATTTTATTGTGCCTTTAGGCTCCTCTACGGACCTTTCTTTCACATATGCACACCGCAAGGCAGGTACAGCTCGGAATCGCACCGAAACAGTTATAATATCCCCACAACCACCTCATGTTCTCACAGTTGCAATTACAATAATAAACACATACCTTATCATAAGAGATGTTGTCCTTCTCTATCCACACATTTCTAACATCTTCTCAGGGAATTTCTCTACTACGTATAATAAGTAGGAAAAGTATAGTGTTACACTCAGAAATTCGATACTGATATTTCACCTCCTGAATGCAAATAAAGCATTTATGGAAACATGTCCGTGTGTGACTGTCAACAGCATAACTCGGAAACAAACAGTCGGATAAACACCAAACTTGGTATTTAGGTTCAATATCTTCCAGAGACCCGACACGAAGGTTTTCAAGAAAATCCCCCCACCCCAGATTACCCCTTACATGGAACATTTTTCGAAAATTTTAATTTTCTCAAAAATGGCCCTTACGATTTTGATTAAAATATCATATTTTAAACACACCTTCATAACAAATACAATGTATATCTTGAATTTTCTGGGAAGTCTCCAAAAGTATTCTTTATCGTGAACGACTTTTGCATAACTTGTAAACCATAAGAGATAGACAAAATTTTACTGCACAAAAAATGTGGATCGCGTTAGAATACACAATTTATGTCGTATACATTTTGTTTCGTTGAGTGAACCATTTTCGCGAAATTGCTTGTTATTCCCTTAAATTTTCCAATAATTATACTTTTTCTGAAATGGGAATTCATTATTACTTTCTCTACTACGTATAGTAAGTAGGGGAAGTATTGCATTCCACCCAAAAATTCGATACCGAGATTTCACCGGAAATACATGTTTTGAGAATCACTGAATCCAAAAAAAGCATTTTTGGAAACATGTCCGTGTGTGTGTCTGTCTGTGTGTCTGTGTGTCTGTGTGTCTGTGTGTCTGTCTGTCTGTGTGTCTGTGTGTCTGTGAACAGCATAACTCAAAAACGAACAGTCGGATAAACACCAAACTTGGTATTTAGGTTCAGTATCTTCCAGAGATGCGACACGAAGGTTTTCAAGAAAATCCCCCCACCCCAGACTACCCTTTACATGGAACATTTTTCGAAAATTTTAATTTTCTCAAAAACGGCTCTAACGATTTTGATTAAAATATCATATGTTTAAGATATATATATATATATATATCATATGTTTTTCTCAAATTCGTTATTCATTTTTTTTATGTCCTGAACATGCAAAGAGAATGGAATTCGCCACATAGCAACCAGCGTTAAAATATTTGACTATCGCTTAAAAGCTACCATATTCCCCTTGCATCTACAAGAAAATTACCAATAAGATTGACATCTCGATATCTCGATTAACATGAAGCATATGGAGAATAGGCGTTTGTAAAATTAGATTGTACAAGAGTAGAGAAAGTCATGTGAGTGTAACACATCAGATTTTTTTTTTACTTTCTCTACTACGTATGGTAAGTAGGGGAAGTATTGCATTCCACCCAAAAATTCGATACCGAGATTTCACCGGAAATACATGTTTTGATACCCCCTAAATCCAAAAAAAGCATTTTTGCAAAGATGTCCATGTGTGTGTCTGTCTATGTGTGGGTCTGTGTGTCTGTGAACAACATAACTCAGAAACGAACAGTCGGATAAACTCCAAACTAGGTATTTAGGTTCAGTATCTTCCAGAGATGCGACACGAAGGTTTTCAAGAAAATTCCCCCACCCCAGACTACCCTTTACATGGAACATTTTTCAAACATATTAATTTTCCCAAAAATGTCTAACGATTTTGATTAAAATATCATATGTTTAAGATATGTTCATGACAAATGAAATGTATATCTTGAATTTTATGGGAATGTCTCCAAAAGTATTCTTCATTGTGAACGACTTTTGCATAACTGGTAAACCATAAGAGATAGACAAAATTTTACTACACAAAAAATGTATATCGCGTTAAAATACACAATTTATGTTATATACTTTTTTTGTTGAGTGAAGCATTTTCGAGATACTGCTTGTTTTTCCCTTAAATTTTCCAATACTTATACTTTTTTTCAAATTCGTTATTCATTTTTTTTGTTCTGGCAAAGATAATGGAATACGCCACATAGCAACCAGCGTTAAAATATTTGACTATCGCTTAAAAGCTACCATATTCCCTTTGCATCTACAAGAAAATTAGCAATAAGATTAACATCTCGATATCTCGATTAACATGAAGCATATGGAGAATAAGCGTTTGTAAAAATAGTTTGTACAGGAGTAGATAAAGTCATGTAGGTGACACATCACAATTTTAAAAAAAGTCCGTGTGTGTCTGTGAACAGCATAACTCAAAAACGTAAAATCGTATAAACATCAAACTTGGTAATTAGATTCAGCATCTTTGAAAAATGCAACACGAAGATTTTCAAGAAAATCCCACCCCGACTATTCTCCATCTACTTCATGTTAATCGAGATGTTAATCTTATTGGTAATTTTCTTGTAGGTGCAAGGGGAATATGGTAGGCTTTAAGCGATAGTCAAATGTTTTAAGAGCTGGTTGCTATGTGGCGCATTCCATTCTCTTTGCATGTCCAGGAGATAAAGAAACGAATAACGAATTTCCTTTTGAGAAAAAGTATAAGTAATAGAAATTTCAAGCAAATAACAAGCAATATCTCGAAAATGATTCACTCAACAAAAAAAAATCTGATGTGTTACACTCACATGACTTTCTCTACTCTTGTACAATCTATTTTTACAAACGCCTATTCTCCATATGCTTCATATTAATCGAGATATCGAGATGTCAATCTTATTTGTAATAAGATTCCATATTCCCCTTGTAGGTGCAAGGGGAATATGGTAGCTTTTAAGCGATAGTCAAATATTTTAAGAACTGGTTGCTATGTGGCGCATTCCATTCTCTTTGCATGTCCAGGACATAAAAAAAATGAATAACGAATTTGAGAAAAAGTATAAGTATTCGAAAATTTAAGGAAATAACAAGCAATATCTCGCAAACGGTTCACTCAACAAAAGAAATGTATATGACATAAATTGTGTATTTTAACGCGATCTACATTTTTCGTGTAGTAAAAATTTGTCTATCTCTTATGGTTTACCAGTTATGTAAAAGTCGTTCATAACGAAGAATACTTTTGGAGACATTCCCAGAAAATTCGAGATATACATTTTATATGTCATGACAATATCTTAAACATATGATATTTTAATCAAAATCGTTAGAGCCATTTTTGAGAAAATTAAAATTTTCGAAAAATGTTCCATGTAAAGGGTAGTCTGGGGTGGGGGGATTTTCTTGAAAACCTTCGTGTCGCATCTCTGAAAGATACTGAACCTAAATACCAAGTTTGGTGTTTATCCGACTCTTCGTTTTGAGTTATGCTGTTCACAGACACACAGACAGACACACAGACAGACACACAGACACACAGACACACAGACAGACACACACACGGACATGTTTCCAAAAATGCTTTTTTTGGATTCAGTGAGTCTCAAAACATGTATTTCCGGTGAAATCTCGGTATCGAAATTTTGGGTGGAATGCAATACTTCCCCTACTTACTATACGTAGTAGAGAAAGTAAAAAATCTGATGTGTTACACTCACATGACTTTCTCTACTCTTGTACAATCTATTTTTACAAACGCCTATTCTCCATATGCTTCATGTTAATCAATATATCGAGATGTCAATCTTATTGGTAATTTTCTTGTAGATGCAAGGGGAATATGGTAGGTTATAAGCGATAGTCAAATATTTTAACGCTGGTTCCTATGTGGCGCATTTCATTCTCTTTGCATGTCCAGGACATAAAAAAAATGAATAACGAATTTGAGAAAAAGTATAAGTATTGAAATGTTTAAGGAAATAACAAGCAATATCTCGAAAACGGTTCACTCAACAAAAGAAATGTATATGACATAAGTTGTGTATTTTAACGCGATCTACATTTTTTGTGTAGTAAAATTCTGTCTATCTCTTACGGTTTACCAGTTATGCAAAAGTCGTTCACAGTGAAGAATACTTTTGGAGACATTCCCAGAAAATTCGAGATATACATTTCATTTCTCATGACATTATCTTAAACATATGATATTTTCATCAAAATCGTTAGAGCCATTTTTGAGAAAATTAAAATTTTCGAAAAATCTTCCATGTAAAGGGTAGTCTGGGGTGGGGGGATTTTCTTAAAAACGTTCGTGTCGCATCCCTGGAAGATACTGAACCTAAATACCAAGTTTGGTGTTTATCCGACTGTTCGTTTTTGAGTTATGCTGTTCACAGACACACACACACACACAGACACACAGACACACACACACACACACACACACACACACACACACACACACACACAGACACACACACGGACATGTTTCCAGAAATGCTTTTTTTGGATTCAGTGATTCTCAAAACATGTATTTCCGGTGAAATCTCGGTATCGAATTTTTGGGTGGAATGCAATACTTCCCCTACTTACTATACGTAGTAGAGAAAGTAAAAATGAATAACGAATTTGAGAAAAAGTATAAGTATTGGAAAATTTAAGGAAATAACAAGCAATATCTCGAAAACGGTTCACTCAACAAAATAAATGTATATGACATAAGTTGTGTATTTTAACGCGATCTACATTTTTTGTGTAGTAAAATTTTGTCTATCTCTTATGGTTTACCAGTTATGCAAAAGTCGTTCACAATGAAGAATACTTTTGGAGACATTCCCAGAAAATTCGAGATATACATTTCATTTGTCATGACATTGCCCTAAACATATGATATTTTCATCAAAATCGTTAGAGCCATTTTTGAGAAAATTAAAATTTTCGAAAAATCTTCCATGTAAAGGGTAGTCTGGGGTGGGGGGATTTTCTTGAAAACCTTCGTGTCGCATCTCTGGAAGATACTGAACCTAAATACCAAGTTTGGTGCTTATCCGATTGTTCGGTTTTGAGTTATGCTGTTCACAGACACACACACACACACACACACACACACACACACGGACATGTTTCCAAAAATGCTTTTTTTGGATTCAGGAGGTCTCAAAACGTGTATTTCCGGTGAAATCTCGGTATCGAATTTTTGGGTGGAATGCAATACTTCCCCTACTTACTATACGTAGTAGAGAAGGTAAAAATGCTTTTTTTGGATTCAGGAGGTCTCAAAACATGTATTTCCGGTGAAATCTCGGTATCGAATTTTTGGGTGGAATGCAATACTTCCCCTGCTTACTATACGTAGTAGAGAAAGTAAAAATGTATATGACTTAAATTGTGTATTTTAACGCGCTCTACATTTTTTGTGTAGTAACATTTTGTCTATCTCTTATGGTTTACCAGTTATGCAAAAAGTCGTTCACAATGAACAATACTTTTGGAGACATTCCCAGAAAATTCAAGATATACATTTTATTTTCATGAAAACATCTCCAACATATAATATTTTAATCAAAATCGTTAGCCACTTCTGAGAAACCAAAAGATTTTCAAAAAATGTTCCATGTAAAGTGTTGTCTAGGGTGAGAGAATCTTCTTGAAAACCTTAGTATCTCATACTTGATAGATACTAAACCTAAATAAATTTTTTTATATTTATCCGACTTCTCGTTTTTGGGTTACCTAACATTTTCACAAACACCGACACCAACGGACATGTTTCCAAAAATGTCTTCAGGAAGCCTCCAAACGTGTGCTTCCGGTGAAATCTTGGTATCGAATTTTTGGGTGAAATGTAATACTTTCCCTACTTACTACTTACTACACACCCAACCACCTACCGTGTACATGGGCATATTTTTAAAACCTTTAATATCCAAAAAATGACTAACGATTTTGATTAAAATATCAGATATGAAACATATTTACATGTTAAATGAAATGTATATTCTGAATTTCATAGGAATAGCCTAGGAGGTTCTCTTCGTTCGGAAGTAATAAACTTGTATAACTTGTAAACGTTAAGCGATAGACGAAAACATATCTGACATAAAATGTCGATCTGTTTAAAACACACGATATACTTAAAATAGTTTTCTTTTGTGGCATAAGTCGTTTCTAAGATATCCGTTATTAAAGGTTCGAATTGTTCAATACTTATTCTTTTGAAGGCCCATCGATTTTCAGTTGTTTCTCGCGATGTCATGGAAACAGTATGGAATTTTAAGGCCAGCATATAGCGTCCAGTTCTTAAATATTTGACTATCGCTGTAGTCTTTGTATCTATAACGAAATGTGTAATGTAGCTGTTTCTGTAAATGTTTATTTGGATTAAAAGGTATGTAGATAGAAAAATAAGCTTTAGTAAGAATAGTTTGTATACCCACTAATAAAGTTAGAAAAACTATGTGAATGTATCGCATCAAATTTCTTTTTTACTCTTGTATTTATAATGAAAGGGGGGATGGAGTTAAGAAACTACGGATATTTGAACTTGGAATCTCAGTAAACTAACTCTTTATAATTGATGTAAAAGTGCTACAGTAACCGGGGCATTGTAACCAGCTTTAGTCATACTTATGAGAACTATAAATCAATAAAGTGTGTTTAGTTACAAATTTTCAGTGCTAAAACACACTGAATCATCTTTCGGTATGAATTCTTGTATATTAATTATTTTCTCGGAAGATTTTTGTGTTCCCCATTATAGCTACTACAATAATATACAGTACCTGCCTGTACCGAGCGCTCACGGAAATACCTAATTCACCGAGTTGTACAGAGTAGAAAGAAAGGGTGAGAATGGGAGAGTAGGGAGTGTTGAAAAGGGAGAGAGGGAGATTAAAGAAGTGATTGTGAGGGGAAATAGAGGGGAGATAGAGACAGACAAATAGGAACCTCTGCATTTAACATTTAATGGTCCCGCTATTCACAAAATAATTCTGAAAAAGTTTCCTGTAAGGGCGGTTTATTGAAATAATGCTAAAACACTTCTGAAATTAGAATTTGTGCATGCTCGTAATTGCACAAAACATTATCTTTCACAAGAAGACAAGTGTTTGTAAATCTATGCTTGGGAGACATGAAAGGCAACCCGAAATCAATGACACTGTCAAAAGGTACAACAAAGTTTAAAACTTAGGTAAGCATGTGGAAGGGAGAGTTTGAAAGAAATCATAACCTCGACGAAGTAATGAGGGAAGCATAACTTGTGGGCGCTTATACTTGCGTACGTGAAAAATGTTCCGGATCATTAAAAAGAAGTTCCAGGAGTAAAGTTAGCTTCGTTATTATGCCAAAAAATCCAGAGAATAATCGATACCTCGTTCGAGATATGAGGTTTCTCGTTATGCCGGTATTATGGCTAAATGGCCGATCCGCCTTCAGTTTAATGATGGCGCGATGAAGAGTGGCGGAATTAACGATTTCTGTTGTTGCTGCTAAATAACGACTACCCATAAGGAACAGCGTTTCCGGGATATGACAAGGGCGAGCTTGGGCGTTTCCGGTTCGGTATTCCGTGGCTATTTGATGGGCACGTATTCAGTCGAGCTTAAATGACGGAAATCGCAAGCAAATCTGAGTGTTACATTCATATAACTGCGACAGTCAAATGTATAAGAACTGGGTGCTATAAGCTGGCCTTAAAATTTCATACTGTTTCCATGACATCGCGAGAAACAGCTGAATGTTGAAAAGACTCTAAAAGAATTGTAAAGTATTCAACAAATCGAGGTATTAATAACGGATACCTCGGAAATCGTTAGTGCTACAAAAACGTATTAGAAATAAATTGTGTGTTTTAAATAGATCTACATTTTTTTGTGTAGTACGTTTTCGTCTATCGTTTATCGTTTTCTTCTGAATAAAGACTTCAAAGGCTATTCCAAGAGAATTAAAGATATACATTTTTACTTTCTCTACTACGTATAGTAAGTAGGGGAAGTATTGTATTCCACCTAAAATTTCGATACCGAGATTTCACCGGAAATACATGTTTTGAGACCCCCTGAATCCAAAAAAAGCATTTTTGGAAACATGTCCGTGTATGTGTGTCTGTCTGTGTGTGTGTGTGTGTGTGTCTGTGAACAGCATAACTCAGAAACGAACAGTCGGATAAACACCAAACTTGGTATTTCGGTTTAGTATCTTGCAGGGATGCGACACGAAGGTTTTCAAAAAAATCCCCCCACCCCAGAGTACCCTTTACATGAAAGATTTTTCGAAAATTTTAATTTTCTCAAAAATGGCTCCAACGATTTTGATTAAAACATCATATGTTTAAGATATTTTTATGACAAATAAAATGTATATCTTGAATTTCCTGGGAATGTCTCCAAAAGTATTCTTTATTCTGAACGACTTTTGCATAACTGGTAAACCATAAGAGATAGACAAAATTTTACTACACAAAAAATGTAGATCGCGTTAAAATACACAATTTATGTCATATACATGTTTTTGTTGAGTGAACCATTTTCGAGATATTACTTGTTATTCCCTTAAATTTTTCAATACTTTTCTCAAATGGGAATTCGTTATTCATTTTTTTGTCTTGGATATCAAAGAGTATTAATCTGTGGGAAAGGGAATGGTGCTGCACCTAGCAACCAGTTATTAAGAGATATGTATGTGCTTAAAGGCTACTGTTATTCTATATTGCCCTTGTGAATATATATTCCCCTTACATCTACAAGAAAATTATCAATAAGATAGACTCTGCAAATGTTTATCTCGATTAACATGATGTAGATGTAGAATAAGCGTTTGTATAAATAGTTTGTACAAGAGTAGAGAAAGTCATGTGAGTGTAAAACATCAGATTTTTTTGTTATGCAAATATCTTTAATATATGGTATCTTTTTCATAATCGTTTGAGCCAATTTTTAAAAAATAAAAAATTTGGAAATATATTCCATGTGAAGGGTGGTTTAGGGTGAGAAGAAATCTCTTAAAAATCATCGTCTTACATCTTTGATAGTTTATGAACCTAAATATCAACTTTGGTATTTATCCGAGGTTTCGTTTTTGAGTTATGCTGCACACAGGCATACTCGGACCTTTTTCTAAAAATGCTTTTTGGATTCTAGGAGCCTCAAAACATATATTTTCGGGATAATATCGAATTCGAATTTTTGGGTGGAATGCAATACATACTCCACCTACTATGTATGTATCTACGTGGTAGAGAAAGTAAAAATATCGTTTTTGGAGATTCAGCAATTCAGTATCCCAATAACGACGTTTTTACCTTCTCTACTATGTACAGATAGTAGGGGAAGTACCGCATTCCACCCAAAAATTCGATACCGAGATTTCAGCGGAAATACATATTTTGAGACATCCTGAATCCAAAAAAAAAGGCATTTTTAGAAAAGGGTCCGTCTGTGTGTGTCTGTGGATCTGTGTGTCTGTGTGGAATTGTGTCTGTGAACAGCATAACTCAAAAACGAAAATTGGAATAAATACCAAACTTGTTATTTAGATTTAGTATCTTTCAAAGATGTGACACGAAGATTTTCAAGAAAATCCCCCTACCCCAGGCTACATTTTACATGGAGCATTTTTTAACAACTTTGATTTTCTCAAAAATGGCTTTAGCGATTTTCAGTAAAATATCATATATTTAGGATATTTTTGTGACAAAAAAATGTATATCTAGAATTTTCTGTGAAGGTTCTCAAAAGCCCTCTTCATTCCGAATGACTTTCTTATAACTGTTAAACCGTAAGAGATAGACAAAATCTTTCTACACAAGAAATGTATATCTCGTTAAAACACACAATTTATGCCATATGCATTTTTCGTGGAGTGAACCATTTCCGAGATGTTCCTTGTTATTTGTTTGAATTTTTCAATACTTATACCTTTTCTAAAATGGGAATTTGTTATTGGTGTTTTTTGTCCTGGACACACAAAGAGAATGGAATACTCCACATAGCAACCAGCTCTTAAAACACTTGACTATCGCTTAAAACCTACCATATTCCCCTTGCATCTACAAGAAAATTAGCAATAAGATTGACATCTCGATTAACATGAAGCATATGGAGAATAAGCGTTTGTGAAAATAGTTTGTACAAGAGTAGAGAAAGTCATGTGAGTGTAACACATCAGAATTATATATAAATGGTGCAATGATTATAAAATGAGCAAGGGTTCCATAGAGCTTAAGGTTACCCCATATTTTTCTTTTTTAGGGTAGGAGAAACCTCTGGAAGAACCTTATCCGGGTAAGTCACCGTAACTCAAGTTTGAACTCGGGAGCTCTTGAATATGAGGCATACACACTACAGAGGCGGGCGTAATTCGAGGAATAAAAGGTCAGCAATGGCCAGCGAAGGCAGTATTATTTGACATTCGAAATGATTTGCAGTTTTCCAACTGACTGTTAGTAAACGTTGACAGTATCTTCACATGATGGAGCCTCTCTGCGGGGGGTCGCTGTGTGTGTGTGTGGCTGAGAATTATCTAAGCGTCTTGAAGATGATGGATGAGGCATGCTTTGTCAGTTCCCTCTCGAAGTAGACAGACGTCTGTCCCAAGAAAACGAGATGAGTTATGTGTTGGAGGCGTCGCGACGCTCTCAATGAAAGTATTTCACTCTGGTAATGTCTGTCAACACATTTAGTGACGCCTTTGGGCGCATAGGAGCTGGGGCACGATAAGTCACATCTGATCTTCAAAATGTCTTTCTGTTCAACGTTTTACCTGCGGTAACGTGTGAGGCTCGAATTCCGGAGGTTCCAGATTCGGTTCCCGTCGACCGCCCACTTTTACAGCTTTTTCTGGTTTTCCCTGTTCGGTAGGCCAATGCTGGGGTGGTTTCTTGTGTGGCGTGTGATGCTGCTGGAAGGCAAAATTATTCTACTTGGACACTAGAGGGCGTATGGCGACGGTTTATTCATCTCCCTCTCTGCGCATCTCCAGCAGTGGGTCTTCGAGCCTGGAAGTGTTAGGGGCTTCCGCGCGTCTCTGTGGCCTGTCTCCATGTTGTCTGTACCCTCCTATGGTTGCTGCATTTCATCCCTTCCTCCTGGGCGGTCTTAGCCAAAACAGTTCTATGTAGATCGCAGTGAACAAGGTGTCCCCCTCCTGTATAGCCTAATCTAACCTACCTGTAAGAAAAAGCATACTCTCTGTGCACTTAAGGGAGCGGGTTGGACCCTGTGTGGCACCGAGTCCCCTGTCCGACTGCCAGGTCTATATCTGAAAACTCTATAGACCCTGTCATTGCTGTGCCGTCATTCCTGGTTTCGGCCGCCCGGTGACTCCCTTCATTTCATCCCTTCCTCCCGGCAGTACCATATTGTCATTCCTGGGCCGGTGCGGAATACTGTGCGCTTCACAATCCAATCCAACCTACCTGCAGCAGATAGAGTAAGTACTATATTCCAAGAGTATCTGTGTCTATAAACGGTATAGCTCAAGAATGAAAGTTGGTTGAACACTTGACTTGGATATGGACTTTGTCTTGGATATGCAAAGAGTATTAATCTGTGGCAAAGAGACTCGTACGTACAGGACATAAAAAATGAATAACGAATTCCCATTTGAGAAAAAGTATAAGTATTGAAAAATTTAAGGGAATAACGAGCAATATCTCGAAAATGGTTCACTCTACAAAGAAAATGTATGTGACATAAATTGTGTATTTTAACGCGATCTACATTTTTTGTGTAGTAACATTTTGTCTATCTCCTATGGTTTACCAGTTATGCAAAAGTCGTTCACAGTGAAGAATACTTTTGGAGACATTCCCAGAAAATTCGAGATATACATTTTATTTGTCATGAAAATGTCTTAAACATATGATATTTTAATCAAAATCTTTGAAGCCCTTTTTGAGAAAATTAAAATTTTCGAAAAATATTCCATGTAAAGGTTAATCTGGGGTGGGGGGATTTTCTTGAAAACCTTCGTGTCGCATATCTGGAAGATTCTAAACCTAAATACCAAGTTTGGCGTTTATCCTATTGTTAGTTTCTGAGTTATGCTGTTCACAGACACACAGACACACACATGGACATGCTTCCAAAAATGCTTTTTTTTTTATTCAGAGGGTCTCAAAACATATATTACCGGTGAAATCTCGGTATCGAATCTTTGGGTGGTTTACAATACTTCCCCTTCTTACTATACGTAGTAGAGAATGTAAAAATTGTTACATATAGAGACGGGGCGATTTAAGTTGGTATGGAATATGTAGCTCAGCAACTCTCTAAGCGTCATCCTTCTATATCACCTCTTGAATAATTTTAACCACCTGATTGACAATAGGTAGAGGTTATATAACGGAGGATAGCTCGTCACTTAGCTCTCACCCTCTAGGAGAAAGAGATGAAGTGGGGGGCCACAAGAGCTACAGGCCGCAGGCCGACAGGCCATAGAGACACCCGCAAGTCACTGACAGTTCCAGGCACGAAGTCCCCTACCACTGATGGAGCTGCCTCAAATGGAAATGAACCACTCGTCGACCAAGCAGCTCTCTGTGTTCACGGGGACTACTCTTTCCTTTGAGCAAGAATCCGAGCTATCTGTCCGGCACAGCCATACGCCAAACCTAGAAGCACCTCTGAAAAATTAGAAGGAAACGGAATGAAAGGGGAATGATGGAAAGGAAGTCGTGGTAAATGAGAAACCACCTCAACATTCGCCTACCGATCAGGGAAAAGCCCCAGGTCAGAGTGGGCTATCTAACAAAATCAAACCCAGGCCTCCCAAAAGCGAACCCGAGGAGCGAACTCTCACGCTTGATCGCCAATTTATTTGTTTAATGACTTTATTTGTAGATTATTAACCTAGTGACTCATTATTACTACTACTGACTGAGCGGGATGGCTCAGGTGACGACGTCTGTGGTCGGAATTCGCGAGATCCCGGGTTCTATCCCGGGTCGCCAGGCGAATGCTGAGGTGGCCCATTTTCTATCACGACACTCCCCCCTATCATTTCCATCCATCCATCATTTTTAATTTCAGAGTTGTAGGATCAGGCGGCGGTGTTCGACGGGTTGCGGCTGGATAATGGTTTGCGCACCATGAAGGCGTCGCTGTAAGCTTTTCCACGGAGGTTGGTGATTTCTGAGTGGGCTCGAATGCGTTACATCTGTAAACGTTAGGGACACCGTCTGTGCTTGCGCCAGTGTCATTTGTGTCTCTCCCTTCACCCTGGTAGAAACCAAAGAAGCCGACTGGCCGGTGCTCTGCTGCAATTTCAGAAGCTCCCTCCGTTAGTTTGTACCTTTACGTCAAATTTATCGTTCTCTGTAATTGAAAACGTAAAGTAGGACTGAGGAATTCAATGTCATAGTTGGGATTTGAAACACGGATATTACCAACTAAGCTACCGTGGCGAGATGCTGTCACGACATTAAATTTCCCAACACATATTTTTCCCAGTAAACAATTCATTTTAAGATCACCTATCCTACAACTTGGTGTACTTTAAGCCTGGGCTTCTAGTTAACGAATATAAAGTCAATGATAATATTGTTCTTTCACTGAAGGACCGAAGGTTTTTTTTTTTTTTTCGAGTGGAGGAGAAAATGATTTAATCACTAACCCCAGCCCCGATGGGAGTCGGGACTGAGAGTGTGGGAATCTCCAATAGTCGGCATACCCACTAAAAACTCCTCCACCGGTGGAAAAAGGAAGAAGGTAAAAGTGGAATGACGTGGCTTTGTGCGGTCCCGCATAGCATCCGCGTTAGTAAGTGATAGATGGATGTCTCCGCCCTATGGGCTGGAGCGGGATAGGTGGGTACTAGGTTGCAGCCATGAAACCTGACTGCAACCCTAGTGAAAAATGGCGATGGTTTAGGTAAGGGTTGGAAAGGTGATTGTATGGAAGGTGTAGGTTGGCGTGGAACTTACTTCCTGTGAGGTTGCATCCTGCTGATGTACTCTTGTGAGAATGCTGCGCTGGCCGGAGGCTTTCGGCGGTTGCTTGGGGCCTCCGGTATGGTTGGCTGCTGGAAGTAGGCCCGAAGTTGGTGCTGCTGCTCTTCCAGGGATCTGATGGCGATGTCGATGGAATCTAGGTGTTCTGTGATGGTGTCTGTTGCTGATGATGAGTTCTGGCTGGAGGTTTCTATGGTGCTGAGTCTTGAAGTGAAGGTCTCGAACTGCCCAGCTAGAAAAACTTGCTGAGCAGCTGAGGTGTCTTGAAGGTCCCTGATGAGTTCCTCCAGGGCTGTAAGCTTCGTCGTCATGTTCAGGAACTCCGCGTGGAGATCCTGAACGGCGTCGCGTAGGCCCTGGACTTCCTCGATGATCGCTGCTGATGATGGTGTCGGCGTCTGTGGAGGTGATGCTGGCTGCGATGAAGGTGCTGGCGGCTTCTGCGTTGCCTTCCTGCGAGGATGCAGGGGGCAGAGCGCTTGGCCGGTGAAATGTGTTGACCCTCCACAGGTCGCACAGTAGCGGCGTCGGCGGCGAAGATCGTGCAGCGTGCACGAAGACGTGGTGCTGGAAGCGCCACAGTAGTGGCACCTTGGTGTCGCCTTGCAGGAGCTCTCGTTGTGCCCGTAGGCACAGCAGCGTCGGCAGGGAACCTGGCGTTCCGTTCGGCTAGCCTCGATGCGTAAGCACCGCCCTAACAAGGGCAGGCCCGCCCTCAAGGCCGCTTCCTGGTCACCAGGGTCTGCAAACTCGATCCTGACGAGGGTGGTGGGTCCCAGTGCTCCCTGGATCCGAGCGGCCTTCAAGGTTGAGACCGAAGGACAAGGTTGGAAAGGTAGAATCAGACTAAAACCTTCCGTACCATAACCGGTTTTTGAACCATGAATCTTCACATTCCGTTCGGTTGCTCTAGCCAACTGATGACACGACAACATGCGAGTCACTTGGGGAACTTAATGTCGCGCCGGCATGCTGCCATGGTAGCTCATTTGGTTAGAGCAACAGCGCGGTAGGCGAAAGATTCGTGTTTGAAATTCCGACTACGCCACTGAATATTTTTCAGTGTGATTCTACCTGATCACCATTGTCCTAAACACGGCTAGTGGCTTTTGTGTATTTTAAAGCTACAGATAACTCATTTCTTAACCACTCATATAACCTTCTCTGCAAGGTCGAGTCGCTAAGAATGCTACATTCGACTGCCCACCTCTAATTAATTACACCAATCATTGTGAAAGACAGCCTACTTGATTTTACTGTTGTATTGAATTACTGTGCGTAACTTTTTCCTTAATGTATAAATGTTTATGCTGATTGCAAAATATTTGTTTATAACAATATATTAGCCTGAATGTTCTGAGTACTAACCGTAATGGTTTTCTGTTTCAGGGGTGCCGTTTCCAATGACAGGTAAGGTAAATGCAAGTATCTTACTTCAATATTTTCTATTTTTCAACATTTCATGCATAAAATACAAGATTTATCTGATCACAAGAATCCCCTATTTTCAGACATTCACAGAGGTAATTAATCTAGAACTCAGCTCTCTAAAACGTTTAAACACAAATATTTCGAAAACGGATAATCCTAAAAAAATGAGAAACAACTTTTGAACATAAAATTGAATAGGTTGGAAGCTATAAATAGACTAAAAAAGCTTATGTGTTACATTCACATGACTTTCTCTACCCTCTGTGGTTTATTAATGGGTATACAAACTATTCTTACGAAAGTTTATGAAGAAGGTTTTGTTGCTGCTTTACGTTATTTTTGTTTGCAACACGCTTTGGGCGCCAATTTGAAGTAGTTTGTATTGAAGGAGTTGTATTATATTTCAACTGTTGGGGAGCCGAACTTGTAATAGTTGCAACCGCACGTATGGTACCCTGTAGAATTGCCCCAATTTTGAAAAATATTAACTTTGTAATTTCACTGCTTCTTTAAGTATTAAATATTTTATGTTTGCCTCGGCTGCGTCAGTATTATTGTTAGAGACACGTTTCTCTTAGCAGGGAGTGGTGCGACTAAGAATACAGGCTTACACAGATTATAAGTTTTTCTTCACTGCTTTTATTAAGGCTTGATATGATTTAAATAACACTTCACTGATATAGAGAGCTGTGAGATTCTTTTATTAATTACTTGTACCTTTTTAACACGTATACTATTTTCGTCTTACACGAATACATAGTATATTTCTTGAGGACGCATCACGCCTCCAGTTACAAACAGTATCCCCAAGTAACTGAATTCTGAATTTGTAAATGTTTGTCCTTTTCAGTTTCTGATTGGCTAATCCTAATCCAATAGAATACCTTCATTTAACTAAATCTTTTTCTGGTTGTTGATTGGCTATTTTATAAACTGTCACTAAATTTACATTATTGTTGCTCCAGTAATGACTAGTAGCATTATTAAACATTCTTACTCATTATTGCCTCAAGGTTACCTCATTGTTAGCAACTTTTAACCTATTATTCTCACAGCTCCTACATTATTAAATTACGTAATATATTCACATAACATTATTACACATGGATACAATAATATAAACATATGCAATGACTGTTACATAGATTTTACAAATTATTACATACACATATTGCTTCAAAGCGGGCTGTTATTGAATTTATATATTATATAATTAGACTGAAATTATTTAAGTGTTAAAAACACTGCCACATTTGTTACTTTCCCTACTACGTTCTCCTACTAAGAAGGGGAAGTATTGTATTCCACCCAAAAATTCTATCTCGGGATTTCATCGAAAATATATGTTTTGAAGCCCATTGAACCCTAAAAAGCATTTGTGTGTACACAGCATAACTCAAAAACGAAAAGTCGGATAAACAAGAAATTTGGTATTTAAGTTCAGTAACTTCCAACTGTGCAACACGAGAATTTTCGAGAGAATCGAAGATTTTTGAAAGTTTCGATTTTCTAAAAATGCTCTAATGATTTTAATTAAATTACCATATATTGAAGACAAACAAAATGTTTATCTTGGATTTTCTAGTAAAAGCCTGTGTTTCATTTCGAAAGAATTTTGTATAATCTCGTATAACTTGTAAAAGTTAAGCGATGGATCAAAACGTACTACACAATAAACGTATTTCCCTTTAAACCCCACAATTTATTAGAAATAACTTTCCTGTAGCATACACCATTTCTGAAATACTCACTATTAATGGTTTGACCTTTTTTATAAGTGTTCCATTTAACTTCAATGGTCATATCTGAGGCCTTTTAGCTCTGGAACATACTACATATCGACATTCTGTTAATTCGTATTCAGTTGCCATTGGATTTCTGCATTTTCTTTGGGTTTTACACATTAGTCCACACGCTCATTCATACTTCTAGACTCTGGGGAGGATAGGGAACAATCTTGGCTAAAGAAAACTCCCACCGCCCAACAGGGAATCGAATCCAGCACTCCTCGCATAACAGGCAGGTGTTCTAGGGATAGTTAGAATTGTCTATTACTTGGTGATTCTTTATAAGTTCTGTCAACATTCAGTTGTTTCTCGCGATGTCATGGAAACAGTATGGAATTTTAAGGCCAGCATATAGCGTCCAGTTGTTAAACATTTGACTATCGCTGTTCTCTTTGTATCTATAACGAAATGTGTAATGTAACTATTTCTGTAAAGATTAACTGGATTAAAATATAGTAGATAGAAAAAATAAACCTTAGTAGGAATAGTTTGTAACCGCTAGTAAGAGATAGAGGATAGAGATTTTTTCTGTGTTTATTTTAATCGAGATAAACCTTCACAGAAATAGATACATTAGACATTTCGTTGTAGGTATAAGATGAATATATATGAAGGCTTTGAAATACCATGGTATTTGCATAACCACGAGGGAAAAAACAAATAGCGACTTATCTCTTGAAAAACGCATAAGTATTTGATAATTCAAACAATAACAATGAATTACTCGGAAGTGGTTAATTTTTATGTGACTTTTAACGAGATCTCTATTTTTATATACTAAGATTTTGTCTTTCTCTTACGATTTAACAAATATACAATAGTCATTTTGAATGAAGAGGACTTCAGAAGCTATTCAAGATATACATTTAGTTTGTCATGTAAGTATTTTAATAAAATTTGTTAAAGCCATTTTTAAGAAAATAAAACATAACGAGAAATTTTCCATATGATGCTTGTTCTGATGGGGGATTTTCTGTAATATTTAGGGACCATAAAAGATGTATTTCCGGTGAAATCTCGCTATCGAAGTTTAGTATGTAGTGAAGCACTGCCTCTACCTGCAATAATTAAGTAGTAGAGAAACTAACATGAAATGTTACTTCAGATCGTATTTGCAAAAGAATTGTTCCAAAACTTAATGTGTTTCATTCACTAGGCTGTGTTTAGGACGCCATTTGTAAATCACACCCCTTTTACACACTAGAGAAGAATAAAACTCGCAGGTTGCATGTCATATACACACGTTTTACTTCATGCAATGTCACTCTGTATGTCGGCGTGTTTATGCACATTGCCATTGTTTTCTAGCTATTCCGCCAGAAGCGCTACGTTTGCTTTTTTCACAAGTACCAACGCCATGTTGACACTGCATTAATCTCGGGTTATGACACCTCACTCTGCGAGAGTGCGTAGTTCCCCCCCCCCCCCGTGCAGAGGTCCTTTGTATTGAAGCAGTTTTCAACAATAACACGTACTTTTAATGCATCAACAAAATATATCTGTGTATGTTTTTGACCTAAGCACTTTACAGTGTTTTTTTCACCTTTTCGAAACAATTACAGATAATAGCTTAGTGGTAAAAAACCCTACTTTTTGTCACTGCACAACAATTACTACTGTTTCACCTTTGTTCCATCCAGAAAACAGTTTAGATTTTTAACGCTGAAGTGCTTTGAGGTTGGTTTTCTAGCTATCGCCGCGTTAAATTTGTTTTAAGTACTTTCATTACATAGTTACCAGACGCAGGAAGTATAGGAAGTAGCCTATAGTGCAAGGGAATCAACATTATGATTCACAGTGAAATTACTCGCTGAATTAGTTTCGTCTTGAAGTACGAGGGCAGTCCCAGAAGTACCCGATCTGACGTACCTATATATAACGGTTGTTGTTTCAAACAAATGACTATGGTAGAAAGTACCAACCTTATAAAGCTTAAGTTTGACGCTGCTACGTTGTTTAGTAATTATTTAGCAGCTATCAATACTGAACTGTCTCAGCGAATTTGTAAACATGGATAACACTGGCCATCGTTATGTGATACAATACTTTCATTTGAATGGCCTTAGTCCAACTAATATTAAAGCTGAGCTAGATTCTACTCTGGGAGAGTCTGCTCCTTCGTTTACAACAGTAAAATATTGGGTGGCAGAGTTTAAGCGACGCCGTACGAGCTGCCAAGACGAACATCGCAGTGGTCGACCAAATGAGGTGACCACGCCAGAAATTGTGAAGAAAATCTACAAAATGGTATTGGATGACTGTCAACTGAGTGCGCGAGCTAGTAGACATCGTAGGTATTTCAAAAATCTGATGTGTTACACTCACATGACTTTCTCTACTCTTGTACAATCTATTTTTACAAACGCCTATTCTCCATATGCTTCATGTTAATCGAGATATCGAGATGTCAATCTTATTGGTAATTTTCTAGTAGATGCAAGGGGAATATGGTAGCTTTTAAGCGATAGTCAAATGTTTTAACGCTGGTTGCTATGTGGCGCATTCCATTCTCTTTGCATGTCCAGGACAAAAAAAAAATGAATAACGAATTTGAGAAAAAGTACAAGTATTGGAAAATTTAAGGAAATAACAAGCAATATCTCGAAAACGGTTCACTCAACAAAAGAAATGTATATGACATAAGTTGTGTATTTTAACGCTATCTACATTTTTTGTGTAGTAAAATTTTGTCTATCTCTTATGGTTTACCAGTTATGCAAAAGTCGTTCACAATGAAGAATACTTTTGGAGACATTCCCAGAAAATTCGAGATATACATTTCATTTCTCATTACATTATCTTAAACATATGATATTTTAATCAAAACCGTTAGAGGCATTTTTGAGAAAATTAAAATTTTCGAAAAATGTTTCATGTAAAGGGTAGTCTGGGGTGGGGGGATTTTCTTGAAAACCTTCGTGTCGCATCTCTGGAACATACTGAACCTAAATATCAAGTTTGGTGTTTATCCGACTGTTCGTTTTTGAGTTATACTGTTCACAGACACACAGACACACACACACACACACACACACAGACACACACACGGACATGTTTCCAAAAATGCTTTTTTTGGATTCAGGAGGTCTCAAAACATGTATTTCCGGTGAAATCTCGGTATCGAATTTTTGGGTGGAATGCAATACTTCCCCTACTTACTATACGCAGTAGAGAAAGTAAAAAGTGCTGTACAACGCATACTAACTAAAAATTTAGACACGAATATGAGTGCGCAAGATGGGTGTCGCGTTTACTCACAATGGAAAAAAGCAGCGTCGTGAGGATGTTTAAGTCGAGAGTTTGGTGATGTTTCGCTGCAATAAAGCCGATCTTTTGCGTTCGATTCATAACCATGGATGAATCATGTGTCCATCACTTCACACCTGACACGAAGGAACAGTCAAAACAGTGGAATGAAAGGAGAGAATCGGCTCCAAAGAAGGCGAAGACAGTTCCATCTGCAGACAAGGTCATGGCGTTAGTTTTTTGGGACGCGCGTGGGATAATTTTCATTGATTATGTTCAAAAAGGAAAAGCAATCAATGGCAAGTATTATGCAAAATTATTACAACGTTTGAATGATGAAATCAAGCAAAAACGGCCGCATTTAGCGAAAAACAATGCTCTGCTTCATCAAGACAATACATCATTTCACACACCAAAATCAATCAGTTAAAGTTCGAATTGCTTCCTCGTGCACCCTATACGCCAGACTTAGCCCCCTCTGATTATTTTCTGTTTTCAAAGTTGAAAAGGCTTGGTGGTAAAAGATTTGCCAACAGTGAAGAGGTTGAGTCTGCAGTTGATGGTTATTTTGCAGAACTCGACGGTTCTCACTATAAACAGAGTATCGAAGCTATTGAACATCGCTGGGAAAAGTGTATCGAGCTGAAAGGAGACTATGTAGAGAAATAAAGATGTTTTTCCCAAAATTTCTGTGTTTTCTTTGTTAAGTCGGGTACTTCTGGGACAGCCCTGGTAGCATAAGTAATGAGGAAAACATATGATTTCTCTACCCACTCTTCTAAAAGTTATTCTTACGAAAGCATATTTTTGTATCTTCTTCTTATTAATCGAGATAAGCGTTTACAGAAATAGATTCACTAAACATTTCGTTGTATGTAGAAGAGAATATAGAAAACAAAGCGATAGCCAGATGTTTAAAAAGCGGGTCGCTATATACTGACCTGAAATTCCATACTCTTTCCATAACTGAGAAGTGACTGAATGACGACAGCACTTTAAAAACTGACTCCTGAAGAATTCAAACCAATATCAAAAGATATCTCTGAAATGGTTGATGACACAAAAAGGCTATTTGAAATCAATAAATTGTTTATTTTAAAGAGATATTACCTACTTTTTGTTAGTACGATTTTGTCTGTCGCTATACAGGGAGAGCCAAAAAACTACGAAGCGGCTGCACGGTGCTTTTCCTGTCGACGTCCTCGGCGCTATCATAGAAAGGCGCGGATGAAACCATACAACATCTTTAAAACTACTTTTAAAGGCTTTACTTACCAACTTTATGAAAGGAAATGCTGAAACTGGCCACGGTCGTTGTCCATACCTTTTTGGCACCTCGTTAGGAAACTATCCATCACTCGCCGTAGTTCACGTTGAGAAATGCTGGCAATTTCCTAGCGGATATTTTTTTTTAATTATTCCAGGGTGTGTGGGTTTGTATTGCATACTTTTTTAAGTTACCCCAGAGATAGAAATCGCCGGGGGTTAGGTCGGGGGACTGAGGGGGCCACAAGTCTCTACTAATAATTATTCTGTCCTCAAACGCACTTTTAATTGTTCTCATCGAAATATTGGCCGTATGAGTTGTTGCAGAGTCTTGGTGAAAAAAGGCAAAATCACGCTCCCTAGCTGTTAATTCTCTAAAAACAGGGGGGAGGGCGAAATTGTATTCACAGATGTATGGGCGCAAACTGTTGACTCGAAAAAAATTGGTCCATAAAAATGTTGCATGGTTTCATCCGCACCTTTTGTGGCAGTAAAATTATATCACAACACTGTGAATGCCAGAGTGATTGTAGTGTAAATTAACATTATTCTATGACAATGATTTGAGATGTTTGTTAATTATAAGCATTGTTAGGAAATAAGTTTTACACGGCCTCACTGAAACTGACAATAGGAGCGGGTAACAATGTAGCGAGGGGTGAGTTGTTTATCAATTATAAGAGACAAACAAATGACGTCAGAGTAGCGTGCCTTTCTTTAGAAATGGAGGGAATATCTTCCCTAGAGCATATGTGTTCGTAATTTTGATTGGATATAAAAAAAGACGCTAATTTTGGCGCGCTTTATTAACCAATAGCAGTTCTGTTATAATGTTTAGGCATATCGGGGTAAGGGAGTATAAAAAGCTAAAGCCAGAGACGGGTAACACTCAGTTCAACAGAATCATTCGCGGGTTATACGTCGTGCAGTTCAACAGAATAATTCACAAGGCAAACGTCGAGCAGTTCAACAGAATCATTCACGGAGTAGGTACATGTTACGCAAATCTACAGAATCTCTCGCGTTGTAAAGTTAGTTACAAAGATGTGAAATACGTGAATTAATAATGTGCGGCAAATAAGTGATAATAGTTACATTCGAAAATACAACAGTTTCAGGCGGGCGTGTATCAAGAGTAATTATGTGAAATGAATAAAGTGTGACGGCAATAAAAGTGTAAAAACATATTCTTTTATCAGTGTTATATTTTAGTAACAACTCCTTTCCGTTTACACACCCTGTTCAAGAGATTTGCTCGACTGAATAATAATAATAATAATAATAATAATAATAATAATAATAGCTAGCCGGAGGACAAAGAACTCAAAATTTAAAATAGTAAAACAATAACAGGCGCTCAGCAAATAAGATAACACGAAGTTAACGGGACACTTTCTATGATAGCGGAGGACAGGACGTGGACAGGAAACACACCGTGCAGCAGGTTCGTAATTTTCTGGCTCTCCCTATAGTTTAACAATATATAAAATTTTTATTAGCAAAGAGAACTTCACAAGCTGTTCCCAGAAAATTCAGGATATATTTTATTGTAAATGTCTAAAAATGTAGCATTTTAATAAAAATCGCTAAATGCCACTTTTCATTTCATCAAACGTAATTAACTAATTAAGTATTTGGGTTGAGGGAGTTTCATTCTTGTGTCCATTCTTGTAAGAGGCTTACTTAAATACCAAGTATTTATTCTTCATTTTATTTTTGAGTTACACACACAAGTACTTTTTTCATGTAATTTGAGTAGGGTGAATTTCTTTAATTGCGTTTTCGAAATGATACAGTAATTGACCTACGATTAATATTATTCTTTACAGATGAGATCTGCTTGCATGATGCGAAAATTTGTGTGCATTAAATGCATATAGGACCAATATTTTTTTAAACAAACAATAAATACAGAGAGATACAGAAGTATCCCACTCAAGCCATTTTTTGAAGAGCTGCCTCGCATCAAATTTCAGTCTGGATTTTTCCAACAAGACTTTGCTACCGCGCATATAAGTGATGAGGAATCACATTTAATTCAGGAAATTTTTTTTAATATCGGATAAGTAATAAAGAATTATGGCCCTCGCGATTCTCTGATTTTTATCTGTGGGGGGACTGGAAGAATAGGGCGTGTACAATAAACTCCATACATTAAAGGAACTAAAACAAACACATCAAGCAAGAAATTCACTCTCGAGTGCGAATAAATATTTCTTGAGAAGATGCCAGAATGTGTGGTTAGAAAAGAACAATATCTTTTATAATATGTTTATTATCATTGTAATTGTAACTATGAGAACGTGAGGCGGTTGTGGAGATATTATAACTGCTTCGGCGAGAGTCCGAGCTGCGGCGACCTCCGTGCGCTGGCCATAGCGTGATACGAGGGCAAATCGAAAAGTAACGTACAATAAATGTTTTACAAAAGGGTGTAATAGTTAAAACAACATCAAAAATCCCAAATGAGCTTACATCTTTTACCTACTTTTCGACGTAGTCACCAAGTTTCTCAACACATTTCTCCCATCGTAATACCAGTTTCAATATGCTCTGTTCGTAGAAGTCAGTTTCCTTCCGCCTCTGTCACAAAGCGTTGGCCGGCCAGGAACTTCTTCATGGGACCAAACAGATGAACGTCCGACGGTGCAAATTCCGGACTGTACGGTGTATGCTGCAGCACCGCCTAACCAAATTTGGTGATTTTCTGAAGAACAGCAGCAGCAACATGGGGCGAGCATTGTCATGAATTTTGACGTCGTCAGCAATCATGTTGTGGCGTTTGTCACGAAGGGCACGACGCAACTTCACCAAACTTTTCACGTAAGCTGTAGGATCCACAGTGGTCCCGTGCTCAGCAAAGTCCACCAATACAACACCATGTATATCCCAGAACACCGTCACAAGCACTTTCCTAGCAGATTGAGTCACTTTTAATTTTTTCTTTACTGCAGAATCAGCATGTTTCCACTCCATACTTGCCTGCTTGGTTTCGGGCGTGTAGTGGTATGCCCACGACTCATCACCAGTGACGATTCCTTTCAGAAAGTCATGCCCTTCTGCGGTGTACCGCGTTAGGTGATCCAAGCTCGTCATCATTCGCTGGACCTTATGGTTGTCTGTCAGGTTCTTAGGCACCCAGCGAGCACTAACTTTACGAAATTTGAACGTGTCATGAACAATGTCGTACACTACACCATAGGAAATGTTGAACTGTTGCGATAAGGTTCACAGTTGCACACGCCGGTCGTTTATAATTGCTCTGACATTCTGCGGGATTACAATTGTTACCGGCCTCCCGGAGCGTGGTGAATCACTAAGGTTCACACGGGCCTCTAGGAAGTATATACACCACATGGAGACACTGCTACGGTCCATACAATGATTCCCATACACGCCACGCATGTCCCTGTGAATAGCACTCGGTTTATGCCCTTTGGCCCACAAATATGGAACCGCACCTCCCTGCTCTTCACACATGGACGATAGTAAACATGCGCGCCATCTTTGTTGCGTAGTTCACGCTTCTCTCGCTAGAGCTGCACATGAAACAAAAAATAAACTCCGTAGTGAAAACTTCAAACTATATCTGTGTGAAATCGCAACATTCCAGCTACAATATCAAGGCAGAAAAAAATATTGTGCGTTACTTTTCGATCCGCCCTCGTAGAACAACACTATATTAACACATGTTACATGAAGTATTTTTTTGCGTCAATAAGGGTTCATATTCATTGAGAATAAGAAAGATGAATTCTCTATACTACTATTGGAAACATTTGTGGTTCTAATTTAGTGCTACTTATCAAACCGGAGTCTAAATTTTCATCAATCATATCAGAACTATATTTTAATTTGACATATTTAATTTTTGAAAACGTCTTCACGTTGATGTGAACACTGATATTAGGCCTCGTGCAAAGTCTTTAAAATAGGAAATCTCACTCGGCAGACCGCTGCAAAAAGCAAACGCATTGACTTTCTTCTACATGTCCTTCAATACGACTTCGGTATAGCTATCAAACATCTGAGCGTTGTATTTTATTTAATCTTATGAAATTGGTGAATAAATTGAACTAATTCAGGCGCACCGTTTCTCTTTACTTTTCCTACTACGTACCTAGTAGGTGGAGAAGGCATTGCATTCCACCCATATATTGTCGAAACCTCCTTTATTTCACTCCATTACGGAGGGGGGTAGAGCATAGGACCGCGATCTAAAGCAACACATTCTCCTAGCACGAGGTCCGATGGGGGTAAGCTAACAAAATGCTTATAATACCTGAAAACCGCCACAGAATTATTAAATCATCATGACCTAGGAAGGAAGGGACCACCTACATAAATAATTCACATAGTATGAAGTTATATGTCCAATATATTACACCAAATAAAAGTGATACAGGTTACCTTTTTGTTCGGCGAAGCGTCGTCTTAACACACGTCTTCTTCTGTTCGCTAGCAAGGCTCAAATAGAACGCGAGCTACATGCTACCTCAAGATAAAACCGGTTAACCCCTCTCCTTCTACTGCGTCACTACCTGTTTACATTGCCGACCTAAGAGTTAACCAAAGAGTGTTTCCATAACCACATATTCTTACAGTGTTACCACAACCACATGCCACAATATAATCTTGCATAACTGGTAAACGTTAAACGATAGACGAAAACGTACTTCACAAAAAAATGCAATCTTTTTAAAAAACACAAGTGATTTTCAACTAAATGTTTGGTGCCTGAACTGATTGTTTTATTTATGGACGCTCTTTAACTGCTATGGTCCTTAGCGCCCCATTCTATAATGGGCGTTAAAGACCAGTAATTTTGCTCAGAGGCCTCTTTATCAGGGCCACCGGCTTTACATCCCTTCCGAAGGAAGCCATGCTAAGGATTATTACTCCCGAAAAAATACATCGCCCTCCGCCGGGTTTGAACACGCGACCTCGGGAACTAGAGACTAGCATGGTAACCACTACACCACGGAGGACGACTTTTTTGTTGCTGGTACCTTTAGGCATTTCGAAATATCCGTTATTAATGGTTCGAATTGTTCAATGCTCGGGCATTCTCTTGAAGTTCTGTCAACATTCAGCTGTTTCTCGCGATGTCATGGAAACAGTATGGAATTTTAAGGCCAGCATATAACATCCAGTTGTTAAACATTTGACTATCGCTGTTCTCCTTGCATCTATAATGAAATGTATAATGTAGCTGTTTCTGTAAAGGTTTATTTGGATTAAAATGAAGCAGATAGTAACATAAGCTTTTGCAAGAAAAGTTTGTATACCCATCTATAAACGGTATAGGGTAGAGAAAGTCACGTGAATCAGAGTTTTATTAATATTTTTGAAGTTCGTAGATGGGTCAAACAGAAGCAGCTTGCTGCCGGACAGCCCCCTAACCGTACTTTGGCAAACCTTGCTCTAGAAGACGAATTATATTGTATTCTTTTAGCCTTTGTGTAACGAAATTGTTTCATAGACGCAGTATCCGAACAAATCCTTCATTTCATATAGATTACAACATTGTTCATTGGTTCCTTTTTGTGCTCCTGGGTTGTTTTTCAGACCATTTACATAGAGCCGATACTGGCTGGGTGGTGACAATGTTGGAAACCTTATGGAGGGAAAAACACTATTGAGATCTAGGGGAACGGGCCACTTTTTATGCTCGTCAGTATACTCTTTTACTTTCTCTTATGAAAAGTAAGTTTTATAAGCGTGAATAAGTTTATAACCTCCCCAGCTGGCAGGTGCTTCATTGGAGGTAAAGAAAGAAATTGTGTATTATATCATATAGGCGTGTTTTTTAGCATTTTACTAACGAAGACGGTGAATAAAATACCAGCTGTGCAGAAGATCTTCTAAAGAGAAAAACTTGAGTTTATATTTTGTACCATGAAGGTCTCTGCCCAGTAAAATGTTACACCGACGCTCTGTAAACCATTTTTTGGACAGTCCTCTGTAGGAAGCAATTTTGCTGTGAAAACATCGCCTTTCCCAGTCGAGCTGTTATAATAAAAAAACAGAAAAGTTTTTACAACTGCAGCAGAGAGCAGTGCACCATTGCAGCAATAAAATGCTTGATAAAACAGAAGGACTAAATTGTTAATGCCCCGTGCTTGTGTCCCGTCCCTCTAGTTTTAATGCGCACAACATTTTGCTTTCTTCATTCCAGCCCAGCTATAAACAAGATGAAACAAAATTAAGGGGTTGAGGGCTGTTGTGGAGCCCCAAGGTGCAGGCCAGAGGGTCATACGTCCTAGCCACCAAACTAGCTAAGTAGCTTCTTGCATTGCAATTGTTCTATGGGGGAAAATACTGCATGAGCGATGTTTGCGTGGCGAGCATGCGCAGTGTCTCGTGCCTGGAGTTGTTTAGTATATTAATTTCTCTACCACGTACCTAGGTAGAGGACCGAACGAGGTGGAGCCGCGGTAACGCGCGTGACTCGCAATCAGGAGGTCCCGGGTTCGATTCCTGGTGACCGTCTATTTTAACCAATGTGCTTTTCGTGGTTTCCCCTGGTTGGCAGGCGAATGCTGGGGTGATTCATCTATCACGACTTTGCTGTCCTATCATCTCTTTCATTGTCACCTGTCTGAGGTTATAGAACCAGGTAACGGTGTTCGGCTGGGCGGTGGCGTGCGCTCTAGAAGTTTCTTCCATGGGTCATTGCAAGACACTCGCTTAGGGCTTACCTCCGAGTGAGCCCTGTCCCGGAGTGACCGAAGGGGAGGTGTGCTCGGGGGGCGTCGGATGCGTTCGATCCGGAAACCTTAGGGACCCCATCCATGCTTGCGCCGTCGTCATCAGGATCTTCGGCTCTCTCCGCTCATTCTTCCCTTTCAGGGGTGACGGTAAAAGCAAAAACGTCCGTACCTTTACTTAGGTAGAGGGGGTATTGCGTTCAACCCAAAAATGTGAATTCGAGACCACCTGAACAGAAAAAATCATACATTTTTAAGGATATCTGTGTGTGTGTGTGTATGAAGAGCATAACTCAAAAAAAGAAAGTCGGTTTAACACAAAACTTTGTATTTAAATGCAGCATCCTCAAATAATGCGACCCCAAGATTTTCAAGAAAATCTCTCCCACGCGAACTGCGCTTTACATAGAAGATTTTTCGAAATTTCGTCGGACATGGGTAAGAGAAGGACACGCCGAGCAGCCACCGAAGAACTCGCCGTCGACCCTTCACACCCGCCGAAGATGCTGCCGCCACGCCGTCCTCAGATGAAGTTGCTCCGGGCCTCGCCGCTGCTGATTTGCCGGCCACTCCCCCGGCATCTGCCGGGAGCGTTGTCTCACCGCCGCCGGTGGCCGGGCCTTCTTGGGCATCGGTCACGGCTTCGACCAGACACCAGCAGCAACATACTTCACGCCCAGTCAACACCGCACCTCGCCTTCCGCCGCAGCAGTCGACTTCACCAGCATCACAACACAGCTCAATACCCTACGCAGCAGCCAGCTTCACCGCCGCCGCTGTCAACGTGATGCAGCGCGGTGATCTCTGGAGTTCCCCGGGATCTGCCATCAAGATTTATCTTCACTGCCGCTCAACACCGGTGGCCTTCAGCCTTGAAGGCCACAAGGATCATCACATCCCGGGGACCTATAACGTTGATTCGCGTAGTATTCGCCGATCCTGCCGACCGCGAGGCTGCCTTGAGGTCAGCCTGCTCTTGTTAGGGCAGATTTATCATGTCGAGGTTAGTCGAGCAGAAGGTCACCAGCCATGACGCCGATGCTGCTATTATGGGAACGACTCCACCACCTGCGCTGCACCTCCGAGGTACGACTACTGCGGTGCACCAACCATGAACTCCGCCAACGCCGAAGGTACTGCGCCTCCTGCAACGGCCACGGTCACTTCACCGGGCAGGCGCAGTGCCCTATGTATCCGAGAAGCCGTCGATCCACTTCGGCTTCAAATGTACCTGCTCCTACAGCTCCTCTGACACCATCACCGCCACCACCTGCAGCAACAGACACCACCCTGCGAGATGCGATCCATGATCTACATTCAGAGGTGCTGAACATCGGATCCAGCATCTCGCAACAGGACGAAACACTCGCTTCACTTGTCACCGCCGCTCACTCTTCCAACACGGAACCACAACTCAGCCGTCTTGCCGCAATGGAATCCGCCATCCAGGACCTTCACACCATCGTCACGGACTTCTCAACTGCCTGCGGCGGTTCGAAAGAGCCGACACAGCCATCAGAGGCATGGGGAATCCATCGTCAGTCTCCCACCGCCATCAGCTCCGCCAGCTCCGACAGAATGCCTAGAGGAGGTTAGGCAAACGACGTCATCCCTGCTTACGACGTTTGCCGAGTGGACTTCCGTGCTCTCGGGCATGAAGAGTGAACAGGAACGAACAGACGGCTACTTGATGTCACCAGAAGCCGCTCGCTTTTTTCCCACAAGCTACCATCGCCAACCAGAGGGCTCCTTTCGAGGGCCGCAAACAAATCATTGAAATGATGCAATAAAAATAACAACGACACAATCCTTTCCAACTCCTTTCCACGTACCTACCCGTGTGTGGCGATCAGGGCCTCGGTCATGGTCCAAACCCGGACATTCCCTTACTCCTCTGCCAGCGCAATAAGCTGACAGCTATCCTACCGCGTACTAACGTGGGTGCAACAGCGGAACCCCAATAACCCTCCTAACTTCCCCTTTCTACTCCACGTTTAATCCTACCTACTCCCAAACCCCCCCCCCCCAAACAAAAAAAACATAGAAGATTTTTCGAAACTTTTTATTTTTAGAAAAATTGCTAACGACTTTGATTAAATTACCAAATATTAAATACAACAAAACGTATATTTTTAATATACAGCCTCTGAAGTACTTTTCATTCTGAATGACTTTTGTATAAGTGGTGAACCATAAGAGATAAACAGAAGGTTAGGACATATAAAATGTAGATCTTGTTAAAGCACACAATTTATCTAAAATAAATTTTTTTGTTGATTTAACAATTTTCCAGACACTTCTTATTATTCATTTTAATTTTTCAAATACAGTTTTGTCAACTGGTCAGACGCTGTTAGGTATTTTCTCGTGGTCATGCAAAGAGTACGGAATTTCAAAGCCATCGCATATAGACTCGCTCTATTGCTCTCGTTGGCGGTAAAATCTGTAGATCAGAACACATTAAACATCCTTAAAACATCAAAATCTTACCTCATGGTATAGTAAGCAGGGGAAGTACTGTATTCCACCCAAAAATGCGATACCGATATTTCACCGGAAATATATGTTTTGAGACCCCCTGAAACCAAAACATTCTGATGTGTTACACTCACATGACTTTCCCTACTCTTGTACAAACTATCTTTCCAAACGCTTATTCTCCATATGTTTCATGTTAATCGAGATATCGAGATGTCAAACTTATTGCTAATTTTCTTGTAGATACAAGGGGAATATGGTAGGTTTTAAGCGATAGTCAAATGTTTTAAGAGCTGGTTGCTATTTGGCGCATTCCATTCTCTTTGCATGTCCAGGACATAAAAAAAATGAATAACGAATTTGAGAAAAAGTATAAGTATTGGAAAGTTTAAAGGAATAACAAGGAATACCTCGAAAATGGTTCACTCAACAAGAAAAATGTGTATGATATAAATTGTGTATTTTAACGCGAACTACATTTTTTGTGTGGTAAAATTTTGTCTATGTCTTATGGTTTACCAATTATGCAAAAGTCGTTCACAATGAAGAATACTTTTGGAGATATTCCCAGAAAATTCGACATATACATTTCATTTGTCATCAAAATGTCTTAAACAAATGATATTTTAATCAAAATCGTTAGAGCCATTTTTGAGCAAATTAAAATTTTCGAAAAATGTTTCATGTAAAGGGTAGTTTGGGGTGGGGGATTTTCTTGAAAACCTTCGTGTCGCATCTTTGGAAGATACTGAACCTAAATACCGATATTGGTGGTTATACGACTGTTCGTTTCTGAGTTATGCTGACACACACACGCACATGATTCCAAAAATGATTTTTTTGGATTCAGGGGGTCTCAAAATATGTATTTCCGGTGAAATCTCGGTATTGAATTTATGGGTGGAATGCAATACTTCCCCTACTTACTATATATAGTAGAGAAAGTAAAAAGCGTTTTTGGCAACATGTCCGTGTGTGTGTCTGTGAACAGCATAACTCAGAAACCAACAGTCCGATAAACACCAAACTTGGTATTTAGGTTCAGTATCTTCCAGAGATGCGACACGAAGGTTTTCAGGAAAATCCACCTACCCTAGAGTACCCTGTACAAGGAAAATGTTTCGAAAGTTTTAATTTTCTCAAAAATGGCTCTAACGATTTTGATTAAAATATTATATGTTCAAGATATTTTCATGACAAATGAAATGCATTCTCGAATTTTCTGGGAATGTCTCCAAAAGTATTCTTCATTGTGAATGACTTTTGCATAAGTGGTAAACCATAAGAGATAGACAAAATTTTACCACACAAAAAATGTAGATCGCGTTAAAATACACAATTTATGTCATATACATTTTTGTTGTTGAGTGAACCATTTTCGAGATATTGCTTGTTAATTCCTTAAAATTTCCAATACTTATACTCTTTCTCAAATGGGAATTCGTTATTCATTTTTTTTATGTCCTGGACATACAAAGAGAATGGAATACTCCACATAGCAACCAGCTCTTAAAACATTTGTCTATCGCTTAAAGTCTACCATGTTCCCCTTGCACCTACAAGGAAATTACCAATAAGATTAACATCTCGATTAACATGAAGTATATGGAGAATAAGCGTTTGTAAAAATAGTTTGTACAAGAGTAGAGAAAGTTATGTGAGTGTAACACATCAGATTTGTTTTTTTTAATTTGTATTCATTAAGTACAGTGTTTCTGCCCTGAGCATGAATCAACCATTATTATTCCAAAAATCACTTGTCCCAGGTTCCGTGGACATGTTCGTACACTCGTATCACAAACACAGGAGGGAAAATAAGTATAATGATTTCATTTCTATATTAAAAGTATTTCAGCTCGAGTGTTTCATACCTACATACTTAACATATTCCCGGTCACTTTACTAATAAAACATCTGATGTATTACACTCACATGACTTCTGTACTCCTGTACAATCTACTTTTACAAACGTTTATTCTCCATCTACTTCATGTTAGTCGAGATTATTGCTAATTTTCTTGTAGATGCAAGAAGAATATGGTAGGCTTTAAGCGATAGTCAAATGTTTTAAGAGCTGGTTGCTATGTGGAGCATTCCATTCTCTTTGTATGTCCAGGACATAAAAAAACGAATGAGTTCCCATTTGAGGAAAAGTATAAGTATTGGAAAATTGAAAAAAAAAATAACAAGGAATATCTCGAAAAGGGTTCATTCCGCAAAAAAAATTGAAGTATTTTGTTGCCCCACATATGATACTAAGTTTCCGTTGGCCTTCGCCCCCAAGTTTAAAAAATCAACTTTGTAATTTTATGTTCCTTTAAATATTATATATGTATGTTTGCCTATTATTTTTTACTTCACTCATTTTTATAAATCTTTCACACGATTAAATAACACCTCACTGATATATATTATACTGTAAAGCTGTGAGATTATTTATTAATTGTACTTTTATTAGGTAAACTTTATTTTATTCTCACCGTAATGAAGTTTAATGTCTCACACTTCACCTGTACCGTATTTAAGTGCTCAGGAACTCTGCCTAGTAGTGTTTGGCGTTTACCGCTTAAAGTTGTAAATTTCTCTATTTCAAGTCTCTGATTGGTTAATACTCCAATAGAACACTTTTATTTAAAAATCAGGTTCTTTAGTTGTTGATTGGATATTTATAAACTGTTTTAAATATTACATTATTGTACCAAGAATTACTAGTAGCATTATTAAACTTTCTAATTCATTATTCCCTCAAGGTTACCTCATTGTTAGGAACTTTCGGCTTCTATTCTCACAGCTCCTACATTGTTAAATTATTTAATACATTCACATAACATTATTATACATGCACATAATAATATAAACATTAATACAATGACTGTTACATGCATTTTATATATTATTAAATAGACACATTGCTTTTAAGGCAGGCTGTTATTGTATTTTATATTGTATAATTACACTGATATCATTTAAGTGATAAAAATACTGCCTCAATTTACCTGACATAAACTGTGTGTTTTAACGAGCTCTACATTTTTTGTGCAGATTTTTTTTATATCTCTTACGGTTTACCAAAAATCATTACAGAGGAAGTGGATTTTTGGGGAAATTCCCACAAAATTCAAGGTATACATTTTATTTATCACCAAAACATCTTAAATCAAAATCGTTAGTGCTACTTTGAGAAATTAAAAATTTTAAAAAATGTTCCATGTAAAGATTTGTCTGGGATGGGGGATTTGCTTGAAAATTTTCGTGTCGCATCTTTGGTATTTATCCAACTTTTTATTTCTGAGTTATACTCTTCACAGGCATACACAGGGGCCTTAAAACATGTATTTCCGGTAAAACCTCGGTATCGAATTTTTGGGTGGAATACAATACTTCCCCTACTTACTATACTAGTAGAGAAAGTAAAATACGAATGATGAATTTCTCATCGGAAGTATTGGAAAATAGTAAGAATATCTGGAAATGGTTCATTCCACAAAAAAAAAGGAAAAAAAAACAAGTTGATATAATTAATCTAATTAATATACCTATAAATAATGTACAGTAGAATGGTGTATTTATTGGTCTTAAACATTTTACATTTTTAAACTCGTACACCGCACTGGTCAGATAGACGGTACGTGCTTATATCATACAGTAGTTGATATTTTTCATCACACTGAACTTTAAAGTTAATAATATTTACAAGAAATGGAAAAGAAAAAAACAGGTAACTTTTCAACAAAAATCACACAAACAAAACGGATAAAGAAGAAGGGAAACTGCACAAGCACACGCTATCGTTTACAGAAAGGAACAAATACCCGCTCCTACGCCACTAACCCTCCCCTTATATCCTTGACCCCCTTCATTATACTTCGATCTGAGCTGCATAACCTTTTGTAAAAATGGACCAACTGCTTCTCCCTCCCAACCAGCAAGATCCAACAAGCTTGTAAGCCTTTCCTTGAGTTGACAAAGGAACCTGGCAGAATATGAATTCAAGTTCTTCCTCTCTACACCAGGGACAAATTCTTATGACTTCTTTGTTAATGAATTTGATCGCTCGCCATTATCCCAATCTGAGCCAAGCAAGTCCTTCTATGTTGACTATTTGTGGACAATATATTGTTCTATATCCCGTTCTGTTTACAGGGTCTGCTGTCGTGAATATCTTTCAGTACTTGTGTGCTTTTCTCCAAACATTTGCTCTATTATATGAATGGTAGTATAAGAATATATAATGTAACATTATTATGATCTGTGCGTGAGTTAGTGACTAAATGGTGGACGTGTTAAGTTTGAACTTACTTATTTGCCTTATTCTCCTCGTGTGTGTGTTTACACCCTCTAGGAAGTACAACCGTGCCAACGTGAAGAGGAGCAAATGGACATTGAATGAGGGAATGAAGAACCCGGAACGGGCTTAGCCAGGATGAGGGAAGAAGACGATATGAAATGAAGTCGAAATGGGTGAAAAAAAATCTGATGTGTTACACTCACATGACTTTCTCTACTCTTGTACAAACTATTTTCACAAACGCTTATTCTCCATCTACTTCATGTTAAACGAGATAAACTTTGCAGACTCTATCTTATTGCTCATTTTCTTGTAGATGTAAGGGGAATATATATTTACAAGGGCAATATAGAAAAACAGTAGCCTTTAAGCACATACATATCTCTTAATAGCTGGTTGCTAGGTGCATCACCATTCCCTTTCCCACAGATTAATACTCCATATCCAAGACAAAAGAAATGAATAACGAATTCCCATTTGAGAAAATAAGTATTGAAAAATTTAAGGGAATAACAAGCAATATCTCGAAAATGGTTCACTCAACAAAAAAAATGTATATGAAATAAATTGTGTATTTTAACGCGATCTACATTTTTTGTGTAGTAAAATTTTGTCTATCTCTTATGGTTTACCAGTTATGCAAAAGTCGTTCACAATGAAGAATACTTTTGGGGACATTCCCAGGAAATTCAAGATATACATTTTATTTGTCATAAAAATATCTTAAAAATATGATATTTTAATCAAAATCGTTAGCCATTTTTGAGAAAATTAAAATCTTCGAAAAATGTTCCATGTAAAGGGTAATCTGGGGTGGGGGGGATTTTCTTGAAAACCTTCGTGTCGCATCCTTGGAAGATACTGAACCTAAATACCAAGTTTGGTGTTTATCCGACTGTTCGTTTCTGAGTTATGCTGTTCACAGACAGACAAACACACACACAACAGACAAACACACAGACACCCACACGGACATGTTTCCAAAAATTATTTTTTTGGATTCAGGGGGTCTCAAAACATGTATTTCCGGTGAAATCTCGGTATCGAATTTTTGGGTGGAATACAATACTTCCCCTACGTAGTAGAGAAAGTAAAAAGGTGGTGATGGGGCAATTGGTGGAATGAATGACGGAGAATTCCGAGAATGCACACACAGGCGCCGCATCTTCCATTAAAACTCGCACATACGGGTAGAACCTGGGCTGCCTTGGTGCAAGGCGAGTGGTTTAACCACTCAGCCACGACGCCGCCCAGGTTTGAACATCTGCATATACAAAAACAGGACGCCAAGTAACGGATACATTCCCAATACATGGCACAGGTGATATTTGGGGAGGCGTGGAACCTAACAACTCGAATATCACCAGATTCTAGTGAAATCCCGTAATTGTAGAAATACACCACGTGATCAAAAGTATCCAGACACGTGGCTGAAAATGACGTACAAGTTCCTGGCGCCCTCCATCGGTAATGCTGGAAGTCAATATGGTGTTGGCCCACACTTAGGCTTAATGACAGCGTTCACTCTTGCAGGCATACTTTCAATCAGGTGCTGGAAGGTTTCTTGGAGAATGGCAGCCCATTCTTAACGGAGTGCGGAACTGAGGAGAGGTATCGACGAAGGTCGGTGAGGCCTGGCACGAAGTCGGCGTTCCAAAACATCCCAGTGTTCTATAGGATTCAAGTCAGGACTCTGTGCAGGCCAGTCCATTACAGGGATGCTATTGTCGTGTAACCACTCCGCCACAGCCCGTGCAGTATGAATAGGTGCTCGATCGTGTTGAAAGATGATCTTCAACAGTGGGAAGCAAGAAGATGTTTAAAATTAGGTCTGCGCTTTGATCGTGCCACGCAAAATAACAAGGGTTGCAAGCCGCTCCAGGAACAACACGACCACACCATAACACCACCACCTCCGAATTTCACTGTTGGCACTACACACGCCGGCAGATGACGTTCACCGGGCATTCGCCATACCCACACCCTGCCAACGGATCGCCACATTGTGTACCGTGATTCGTCACTCCACACAACGTTTTGCCACTGTTCAATCGTGTAATGTTGACGCTTCTTACACCAAGCGAGGCGTCGTTTGGCATTTTTCTGCTTGACGTGTGGCTTATGAGCAGCCGCTCGACCATGGAATCCAAGGTTTCTCACCTCACGCCTTACCGTCATAGTACTTGGAGTGGATCCTGATGCAGTTTGGAAGTCCTGTGTGATGGTCTGGACAGATGTCTGCCTATTACTCTTTACGACCCTCTTCAAATGTCGGCGGTCTATATCAGTCAACAGACGAGGTCGGCCTGTACGCTTTTGTGCTGTACATGCCCCTTCACGTTTCCACTTCACTATCACATCAGAAACAGTGGACCTAGGGATGTTTAGGAGTGTGGAAATCTTGCGTACAGACTTCTAACACAAGTGACACCCAATCACTTGACCACGTGAGTTCCACGGAGCGTCCCATTCTGCTGTTTCACGATGTCTAATGACCACTGAGGTCGCGGATAATGAGTACCAGGCAGCAGCACAATGCACCTAAGATGAAAAACGTATGTTTGTGGAGGTGTCGGGATACTTTTGATTACATAGTGTATATCAAAGTTGTAGCCTCTACAGGAGGGGCAAGCATATTATTCTCTGGAGTCTTCGGTACGGCCCGTTTTCTTATGCCTTTAACTTTTGCGCCTACTTTAGTCTGTGAACGTGCGCTTTCGCCACATTTTATCCCATACTAATTTTCCCTGTATTGTTTTTGAATATCTTTAATTTCCTGTTACGGTTTTGTTCAGTGGAGCCTTTTGTTCGAACCCATTAGAGCAATAAAACACGAATGATTGATTTAGTTTTATCTGTAATGTTGGCGGACGTTAGTTTACAGTGCTAATTATATTGAAATAATATATGGCACGAGTGCGCGCGTGTTTAATCAGCGAATGCCCGTAAAAATGAGAGCACAAAGTGTTTTTGTGACACGAAACGTTAAATGAGGGAACATGAATCCTGTTTTTGTAACCATATCTATTAATAATTAATAATGAGGGCTTGCTTCAAAGCCGCGGGGTTATCTTTTCACCAACAGAGTAGTAAATCGGCGTTCCGTTGTTGTGATTTATGGCTCTAAACAACATTCAATTAAAACGTCACTGTAGATGATAATTGCAGAGCGCCGATGATCAAATTCCTGACTATTTGCAGCTCGCCTCACAACGATCACGTGCAACCTTAGAGAAAGGAGTACGGTCTAACGGCGGACTAAGGCCCTTCTCTACTGATGACAAATTCATATTCCTATACCCTAACGGTTCCATATCTACTCAACGTTAAGATACCAAATAATCTGATGTGTTACATTCACATGACTTTGACTGACTGTCGTCTACAGCACCACAAGTAGGCCGCAATGACCCTTTTTGCTTCTACAGTGATCCATGGGAGGAAGAGATGAGGGGATAGACTCGAAGGATGGCCAGTTGCGGATGACGACGGGCGCAATCATGGACGGGGTATCTAACGTTTCCAGATCGAACGCATCCGACGCCGCCTGAGTCCATCCAAAAACCCACTTGGAGGCGGGTTCCCAACTGAGCAGCCCTGCAATGATGTCAGGGAAGAAATCTCTACAGAGTGCATATCCAACCACCCAGCCGCAACACATCGAACGCCGTCACCTAGCCCTACAGCCCTGAAACGGATGATAAGGAAGATGATGGGTACGGAAATTCGTGGTAAAAGAAGAATTATGCCAGCATTCACCTGCCAAACCACGAAAAACCCATGGAACAGAGGAACCCGGGACCTCCCGAATACAGTCACACACGTTACCGCAGCGGCACCTCCACGGTTACAAACTATTCTTACTAAAGCTTATTATTGTACCCACTTTATTTTAACCCAAATAAACCTTTACAGAAATAGCTACATTACTCATTTCGTTAAGATACAAAGAGAACAGCGATAGTCAAATGTTTAACAACTGGACGCTATATGCTGGCCTTAAAATTCCATACTGTTTCCATGACATCGCGAGAAACAACAGGAGTTTGAACGAGTGGCGAAGTATTGAACAATTCAAACCATTAATAACGGATACCTCGGAAATTCCTTATGCCACAAGGAATTATTTGAAATAAAAGGCGTGTTTGTACGAGATTTACATTTTTGTTTAGTACGTTTTCGCATATCGCTTGACGTTTACCAGTTATATAAAGAGCGAGTTGGTCCCGCGTTCGATCCCCGGCTACCATCCACTGTGACCTATGGCTTTTCCCTGCTTTCCCGGCGAATACTGGGGTGGTTCATATTCTACCACGATTTACCCATCTCTCATTTCCTGTATCCATCATCTTCCTTGTCATCTGTTTCAGGGTTGTAGAGGCAGGTGAGTTCGGCAGGTTGTGGCTGGACGACGGATGTTCGCTATGTAGAGAGTGTCGTTGAGGGGACTCTCAGTTTGGACCCGTCTCCGAGTGGGCCCACTAGGAGCAACCAATTGGCTCTAGGATGATTGTGGGTAAAAACGTTAGGGACCCCGTCCATTCGCCCTTCGGATCTCTCCTCTCATTCCTCTCTCCCAAGGTTCACGGTAAAAGCAAAGGGCCTAGTTGCTTCGTGTACTCCTACCTTTACGTTTACCAGTTATAACATTCCTGCAGAATGAAGAGGACTATACAAGCTATTCCCAGAAAATTTAGATATACATTTTATTTGTTATGTAAATATATTTTCAGACAGCATGACCTAAAAGTAGACCTTCTAACACAGAGCACACGTGAGCACGAGATCACCTTTAGATTATCGCACTAGTGCAGTAATGTTCAGTGTGACCAACTTTGGTTTCCAGTCCAGTCACATGGCAGTTACCCTTTGTATTTGCACATGTTTAATAACTCGACTTGGTTTGATTAGGTTTTGCTGTTCCTTGTCTTTTTACATGATTAATTTCTCATAGCGCTTGCATTATCTGTTCACAATACAAATCGTCATACTTCAACTTATCGCAATTCGTTGTAGAGTTAACATGTACGTTATAATGCCGGCTTTCTTTGATCTAAAACGTTACTCTTTAACCTAATCTGCATACAGATTAAATAGCGGAAATTATGAATTTAGAAGAAACTGAAATGGAAGTGAAATACAGAAGCAGCAAAAAGTGAAGTACTTACGCAAAAAATCCAGAAAGCAATACGAAATAGCATTTAATCGCTTCACTACCTGGTGTAAGGCAAAATATGGTGAAAATACAATCAATATAATATTGATATTTTACACGTGATAAAAGTGATTTTAACCCTATATTGTCACATCCGGGGAATAAATGCTACGGGGGGAGTAGCTAAATGAGGGATTATACAGGTAGACGTACATAAAGCACTTGGCTGGAGCACTCTCACTATATTCCAAAGAGTTACATGTCTACCGTGCGATAGTTGGGTCTACAAGATGATGGTACTAGCTAACATTATTATTAACAATCTATTTGATAGTGTTTACCTTGAGAAACGTCTCGTCGTGGATGAGCAGAGACAATACTCAACACCGGCACGTGTGCCATAGTGGTCCCGGCCAAGTTACAAAACGAAGTGCCCGCGAGCAGTTTTTTTTTGGGGGGGGGAACAGGAATAAAGGTCTGAAGGAAAAACAAGAATATGTATATAGGTGTTAGAAAGGAAAAAGGAAGAGGAAAAGAAGGATTTGATTCTGCTGTGGCGCTATTTAATGGGGCATACCGGTGAACATGGTGGCCGGTACCGCCGAAGCAAATCAGCTGATTGTGGGTAATGAATGTAATTTTGCGGTGATTAGGTACCTCCCATAGCCGAAGCCCTGACAGGGACCTATGAACAGTAGTGACTTAACAGGTGATGATGGCTCCGAGCCCGGGCCTGTTACCTCCGGGCATTCGGTGTATGTCCAAGTAGATCTGGACAGCGTTGGCGTGTGTGGTGGTCCTAAGTCGTCCCGCGTCGGTGGTTGCGCACCCGGGCTTTTACCTCCGGGCACGATGATGAGGCGATGCTGCGTGAGGAGGGGGATGCATTCTGTCAAACTGCGTGTCGAGGTGATGGTGCAAGTTTCCCTCCATGCGTTTGTTAAGGTCTTCAAGCCTGTCAATTGCGTCAATAGCTTGGGTGCGGTTTTCTTCCATAATCTTTGTGCTGCTCTGCAAGTTTTTACAGTGCTTCTTTGTGCTGCTGTGCAAGTTGTTTCGTGATTTCGGTGTAGTGTCGGTCCAGGCTGTCCATTGAATTCGCGTGGTCGGTAAAGTGACTGTTGATGTTATCGATGAGGCGTTTCTTCGTGGCGTCCTGTGATTCGTCATGATTTTGGCGACTTCCATGAACTGCGCGCTGAGACGCTCTTCCAGGGCGTTGAGCCTGCTGGCCAGGTTTAACACCTCAGCATGAAGGTCTTGTATGGCGTCTATGATGTTAGCGGTCCTGGTTGTTTGCTGTTGAAGTTCGTTCGTATCTGCGAGTTGTTGCTTGATCTGCGGTGAGTCCTTGTCAGATGTGGTATCTCTGTGGTGTGCGGCGATGATCTGCGTGGATAAAGTGGGCAAACAGCCTGACCAGTGAAGTGCCCCTTGCCACCGCAAGAGGCGCAGAAGCGGCGTCGTTGGGTCAGGTCGTGTGCCCGGCAGTTGGCTGTGAGTGTCCCGATACCACAGTAGTAGCAGCATGGCACTGCGGCTGGCCTCGAGCAACAGGGTTTGCCCTAACAAGGGCAGACCTGCGCCGAGGGCCGCCGAGTAATCGCCCTCTTCCATGAAGATGAGCCTGACAAGTGGCGTAGGACCTCTGTAGTTCCGTATTCTCATGCCCTGGCCAGAAGCGCTGCGCGGCGGTGAGTAGTAAAGTCTCCGGTAGTTGTCGATGAACTCCCCGGACGACGGCGGAGTAACGCGCATGCACGCTGTTCGGCGATGTGTGGCTGTCTGCGCTGGCTGGAGAGATGGCGCTGGGCGCTTCGACTGGCGGCGGCGGTGGAGAGGCTGGAAGCTGATCTTCGTCGGCGGCGGCGCTGGTGGTGGCTTCCTCACGAGGAGGAAGCTTGGAGGCTGCGGCTGTCTTCTGCCTACCCATCTTTACTGACGAGAGCTCGAAACGAAGACCCGCGAGCAGAGCTTGAGCCCTTGCTTATATAGGGTCGAATACCCTAGAGGGGTTCATTTTAGTATCGTGGCAGCTATTACCAAATATGGTCTGTCAACGCCCTGTGTACGCTTAGGACTTTCCAATGATCATGTGCTCCACAGGGTGCAGCTAAGAGACGTGCTGAAAGACACGTACCCCTAAGGAAACGATGGCATAGTGACGTCCCTTTGAAACGTCAAGGGAAGTGACAAACCACTGCTTCCTGTCATATACACAACTTTCTAAGACTTGAGCAAAATTAAGAAATATAAAATATGATTCTGTATGAATTCAGAAACTTGTGACAGGCTAATAAAATAATGTCAATTAATTTGAAATAACAATTACAACACGGATCTCCTCAGTCACGTTCGTGACAATATGGCATTTTAATTAAAATCGTGCGAGCCGTTTTTGAGCAAATCAAGTTTTTAAAAAAATGTTCCATATAAAAGGTAATTTGGGGTGAAGCCGGAATTATAAAGGCAATAATTATCATAATAATCTGAGAAGGATAGCGATATAAAATAAGTAATAATATATTTAAAATCAGTGTATGTATAAAAAGGAGAAGCATTGTGAAAATTGTTGACTGTAAAAGCGACAGAAAGACAAGACAGGCACAGTTTTGTTAATTAGGGACCAGCCTCAGGTAGAAAGGGTAAATACCATTGAAGCAAGTTTTTCCTGGTACCAGCCGAGTGCAGCTGCACTTAGCCTGGCGAAGGCCACTCTAAGCATAATGACGCCAAGTTTGAGGGGAGAGAGGGGAAGTTTAGACGTTGGTTTTCCTTGTATTAGCGTGGGTAGATCAGTCTGTCCTGAGTACCTGGCGAGTGTGGGACGATAGTCCCGTCGAGTTGTGAACATTGGCGGCGAACATGCTAGAGGGTAGAACGTTTAGCTGTAGTTAATATTCTTCGGTCTTTCATTTGTATCATCGTATGCATTTAATAGTGATCGGCAAACCGCAGTATTATTTTAAATAGTGAATAAAAGTGTTCCAAGACAGCGTTTGTGTGTTTTTCTGTACACACCCACGCAACCCTGAGGTTAAGATTTCATGCTGCAGCAGCCGTGGCAAAAGAAGAACCAACTGGGAGGAGACAAGCAGCAACCGTGAGGCAAAGGTATTGCTTCAGTGTTGGAGGCTGCGTCATATTGCAACTAAACGTGGGGCAGAAAGAATTACCTGCGTCAGGGGTGGGGGATTCAAGTCGCATCTCTGGAAGATACCGAACTTATACCAAGTATGGTATTTCACCACTTTTCGTTTTTCGGTTTACGTTGTTCAAACTTATACACACTCATGGACATGCCTATTTGTTTTTTATTCAAAGCCTGTCGAATTGTGAATCGAAGGATTATTTTACAAACGCACATAAAAGTACAAAAATGTTAAAAATGTATACTATTATTATTACTGATAAACATTTACACACCAGCTTTAACTCCTAAATCTAGTACTAAAAACGCTTATCAATAGCTGCAAATTAATTTCAGCGATGAATACCACATTTATCGTAGTAAAAACTCCGGGATTGAATTTCATGGAAACGCAAATGCTCTAGGATTCAAATCTCATCACGGTGAAATTAAATTCAATTATGTAAAAGGTTCAGAGCTCACAGGCACTCAGTGTTACGTCAGAAGCACATGGGGATGTCACACTGACAGCTTCAACACCTCTGGCTGCCATAAATACATAAACAAATAAATAAAGCATAGGTACCTACGTCGTACACCGTATCAGTTATTAATTGCGGCAGAATGAAATTGTGCATTATGCTACGTGATAACTGCGCGCCTCACAAAGTCCACTCTAAGGTGAAATGTTGTTTGTGTAAACTATTGCAATCCTCTCTAGTGTTTGGTAAAGCTTTTATGCATTTCAGCAGAAACAAAACTGTTGAATATGATAAGTCTGCTGAATCTAACGAATTATGTATCATAATGTTGTACATGGGGAGGAATAAATGCCATCTTATGTCACTGTAGAATTTTATAAATCCACTGAATTTCGTGAATCAAGCTTCAGAATGTTATACACGATGTACACGTACCATAAAATCTGATAAATCTGTTAATCTATTTAAGCAAAAGTGTAATGTTTAAAATGGTGAAGACTAAATATCATCTTACATCACTGTAGAATCTAATAAATGTGCTGAATCTGGTGCATCAAAGATCGTATACAGTCAGCTCTAAATACAAACTTACGTCACTATGGAATCTGATAAATCTGTTGAATCAAGAATCGTAATGTTATACGCGGTGAAGACCAAATGCTGTATTACGTCATTATAAAATCTAACAATTCTGCTGAATCTGGTGAGTAAAGAATCGTTATGTTATACACGGTGAAGACTACTTATCGTTTTACATCACTGTAGAATCTGAAAATCTGCTGAATCTAGCGAATCGAGGATCGTAATGTTATGTCCAGTGAAGACTAAATATCGTTTTATGTCGCTGTAGTACCTGTTGAAACTGGTGAATCAAGGATCGTACTGTTAGGTATACACGGTAAGCACTAAATACAACCTTACGCTACTGTAGAATCTGATAAATCTGCTGAATCTGGTGAACCAAAGATCTAATGCTATACATGGTGAAGACTAAATATCGTTTTACGTCACTGTTGTATCTGATAAATGTACTGAATCTGGGTAACAAGATTCGTAATGTTATACACGGTGAGCACTAAATACAATCTTACGTCACTGTAGAATCTGATAAATCTGCTGAATCTGGTGAACCAAAGATCTAATGCTATACATGGTGAAGACTAAATATCGTTTTACGTCACTGTTGTATCTGATAAATGTACTGAATCTGGGTAACAAGATTCGTAATGTTATACACGGTGAGCACTAAATACAATCTTACGTCACTGTAGAATCTGATAAATCTGCTGAATCTGGTGAATCAAGGATCGTAATGTTATACACGGTAAAGGCTGAATATCGTCTTGCTCTGCGATAACGTGCGAGGCTCGCATTTGGGAGATCCCAGGTTCCATACCGTCATGGATTTTTTTGTGGTTTGCAGGGCCAAAAAATGTTCCTTGTGAAGGGTAGTCTGGGGTCGGGGGATTTTCCGAAAAATCTTTGTGTCGCATCTTTGGAAGATACTAAACTCAAATACCATGTTTGGTACTTATCTGATACACACGGACATGTTTCCAAAAAGGCTTTATTTGGATTGAGGGCGCCTCAAAGCATATATTTCCCGTGAAGTCTCGGTATCAAGTTTTTGGGTGGAATGCAATACTTCCCCTACTTACTACACGCAGTATCCATAACACTTAGTTTTAAATTTTTGGAAACGTTATATAGCCTTTGATCATCTGAAAGAACACACACAGAGATTTTGTCTGTTTATAACATCATAGATACGTTAGTCATGTATGTGTATGTGTAAAGGGTAGAGAAAGTTGTGTGAGTGTAACACATGAGATGAACAAACGCTGTGGCAGAAATTGTGGCTGTTTACGCCAGTGTGGTGGTATTACTGTTTCACTGCGTGACGAAGAACACGGGGCAACCATTCATTTAGCAAGAAAAGCCCACAAGCAAATGACGTACGCTGGACCTAAATTAAATTACTGGCTGGCCCTGGTAGGTTTTGTGCGGGGGAGGGTATTTAGCCGACCATAACCCTGCAAGAAACAAACCGCCCCGGGTTTCATTCACGAGCAAGTGCGGACCAATTAATTAAGGGTGATTAAGTGAAGCGTAGGGAAATGAGGAACGGCACGATAAAGTGCTAGTAAAGGAACGCACCAACAATAAGACATAAGGGTAGATATCTAAACGCCTACCTTACTGCAAAACAGATGCGTCGAACATTAAGAAAATACTGCAGGTACACTTGTTCGGTTTAAAACCGAGAGACGAAGCTCGAATCGGGTACTTCCGTGAGCGCTCAGGGCAGCCAGGCTTTATTCATAAGACTGTGATATTCGTATAGTAGTTATAATGGGGAATACAACTATATACTTAAAAAATCTGATTGTTACACTTACACGACTTTCTCTACTCTTGTACAAACTATTTTTACAAACGCTTATTCTCCTTATGCTTCATGTTAATCGAGATATCGATATATCGAGATGTTAATCTTATTGCTAATTTTCTTGTAGATTCAAGGGGAATTGGTAGGCTTTAAGCGATAGTCAAATGTTTTAAGAGCTGGTTGCTATGTGGAGTATTGCATTCTCTATGCATTACCAGGACAAAAAAATGAATAACGAATTTGAGAAAAAGTATAAGTATTGGAATATTTAAGGAATAACAAGCAATATCTGGAAAATGGTTCACCCAATAAAAAAAATTTATATGACATAAATTGTGTATTTTAACGCAATCTACAGTTTTTGTGTAGTAAAAGTTTGTCTATCTCTAATGGTTTACCAGTTATGCAAACGTCGTTCACAATGAAGAATACTTTTGGAGACATTCACAGAAAATTCGAGATATACATTTCATTTGTCATGAAAGTATCTTAAACGTATGATATTTTAATCACAATCGTTAGAGCCATTTTTGAGAAATTTAAAATTTTCGAAAAATGTTCCATCTAAAGGGTAATCTGGGGTGGGGGATCTTCTTGAAAACTTTGTTGTCGCATCTCTGGAAGATACTGAACCTAAATACGAAGTTTGGTGTTTATTCGACTGTTCGTTTCTGAGTTATGTTGTTCACAGACAACAGACAGACAGACAGACAGACAGACAGACAGACACACACACACACACACGCACGCACGCACGCACGCACACCTACGGACATGTTTCCAAAAATGCTTTTTTTGGATTCAGGGGGTCTCAAAACATATATTACCGGTGAAATCTCGGTATCGAATTTTTGAGTGGAACACAATACTTCCCCCACTTACTATACGTAGTAGAGAAAGTAAAAAAACGAATAACGGATTCACATTTGAGAAAAAGTATAAGTGTTGGAAAATTCAAACGAATAACAAGCAATATCTCGGAAAAGGTTCACTCGACGAGAACAATGTATGACATATATTGTGTTTTAACTACATTTTTGTGTAGAAAACTTTTGTCTATCTCTTACAGTTTACCAGTTATGCGAAGGTCATTGAGAATGAAGAGGATTTTTGGGGGCATTCTCAGAAAGTTCAAGATATACATTTCATTTGCAATGAAAATATTTAAACATAGGATATTTTGATCCAAATCGTTAGACGCTTTGGAGAAAAAATCTTAATTTTCGTAAAATTCTCAATATAAATTCCTTTACATGGAATATTTTTGGAAAATTTTAATTTTCTCAGAAATGGCTCTAACAATTTTGATTAAAATATCCTATATTTAAGATACTTTCATGACAAATAAAATGTAAATCTTGAATTTTCTGAGAATGTCTCCAATAGTATTCTTTATTGTGAACGACTTTTGCATAACTCGTAAACCATAAGATATAGACAAACGTTTACTACATAAGAAATGTAGATCGCGTTAAGGGATGCAATTTATGTCATGTGCATTTTTTTATTGAGTGAACCATTTTCGAGATATTGCTTGTTACTCTCTTAAATTTTCCAATATTTACACATTTTTCAAATGGGAATTCCTTATTCATTTTTACTTTCTCTACTACGTATAGTAAGTAGGGGAAGTATTGCATTCCACCCAAAAATTCGATACCGAGATTTCACCGGAAATACATGTTTTGAGACCTCCTGAATCCAAAAAAAGCATTTTTGGAAACATGTCCGTGTGTGTGTCTGTGTGTGTGTGTGTGTGTGTGTGTGTCTGTGTGTGTGTGTGTCTGTGTGTCTGTGAACAGCATAACTCAAAAACGAACAGTCGGATAAGCACCAAACTTGGTATTTAGGTTCAGTATCTTCCAGAGATGCGACACGAAGGTTTTCAAGAAAATCCCCCCACCTCAGACTACCCTTTACATGGAAGGTGTTTCGAAAATTTTAATTTTCTCAAAAATGGCTCTAACGATTTTGATGAAAATATCATATGTTTAAGATAATGTCATGAGAAATGAAATGTATATCTCGAATTTTCTGGGAATGTCTCCAAAAGTATTCTTCATTGTGAACGACTTTTGCATAACTGGTAAACCATAAGAGATAGACAAAATTTTACTACACAAAAAATGTAGATCGCGTTAAAATACACAACTTATGTCATATACATTTCTTTTGTTGAGTGAACCGTTTTCGAGATATTGCTTGTTATTTCCTTAAATTTTCCAATACTTATACTTTTTCTCAAATTCGTTATTCATCTTTTTTATGTCCTTGACATGCAAAGAGAATGGAATGCGCCACATAGCAACCAGCGTTAAAATATTTGACTATCGCTTAAAAGCTACGATATTTCCCTTGCATCTACAAGAAAATTACCAATAAGATTGACATCTCGATATCTCGATTAACTTGAAGCATATGGAGAATAGGCGTTTGTAAAATTAGATTGTACAAGAGTAGAGAAAGTCATGTGAGTGTAACACATCAGATTTTTTTATGTCCTGGAGATGCAAAGAGAATGAAATACTCCATATAGCAACCAGTTCTTAAAACATTTGACTATCGCTTAAAGTCTACCATATTCCCCTTGCACCTACAAGGAAATTAGCAATAAGATAGTTTCTGCAAATGTTTATCTCGATTAACATGAAGTAGATGGTAAATTAAAATTAAATTGAGTTTTATTTATGGATGCTCTTTAACTGCTGTGGTTCTTAGCGTCCCATTCTATATTGGGCGTGAAAGACCGGTAATTTTGTTCAGCGGCCTCTTTATCAGGCTTGAGGTTCTCTTACGTGCCGTAAATCTACGACACTGGACCACCGGCTTTACTTCCCTTTCGAAGGAAGCCATGCTAAATATTTTTACGCCCGAAAAAATCCATCGTCCTCTGCCGGGTTTGAGCCTGCGACTTTGGGAACTAGGGTTTGTAAAAATAGTTCGTAGAAAATAATTGAGTGCATCACATAGATTTTTAGTTATGCTGTTCAGAGATATACAAACTCACAGACACACATACCAACATTACCTAAAAATGCTTTTATTTTAAATCAGGTTTCTCAAAATATGAATTTTTTGTGAAAGCTATCGAATTTTTGGTGTGGTTTCCTACACCTTCTCTAGCTACTGTGTATGTGGTAGAGAAAGTAATAAGGTTTCGTAAGGTTATAGAAGGTATATAATACTAAACAAAAGTAGGTTGAGAAAATCATGTAAATGAAACACATCAGATTTATTTTCTCGTGGACGAAACTTCAACACCATCACGTAGCGACCCCTTTTAAAACATTTAATTACCTTTTCTTAAAGCCACTGTAGTCTTTATCTCTTACCTACAACGAAATATGCAATGAAATTTATCTTTGCAAGCTTTGTGTTTTAGATGTAAAAATAGGCTTTTGTAATGGTGGGTAGAGAAAGTTATGTAAATGCAGCACATCGTATTCAAGCCCCAGTGATCAATTGGTAATATCAGCGTTGTCCTAAACGCTCGAATACCTGATACCTAACTCCCTCAGGGATAACCTACTAGTAACGTCAACAGACAAAATCTGCCTTCAAGATGTTACTGGTGGGATGTGAGAGTACAAACAACGCTGCGTGGTTTTAACGGTCCATTTAAAATGGGTTATTCCAAGCTTTGTGAAATGAAGAGCTAGTCAATGTGGCGCATGTCCAAAATCAACATTTAGACGTTCCTTTGCTTGATTTACGACTGCAGTATAGGCTACAAGCATTACTAAGTCAAAACATTTAGCAAGGCACAAAATATGCTTTCTTGTGTCACTGAACTTTCTTGGATCCGCTTTGGAAATTTAAACGAAATTCCTGCTAACATCTCCAAACATATCATCTCTTCAAATTATCAATACAAACAGTTACTTCTAGTGTACAGTCCGGTGCAGAAAAAAGTGCCGAAGCTTTTGGTTTCCTATAGTGTTTTTCTTTATTTAATGTTGGCAGAATCTCATTATCAGTTGTATTCCACACCTACCCAAATGTGCTAATGTCTTAGCTTTAACAAAATGAGAGACGAAAGGGATCAGAAACGCAAGCATTTTACCTGAATGGCTGCAAGATACTCACCAGACATTTGCCGAATCTGTCCATCTCTTATTGGTTTGATGTCAAAAGTCTGGCACTGAAACCCTAACCAATGAACAGTGGTTGATTTCCGGCTAGGAGCGAAGGAAGGCGATGGAAGGGGCTAAGCTACCAATAGTAAGTAGGGGAAGTATTGCACATCCAGCAATTCAGTATCGATATTTCACCAGAAATACAAGTTTTGAAGCATTTTTGTAATAGTTACATGCGTGTGCTGTGAACAGCATAATTCAAAAACGAAAAGTCGGATACACATAAAACTTCGTACTTAGGTTCAGTATCTTTCAAAGATGCGACACAAACATTTTCAAGAAAATCCCCTCACTCCATACTACATTTTAAATGGAACATTTGTCGAAAAATTGTTTTTCTCAAAAATGGCTGTAACGACTTTGATTAAAATAGCCTATATGAAAGATATTTACATGAAAAATAAAATTATATATTGAATTTACTGGGAACAGCTTTTGAAGTCCCCTTCATTTGTAAGGAGATTTGTATAATCTTGTTTAACTTGTAAATGTTAAGCGATAATCGAAGCTTACTACATCCAAAATGTATATTACTTTAAAACCCACAATTTACTTAAAATAAGTTTTCTAGTGGCAGAAGTATTTTGCGAGAAGTATATAACATAAATGGTGTGTTTTAACGAAATCAACATTTTTTGTGTAGTAAAAATTTTTGTCTATCTCTTACGGTTTACCAGTTATGCGAAAGCCATTCAGAATGAAGAGGACTTTTGGGGATATTTCCAGAAAACAGACATATGATGGCTCTCTACATTTACAGAAACAGATACATGGTGCTTAAAAGGGTGTATGATCACCACGGACAGCTATGCATGCTCTGCATCGTGCTCCCATGCTGGCCACAAGGTTGGTAAGCAGTTCTTGTGGTAGGGCGTTCCATTCCTCCACCAGCGCTGTTGACAACTGCTGGATGGTCGTTGGTGCATGTGGATGTGCTGCAACGCGTCTCTTTAAAGCATCCCACACGTGTTCGATGGGATTTAAATGGGCAAAACGGGCAGGCCAGTCCATTCGCCGAATATCCTCTCGTTCCAAGAGATCCTCCACCTGCGCTGTTCGGTCTGTGTAGTCGCCGTGCCACTGTGTATCGTGAGATTGCGTGCCTAGCTGTCCTGTTAAATGTGGTTGCAATTGCACCCGCATTTTGTCGTGGATTCCTTCTTGCTTGTTGCACAATGTAGCGGTCATCTGCTGCTGTAGTTGAGCATGGTCACCACCACCTCTCCTTGGGACAGCTGTGCCTGTGGTTTGTAAGGTTCCCCATGCACGTGAAACAATGCTGTGAGCAATTCCAAACTTCTGAGCAACACTCGTTACACTTGGCCCTTCTTCCAGTTTCCCGATGATTCTGTGTGAAGTCATCCAAATGGTGTCTATGGGCCATGTTATAATGAAGAGCACCACTACAGTACACCGTAACAGCTCTTTAAGTGCCATACACCGTCTTGTCCTGTTTCGTCAACTGCCCCATTTTCGGGACCAGACCCATTTGGCACTATAGGCTCGCTACACTACCGTCATGTGACGTCCAGCTTTCTGTGTCCTACGTGTAGCGAGCTACACAGCCTCTGGCAACATACTCCCGCATCTTCATCCACTTCCACCAAGTAGTTCATTTGTTATGTTAATTTATCCATTTCGTCCACAGAGTTTGCACACCAGTGTATTTTATTGAGTGCTTCTCAATAAGTGCCCCATCTGTGGTACTGTGAACATGCAAATGGTAATCGACTTCTTGCCCGCATGTCTGGGGATGATGGTTGCGATGATCCACGTTTGAATCTTCTCCGGAAAAACAAGGTTCTTTACACGTCCCCAAAAGTTGTATTCCGAGGAAATGAGGGCCGGAATTCTAGGAAAATGCCCTGTTCTTACATCGGTTATTGAGACTTCTCGCACGTGCAAGCTGTAGTGGAGGGGAGCTCCATCTTGCTGAGAGTAGACACGCCCCTTCACACGTTCAATATCATTCAACTAAGCGAAGCATCCATGCATAGTAAACATGACCATTTTTGTTATTTTGGGCAAAAATAAAACGACTAATGACACAGTCATGCATCACATCAAAGTTTTTGATATACAGGTTTAATTGTTATGATCTAATCTGAGTTAAGTGATGTCGCTTGCTCGTAATGATCTTTTAAAAACCCGTTGTTCTTTTATGGAAACCCTGTATAAGACGTACAAATGATTAAATTTATCAACATATAGACCTCAGGTAGTCAAGTTATTGGGAAACTTGATTCAGAGTTGTAAACGTCAGTGCTCTATGGATCTTGGGCTCCCCATGCCAATGCTCTTACCGCTTGAGCTGCCGTATGTGAATTAAACCTGCAAGATTATCACAAATATTACAGACATAACTCAAAGGCGACTTGCAATGTTTATTTGTATATGTTAGCTGTGATTTCGGACTTGTTGTATTGTAGTTTAATGCAAGTGAACATTGTTTTGTTTGTTTCAGACACGGCCGCCAGGATAGCATGGGATCTAATAAAACTACTGTTTATAATGGCTGCCGCTACGCTGTGCTGACCGCAGTTATGCTTACACCTTCGTAAGTCAGTATACAATAATACAGAATTTGTTTGTTTTCTTTAATTTTTTGGTACGATATTTACTCAAAATTAATAATTTGAATTTATGTACAGTTACGCACAAAAATGTTAAACAGCCCCTCCCACTTATAGTATCAACCTTTACCTCTCTTGATTTTGTGTTAAAGAGGTATTAAAGATTTTAACCAGACAAGTAAAGTATCTTTCACCCCAAACATAAGCCTCATATTTAAGATCTACATTGGCTGGGTTCGGGGTGGGGCTTAATTTAAAAAACGTTCAGGCTGAAAATAAAGACAAAAAAAAACCCTTATTACATTTAACATCTGCAATTTATTTATAAGGTAAATGCATGAAACATACCTAGGGTATTTTAATCAAAATAAAAGGATAGCGAAACAATTTTCAGCGTAAAGGTAAAATAAAGACGAGAAAAATTTATTCCTTGTTTGATCCGCGATGTTTAGCTGTCCAGAACAGTATAATTATCGCAGCATGTCAACATCTATTGTAGTAGTAACAGATAATAAATAAAAGTTCGCTTCGGCCAATGCATAACGTTACAATAACAGGCGAGCTGCAAATTCCGCCAACTCCCTCCGTTCGCCCACACCTAGGATATCTTGGACAGAGTGGAGTTATAAGGGAGGCATGTAGTCAATAACGAAGTATGCCGTCAACATGCTGCTTACTTCACGCTATTCCAGGACCTCAACTGGCACTGCTTCTGTTAAATGGGTCTTCAATTAGTCCCAAGGTCCTGGGTGCATTTTTTACCAGTCTTACCAGCAAGGAAAACATACCCATGTCGGCACCGAAAATCGAAACGAGATCCTTTCTCACCCCAGGCAGCAGATCTTCTGCACAAATAATAATAATAATAATAATAATAATAATAATAATAATAATAATAATAATAATAATAATAATAATAATAATAATAATTTTATTTAATACAAAATTGGACATTAGGGTCCGGGCCGGGTGGCACAGTATAAACTCTTCTGGGGCCCGATCTGAGGGGAACACCTAACCCACTGCGACCATTTCGATGTATTGAGGCTGCACCCACCCCGGGGGGCACGGATGAGGTGAAGGAGCCATAGAAGATCGCAAGGCCGTAGACAGACAGCTCCACAGAAACACGCAGAGGTCCCTAACATTTCCAGTTTGAACACCCACACACCAGTGGCGACTAATCCCAAGAAGGCGACGCAGCGACCCTGACGGGCTGGACAGTTCACTCTGGCGTTCACGGGGAGATATATTTTCTACGCTCATGCATCCACGCCGTGTATCCGGAACCGCCAGCACCACAGGGCGTGAAAGCACACTTTAAACGTGAAATGGAGATGAAATGAGAGGAGGAATGAGATATCGTGGTAGAATACACCATCCCGGCATTCGCTTTGGCGATCAGAAAACCACAAGAACTCCGGTCACTAGGAATGGAACCCGAAATCTCCCGAATGCGGGACACAGAGGTTGCCCCTGTCATCCCTGTCGGTGATCGGGCCAGGTAGTACAGTATAACATACTCTTGGATTCAGTTAAAATCGGGCGGGCCGGACCGAACCTAAGAATTTCACCTAAGTAGTCCTCTTGTCCGTATCACACAAGCATTTCATTGAGAAATGTTTGTTGCCCGAGATTTTCTTCAGGTTAGACAAGGGAGCACGCGCGTGAGGCTGTGTGAGAGGAATTTCCGATAGGAGCATTGACCTCTAATTTTTTGGGGGGGGGGATAATGCTAATTGTGCAGTAATGTCCCTAAAGTAATAATATATCAAAGCAAAAAGTCTGATGTCATACACCCATATCTCTTTCTCCACTCTCTATCGCTTATTGTGGATATACAAATTATTCCTACGAAAGTTTATTTTCCTGTCTACTTCATTTTAATGCAGATAAACCGTTACAGAAACAGCTACATTACACATTTCGTTATAGATACAAAGAGAACAGCGATAGTCAAATGTTTAACAACTGGACGCTATATGCTGACCTTAAAATTCCATACTGTTTCCATGACATCACGAGAAACAACTGAATATCGGCAGGACTTGAAAAGAATTATAAAGTATTGAAAAAATCGAACCATTAATAACGGTTATCGCAGAAAAGAAGTTATTTTAATTAAATTGTCTGTTTTAAAGAGACTTTTATTTTTGTCTGGTACGCTTTCGTCTATCACTTGTTTATCAGTTATACAAGATTATACAAAATTCCTTCCAAATGAAGAGGACTTTACGGAATATACCCAAAAAATTCAAGACATATATACCTTAATATGATATTTTAATAAAAATCGTTAGAGCCATTTCTTAATTTCGAAAATTGTTCCATGTAATAGATAGCTGGTGTGCGGGAATGTTCTTGAAAATCTTTGTGCAGTATCTTTTGAAGATACTGAACGTAAATACTAAGTTTGGTATTTATGCAACTTTTCGTTTTGGGTTATATGTTAACAGACACACAAATACCGACCTTTTTCTGAAAATGCTTTGTTTTGGAATCAAGGGGTCTCAAAACATGTATTTTTGTGCATTCTGATATGGACATTTTGGCTGCAATGCAATAACTTCTGCACGTACTATGTATGTTGTAGACAAAGTAAAAATGTATATCTCTTTAAAACGCACAATTTATTTAAATAGCTTTTAGTGTGGCACCAGGCATTTCGGAAACATCCGTTTGAAGTTTTCAACACCTTTATCATTTTTAAAGAACTGTCGCTATTTAGTTGTTTCTCACGTCATGGAAAGACTAGGATATTTAAGACCAATATATAGTGGCCCACTTTTAAACAAGTGACTATCACTCTAGCTTTCTGTATCCTTTTTGTATCTACAACGAAATATGTAGAGCAACTATTTCTGTATTCAATTAACACAAAGGAAATAGAAAAACAGACTTTTGTAGCAATATTGTGTGGAAACTGTATAAAAATAAACGATAGTGGGTAGAAAAAGTCGCATATAAAACTTTTTTTTGAAGTAGATGTTATCTTTACGTTGTTTGCACCACGTATGGAAGCCAATTTGAGAAAGGTTTGTATTGTAACTTGTTTGCAACACGCTTTTGAGCGTCAATTTGAAAATGTTGTATTGAAACAGTTATATATTATATTTCAACTGTTGGGGAGCCGAACTTGTATTAGTTGCAACCGCACGTATAGTAAACAGTTTCCGGTAGGCTTCGCCATAAGTTTAAAAATATTAACTTTGTAATTTAACTGTTTCTTTAAATATTATATATTTATGTTTGCCTCGGCTGCGTCAGTATTATTGTTAGAGACACGTTTCTCTTAGCAGGGTTGTGATGTGATTAAGAATGTAGGCTTACACAGATTATAATTTTACTTCACTTCTTTTATTAATACTTGATACGATTAAAATAAAACTTCACTGATATAGAGAGCTGTGAGATTCTGTTTATTAATTAATTACACTTTTTAACACGTAAAATATTTTTCGTTTCACACGAATACGTATTAAATCTCTCGAGGATGTGTCTTGCGTCGAGTTAGGAACACCGTTTGCAGGCAACTGAATTGATTTCAACCTTATAAACTTGTAAATTTCTGTATTTCAAGTCTCTGATTGGCTAATCCTACTCTAATAGAATACCTTCATTTAACTAATGCTTTTTTGGTTGTTGATTGGCTATTTTTAAATTGTCTAAAAATTTACATTATTGTTGCTCCAATAATGATTGGTAGCATTTAAACTTTCAAATTCATTATTGCCTCAAGGTTACCTCATTGTTACCTCATTGTTAGCAACCTTTAACTTATTATTCTCACAGCCCCTACATTATTAAATTAGGTAATATATTCACATAACATTATTAAACATGTTTATAATAATATAGGCATATGCAATGACTGTTACATACATTTTACAAATTATTACATACACATATTGCTTCAAGGCGGGCTGTTATTGAATTTACATATTATATAATTAGACTGAAATCGTTTAAGTGTTAAAAATACTGCCTCAGTTTCTAAACCAATGACCCATTTTCTATAACTCTTCCATACTCTCTTCACTAATTCATGACTCATTGCTGATAACACATTTTTACTTGGCTAAAATTTGTTTGAAAAATTAATGAAAGTAGATCAATACGTACACTCGGTAAATTTAAAACTGGCCGACGTTTGGGAGACCGAGCTTGAATCAGGTACTGCCCTACATACGACTTAGCATATAATTGTAGTAGTTATAATGGGGAACACAACTATAATCACAAAAGTCTTCCGAGAAAGCAATTCATATACGAGATTTCAAACAGACAGATGTTTCAGAGTGTTACAACGCTGTAACCAAAACACACTTTATTGATTTATGGTTGTAAAGTGGAGTGTGACTAAAGCTTGTTGTAGTGGTACGTTACTGCAGCACTCTTAGCTCAGTGGTAGAGAGTTAGCTTATTGTTCCTGAGGTTGCAAGTTGAAATCTCATTGGAGCTACTCATTTCCCCCGTTTTAATTTTAAATACATGAATGACATATAACAGGTTTTCCTCGTTTTGTGTGTGTGTGCAGTTTAGTTAGTAGTCCGTCATACCAGGAGGTGGCAACCATGACATTAACTCACCAGTTCAGAGGAGACTTCGTACTCAATTTAATTTCATAACCACACATTTCAACATTAATGTCTTATATTTGTAAGTAAAATGAAGGAATACAAGCAATTTTATTTAAACAAAGATTAAAACAGTTGTTAAAAATAGGAGATGACAATCCACAAAGGAGAATCGAACTAGAGACAGCATAACCAAGCTCCACGCCAAGCACGGTGTGGAGGTAGTCCAAATCAGTGCATTGCGGTTTGTATTATACACTGCCGTTTGTGAAAATTGCAACACCAGGAAGGAAACGCATGAATGCAATAGCACAGGTTAGGAACATGACAAGTAACAAATGATAAACTATGCATGACCTTTGAGCCCTAATATTCAGTATTTGGTGTGGCCTCCATGCGCTGCAATTAGAGCTGCTGTACGCCCTGACAGTGAATCAAAAAGGTTCTGAGTAAGTTCCTGAGGGATTTCCCTCCACGCATTTTGTATTCGAGTCCACAAATCCGTGACACTGGTTACTGGTGGACCGTGGTGCCGACCAACCATATCCCAGACATGTTCGATGGGCGACATGTCCGGTGAACGTGCAGGCCAGGGAAGCAATGGTACCCGTCGCTCTTCGAAGAAGGCTTATACATTGCTCGCAATATGTGGCCGGGCATTGTGCTGTTGAAATGTGGCTTGTGGAGATCCCTGAAGCAGGGGAGTAGCTCAGGCTCTACAACCACTGTTAATTACCGCTTGCTGTTCAAAGTACCCTCAGTTCGTAGGATTCGAGATCGGTTGTTGTAACCAATGGCGTCCCAAACCATCACACCTGGTGTTTGTTCGCTATGCCGCTCAACAATGCAGCCCTCCAGGCTGCGCTCACCACGGTACCGCCGGACACGCATGCGGCCATCACTGTAGGACACGTTGAAGCGGGACTCGTCCGAAAAGACTACATTTTGCCACTCAGCACCCTAGTGGCGGTGTTCACGTACCCATTGCCGTCGGAGGAGCTTGGGTTTCTGGACAACGAAAGCCGACGTAACGGCATGCATGTAACCAGTCCAACCTGCAGCAGACGATGACGAACCGTTGATGCAGACAAGTTCACACTTGTTGCAGTGCTCCAGCGTCGAGCCAACACTGTGGATGAAGCTGTACGGTCCGTTATGGCCATGCGGACAAGATGACGGTCATCCCGTGCTGTGCTCATGTTCCGTGGTCCAGTACCCGCTCTTCGCTGCGTACGACCTTCATCTATCCACTGCTTCCACACACGCATCACCTTCGTAGCAGCATGCCCTGTACGAGCCGAAATGTCACGGTATGACAAACCCGCTTGCCGGAGACCGATCATTCTGCCTCGTTCGAACTCACTCACATGCCGATATGGCTCCCTTTGACGTTAACGAGGTATACTGGCACTCACTTTATTGTTCCCACCTTGTTTGACAGCTCTGTACTGACTACACTGGGCGCAACACTGACCTTGTCGGACCGACACGAGAAGGCTCTGTTCGGCCTAGGTGTACCCCATGTCTCTGCAAACCGAATCACTTATTCCTTGCACACTCTTGTACACTTCCACCAAGTTTGGAGTTATTCGGGTAATTCTTTCTTGGTGTTCCAATTTTCACAAACGGCAGTGTGGTTAGCCAAAGCGATACACAGAAGTTGACGGCTGTGAAGCCCGTGCTCGAAGGGACTGAAAAAATTTGATTGCTCAAGCTTTTAGTTTGACCGAGTGTACATAAAGCATGAATGTATATCTAAGGAGAAATTAATTGTAAAAACTTCATTAGTTTCTGAGCAAATGTATCTATTATGAATATTTTTGAAATAAGGTATTTTAACTCCCCTGAAATGAACTAGATAGTATTGCACCTATGTAACATTTCTATGGAGATGTGTTATAATCTGCTCTGTTGCAGTATCGTGACACACATCCGGCGGCCGGAGCTCGTGACGTCAGCATCTGAGGGATGACTAGCTGGAAGAGTGTGCGTGGTGCTGCAACAAAAAAAAAGTGTTTTGACTGTCCGAATTAAACGTTTATGTACAAAGAAATGTATATCTTTGTAATTTGATATAAAATATCTCTCACGTCATAGTCTCAAATGTGTATATATCTAATGTGTGGATATTGTTATCTTTGTTATGTAATGGAAATGTTCTCTTTTTGTATGATATACTTTAAAAACATAGTTATATGTATGTAAATTAAAATAAACAGAGAAGAATTTAATGATATATAACTTCACTTGTGATCATTTCCTATTATATCTTTACACTCCTAGAGTGTGTAAGTGATTTAGCAGGGACCATCAACTTGTTGCTGTATGGTGCACGAGTAAATTGCTCGCTTTACTCACGTCTGTCTTTGAAAGACAAATAAGCATGCTTGCCAACTTTTATGTTTTGTCCGTAAAATGTACGGGAGTAGACACGTTTTTACGGCTTTGTGGGCAGACCCAAAGTATTACAATTTTAACCACGTACATAAAAATTCTATGGTATTATATTGTAACTTAAGATTATAGACTGAATAGTATACAGTACTATGACAGGCCAGCACTTATTTGTGTGTCTTTCCTTCTTCACGATGGTGGTTCCCCTTCATTGGGCTGCAACAAAACGCATAGCTTGCGGATTTAAAATTTGATTTTAGCACAGTAACCTCCAGTAAATGGGCGCGAACATTCAGTAACGTTGTGAACTGTATCAACTGTCTCAGGGATTTCTATGTTGTACGTACTGCAGGATATACGTTTGCCATTTTTCGGACAGTTTTGTAATGGATTAGAAGTATGTGTATGGCCTAGCAGGTGCAGTTATTTGCTTTACTACGTGTTTATTGTGGTACCAGGAAGAATTTAAACATGTGTGATAAAAATAAATAGTGCTGCCTGGTCTTCGAGAATTCTTGTAAAGCTGAATTATAATTTATTTTACATGTATTGCACTGAACACTTTACGCGTTTTAGATTTGAATGTCATCGCAAAATTATTACTGGACAATGGAAAGTTTTACTGGTTTCAATTTGAGTAAATTGGTAAGTATTAAGGATGAACCGTGAGTGATTCTGCAATCACAGCAAAGTTATGCTGTGCGGTGAAGTAGGTTGTTGCTTCACGTATGGAAAACCAATTTGAAGTATCAGTTGTAATGTAGTTCAACTGTTGGGGAGCCGAACTTGAAGTAGTTACAACCACACGTATGGTACCCGGTAGCCTTCGTTCCAAATTTAAAAATATTAACTTTGTAATTTGACTGTTTCTTTAAATATTATATATTTATGTTTGCCTCGGCTGCGTCAGTATTTATTTTTAAAGACATGAATGTCTTTGCAGGGCGTAGTGCGGCTAAGAATGTAGGCTTATATAAATTATAATTTTTAATTCACTCCTTTTTATTAATGCTTGACACGATTTAAATAACACTTCAATGATATAGAGAGCTGTGAGATTCCTTTATTAATTACTTGCAGTTTTTAACACGTAAACTATTTTCGTCTCACACGAATACGTATTAAATTTCTCGCGTCCGGTTAGGAACACTGTCTACAACCAAAGCGTCCGGTTATGAGCGCTGTCTACAAGCAACTGAACTTTTAATTTGTACATTTTTGCTATGTTTCAGTTTTTGATTGGCTAATCCTACTCCAATAGAATACCTTCATTTAACTAAAGCTTTTTTTGGCTGTTGATTAGGTATTTTATAAACTGTCACTAAAATTACATTGTTGCTTCCAAGAATCACAAGTAGTATTGTTAAACTTTCAACTTCATTATTGCCTCAAGGTTACCTCATTGTTAGCAACTTTTAACCTATTTTTCTCACAGCTCCTACATTATTAAATTACTTAATACATTCACATAACATTATTACACAGGTATACAATAATATAAACATATACAATGACTGTAATATACACTTTTTATATCTTCTTATATACACATATTGCTTTAAGGCGGGCTGTAATTGAATTTATATATTATATAATTGGACTGAAATTATTTAAGTCTTAAAAATACTGCCTCAGCGGCAACTGAATCAGTGCATACAAGGTACTCCATATTTTAAGGGAAATGGAATAAAAATGGACTCGTGATACTCACAAGACTTTCTCTACCCATTATAAGCTAACTAGTTGTCACCCGATATCCGTGAGTACACTACGTAAGTAAGGGTTTTAAATTAATGATAGGAATGGTTTTTAAAAGTCGTGAGTAGTCCACAATTTTCTGTCCTATTTAAAGTAAGGGTGTTTAAAGTTTTGTTCAGATAGATTCAACAGTGCAAATTTGCACATAAAGGGTTGAACGTATGAGATGGGGTAGTAAGGTATGCCATAACTTTCAAGTGTACAAATTTATATCCTCGATGTCAGAGCAATGTAGTTTGTCTATAGGTGTTGAAAATAAACATATGGGTAATCAAGCTGTTATATGACTGAAAACAAGAGTAGATAAGTTTTTGAAGCTGTAAGTTAACTTATGATTTTTATCAGGTCCTACTGTATAACTGTACAATATATTGAACAGATAGGTTAAACAGTGCAGATTCAGAAATACTTTTACAAACTTCGGGTATGGGTTCCTCACACCAAAAGAAGGGAAAACGTTCATATGAACACATGTCCCATAATACTTGGTTTTCGCGTTATTCCTGTCACAATGAAAGTGTGAGTTCAACGGGGTCCAACGTCAAAACTTCATTTCTCTATGCATGCATAGAAGGCGTTGACCCATTGTACTACATACGGTAGATGGCGAAGTGTTGCCATGGAGACTTGTTTACATTTGTCATTTGTCATTAGTCTGTCTTCAACGTTTCAATTGTGTACATGTAGTGAGTTAACTGCACGTGTTTCGTTCCACCATGGCTGGATATTCATTTCGTGAACAGGCAGATATGATTTTTATGTATGGTTGCGCGAATGGTAATGGACGCGAGGTTACATGGCCCTATCAGATGGAGTTTCCAGACCGAAGACAACCGAGTCATCCAACCTTTGTCGCTGTTTATCGTCGCCTTGCTGAGACAGGAACCGTTGCACCACGGACTATTGATCGAGGAAGTCCAAGAGTTGTTCGTACGCCGGAACTCGAAGAACAGATGTTAAAGTGTGTCGAAGATGATCCAGGTATCAGTACAAGACAATTGACTGTGGCATCTGGTACATCACACGTGGCAGCATGGAGGGTACTTCATGAGCAGCTCCTGTATCCATATCATATTCAACGTGTGCAGGGCCTTTCGCCTGCCGATTATCCACCACGGGATAACTTTTGCCGATGCTCTGTAGCACAGTCAATCCATTGTTTGTCTCGTCAGTTTTGTTTACAGACGAGGCAACGTTTGGGAGAGGTGGAGTTACTAATTTCCACAACGTAAACGTATGGACAGATCGTGATCCTCATGCTGTACATCAGGCTAGACATCACAACAGTTTAGTCTGAATGTGTGGGCTGGCATTGTAGGTGACTGTCTGGTTTTACCAGCACGTCTTACTGGTGCTGTCTACAGGGACTTTATACAGCACACTCTTCCCGACTTACTTCACGAAGATGTGCCCCTGCGAATACGAAAAAAACATATGGTTTATGCATGATGGGGCTATGACACATTTTAGTCGCATTGTTCAAGATGCACTGACTGGTATCTACAATGACCAATGGATAGGCAGAGGAGAACCAGTTCCATGGCCTGTACGTTCTCCCAACCTCAATCCTGTGGATTTTTACCTCTGGGGGCATCTTAAATCATTGGTTTATGGGGCAGCCATCCCGGATGCAGAAACGCTTCATCGACGTGTCATGGAAGCCTGCGAAACCATTCGACAGCATCACGGAGTTTTTGACAGGGTGCGACATTCCATGATTCGACGAGTACAGGCATACATAGAAGTAAGAGGAGGACATCTCGAGCGTTTATTATGAGTTTTGTGTGTTACAAGTGTACCACTGTGTTGAACACCTCCTAACGAGAAAACAAAGGATTATGGGACATATGTTCATATGAACTTTGTTCCTTCTTGTGGTGTAAGGAACCCATACCCGAAGTTGTAAAAGTATTTCTGAAACATCCTGTATATGTAGATATGAAATTACAACTATATATAGGAAAATTACAACTCTGCATAAGCTACCTCTAACTTATTTTCAACTCCTTATATATAATATGTGTACAATATATAAGGGGTTGAAAATATGTTAGAGATAGCTTTTGGAGAGTTGTAGTTTTCCTTTAGTCCTATAGTTCGTTTTAAGCCAAGGCCACAACCGACTTATATGCGTATCGGCCAAGACGGCAGTGACTTCGGTATTATGCCACTGCGCGGAAGCGTCTCAGCAGGTGTCAAGGGTACGTTTAGCAGCTGTGAGCTGTCTCAGTCGTTGCTTTGTCTTCGTGCTGTAAAGTGTTTCGACAATACGTGTGTTGTGTTCCATTTCTTTAGGAATGTTATTAGTACATGTAAATGCCTGCCAACAAATTCACGCTTGAGCAGCGTATTTCTATGTACGATACATATGTGAAAACTGAATCATGTAGACAGATGTGTAGACAATTTCCTGGTTATCCAGTTCCTGGTAGAGACACTGTGAGATGTTTGGTCAATAAATTTAGAATAAGGGACCGCTAAACGCTAAAAAATAAAGTTTATAGGAACAATCCCCACACATAGACGAACTTAAGGAACTTAAAAGCATGTGAATGGTAATATCTTCATGCAGATGGACACCACTTTCAACAACACTTATAACAAGGTTAGTACTTGTTACATATATGTTACTATCACTCGTGAGTAAGAAACGCGGGAGTTACGGAACGGAAAACCCCGCATTGTAGTAGACTGTGTGCAGAACACGCATTCGCGCGATGCACGGCCTTGGCATAAAACGAAGGCACTGCATAATAAACTGTTGACTAGATAGGCCAGAAGATGGTGATTTGTATGTTAGGGGTGCAAAGATGAAGCTTTTGATACTTTAAAGCTAGCTGGTGTTTTTTCCTTTTCCAGATTTTAAGCCCCAAGTATACCAAATTATGACAAAATCATAGCATACTCTTGATAACAACATTCAGGGAAAAACAAAAGAGGAAAACTTGTTCACATCAACCATATGCAACTACACTCCTTCAATAACTAAATTTGAAGATATTTTAAGCCTCTTACTTACCCGTTTGGGTGCTAGTCATTAAAAATGACTCACGTTAGGACTTAAGAGCCAAAACTAACCTCTGATTTTTACGTTAAAAGATATGTAAGTTTTTCCCGTGATGTCATGGGAACAGTATGGAATTTTAAGGCCAGCATATAGCGTCCAGTTATTAAACATTTGACTATCGCTGTTCTCTTTGTGTTATAACGAAATGTGTAATGTAGCTAACTAACCATTTTGCAAAAGTTTATTTTGGATTAAATGTAGTAGATAGAAAAAAAAATGTTATGCGTTGCGCTCACATGGCTTTCTCTAATCCTATAAAACTATTTTTACAAACGCTTATTCTCCATATGCTTCATGTTAATCGAGATGTTAATCTTATTGCTAATTTTCTTGTAGATGCAAGGGGAATATGGTAGGTTTTAAGCGATAGTCAAATATTTTAAGACCTGGTTGCTATGTGGCGCATTCCATTCTCTTTGTATGTCCAGGATATAAAAAAAAAAACGAATAACGAATTCCCATTTGACAAAAAGTATAAGCATTGGAAAATTCAAAGAAATAACAAGGAATATCTCGGAAATGCTTGCCTCGAGTAAAAACATGTATAGGACATAAATTATTTGTTTTAACGAGATATACATTTTCTATTTAGTAAAACTTTGTCTATCTCTTACGGTTTACCAGCGATGTAAAAGTAATTCAGAATGAAGGGGATTTTGGGAACATTCCCTTAAATACAAGACATACATTTCGGTTGCCGTAAAAATATCTTAAACACATGATGTTTTAATTAAAAACGTTAGACCATTGTTGAGAAAATCAAACTTTTCGAAATATTTTCCATTTATAGGGTAGTCTGGAGTGGGGAGATTTTATTCAAACATCTTGTGTCGTATCCTTAGATGATGCTAAACTCAAATACCAAGTTTGTTATTTATCCGACTTTTCGTTTTTGAGTTATGCTGTTCACAAACTGACATACAGGCACACACGCGTACATGTTTTCAAAAATGCTTCATTTGGATTCAGGCCACCTCAATATTTCCGGTGAAATCTCAGTATCGAATTTTTTGGTGGAATGCAATACTTCCCCTACTTACTATACGTAGTAGATAGAAAGATAAGATTTACTAAGAATAGTTTGTATATCCACTAATAAAAATGGAGGTTATAGAAGGTCAAGTGTATGTATCATATCAGATTTTTAGAAAAAGGTCCGTGGGCGTATGTGTCTGTGAAATGCTTAACTCAAAAACGAAAAGTAGGATAAATAGCTTCCAGGATGGGTCACGAAGATTCTCAAAAAAATCCCCCAACCCAAACTACCCTCAATATTGAACCGTTTTCGAAAGTTTTTATTTCCTAAAAAATGGCTCTAATGAATTTTTATTATAATAGTGTATATTAAGGGTATTTGAATGATAAATAAAACGTATCCGTTGAATTTTTTGGAAATAGCCTGTGGATTCAACTTCATTCGGAAGGAGTTTTGTATAATCTTGTATAACAGGTAAACGTTAAGCGATAGCCACAAAATGAAGATCTCTTTAAAACAGACAATTTATTTGAAATAACTTGTTTGTGGCATCAGCCACTTCCGAGATATCCATTACTAATGGTTCGACTTGTTCAATACTTTGTCATTCTTTTAAAGTCCTTTAAACATTCAGCATGGAATTTTAAGGCCAGCATATAGCGTCCAGTACTTAAACATTTGACTATCGCTGTTCTCTTTGTATCTATAACGAAATGTGTAATGTAGCTGTTTCGGAAAGTTAAAAAAATAAGTAAATAGGAAAATAAACTGGCGTAAAAATAATTTGTATATCTACTAGGGGTTAGAGGCGAGAGAAAATCGTGTGAATGCAAGAAATAGGGTTTTTTCCCTTAATGTATTGAAAATAGACATGCTTAGAAGTTTTTCGATTCAACTCTTTTTCTTACCAGAGCAAATTTTGATCTCACAACTAAGCGTTTATAACACTGATTGCCTATGTTGTGCGCAACTAAGCAGCGTTTGTTTAATTTGAAATTATTCCAAGCTAAGAGCAGACTTTTGTGCTACAATCGCATTATATACTTCCATATCTGCTCTGAAGTATATTCATAAATCACTTCCTGTTGATCGTAATCAGGTATGAGAAGCCTTAACCAGTGGATTTAAAGGTATCTACCTCAAACCATTATCGCTAAAAAGAATGCAAACAACAACTGCTAAGTGTCACTGCAGGCAGGTAAAAATCAGTCAGAGTGCTGTGTGCAAATGCCAAAAACTGTACTAGTAATGGGGGTGGTTTGTTATCTGCGACGTTTCTGTCTATACTCCAGTGACAGTTCAACTTTGTTTCCTTCCGTCCTGGCTTTAATCTTAGAAATCTATATGCCTATACGAGGGTCACTCTGAAAGATTTGAGAATGGGCAACAAAGAGCTGTGGTAAACCAAATCAGCTTTTCCTAACTTCAGATAGAAGTTTAGATAGCAACAATGTGCATCGTCAGCACCGCGTGTGTATGTATAGCGTAATTTCCCCGGCGACTGCCGGCTGTCTCGCGCAGTAGAGAGAGGCCGCGAGTGAGTTCGAATATAATTTAACTAATATTTTTGTGGAGCCTTTCCTAACTATGTGGAGTTTTCTTGATGTTTTAATGGTCCAGTCTTGCTTCCATTTGACAGTTGGTCTGCTAAAAAATTACTTTGAGCATCTTTGTAGGGCACTGAGAATTCTTCAGCCTGGAGATAGCAAAGTTACTTTGGCTTCCCTATTTCCTGATATTCCACAGTGGAACGAAATCCACAAGAATATAACTTCTTGATTATTTGTATTAATTTGGTTGTAAAGACTATGAATACCTTGGATTAATGTTAAGTCAGTTGAGCGATCTCGGATGCCCTTAAAGCATCACTCATTATTGTTTACCCATATAGCTCGCACAATTGGTGATGAATGTTTTATGCGTAACATTTCTCACATTCAAAAAACCGAATCACTGGTCTGACTTCACAGTCGACGAGTCGTTCGATTGTTTTGAACTCTTCAAAACGCTCTAACAACAATAAAATACAAAGTGACGATCGTTCACAGCTGCGTCTGGCTTCCTAGTGAATTAAGGAAATGACCCCGCATGCTCAGAACCCCAAATGCAGCGGCTATGTATTAAAACGGCACTTATTTTTAAAACACGTCTCGTAACATTTCGAAAACCAGAGGAAATATAGGTTCTTTCAACAAGAGTGTCCTATCTTTGAAATTAAATAAAAAAGATCTGTAAATGATAGAAGTTTATTTCTGTTTTATTTTGGAACATAATTAATGCCATTACGTGTGGAAGAGAACATCAATTAAGTGACCGCCGCGACTTCGTTGGGTTGCGGGTATACGGTTCACTCAATTTTCAACGACAGAAGAACGTAAATTAGGTCCAACTTCACGAATAACACGTGTGATGTTATTCATAAGGTCATTTACTGTTTCTGGCTTGTTCACATAAACTTGAGATTTAACATAACCCCACAAGAACTAATCCAAAGGCGTTAAATCACATGACCTCGGAGGCCAGTTAACATCACCCCCACGGGAAATGATGAAACCTCTGAACTTCTCCTTCAAAAAATCGATTGTTTCGAGAGCAGTATGGCATGTGGCACCATATTGCTGGACCCATATGTTCTCGAAATCCATACCTTCCAATTGAGGCCAAAAATAGTCCCTTATAAGAGCCCGGTATCTTTCTCCATTGACAGTTAGAGCTTCTCTATCTTCATCTTAGAAAAAATATGGACCAATGATTCCACCATACCGAAATCCACACCACACAGTAACCTTTTGGGGATGAAGTGGTCCTTCTTGAATTTGTATTGAATTGTGATTGCCCCAATAGCGGCAATTTTGTTTGTTAATACAACCATCCATCCAAAAGTGGGTTTCGTCGCTGAAGATGATTTTTCGACAAAAATCCGGGTCAGCTTCCAATTGCTCCATAGCCCAGTCAGCGAATACACGGCGCAACCTATGGTCGTTGGGCTTTTCTTGAGTTAACACCATTTTGTAAGCGTGAAACATCAAGTCCAGATGCAGAATTCCCCAAGTTGTGGTCGGCGAAATCCGCAATTCTTGCGCTCTACGAGGAATTGATTTGTTTCCATTCTCGCGTACAATCTCACGAACGGGACCTATGTTTTCGTTGGAGCGCTTAAGTCGATTACGTACTGGCATTCTTTGTCGCTGACAGAACCACTTATTTCAAAGTTATCGATCAAACGCCGAATCGTTCTCTCGCAGGGACGATTATGCGCACCGTAAACTTCACGCAATACACGGAAGGTTTGGCGAACAGATGATCCATTTTGATAATACGTTTTCACAATTTCTACGCGTTGCGGAATGCTGTAACGTTCCATGGCTATTTGTCAATAAGAACTGTAACCGCATGAAAAAAATGACTGCTGTAACCCAATAGCACCGGCAGCTGTCACGTGTTAAAAATAGAGCAATCTTGTTGATAGACCCTTTATTAGATCAAATCGAGGTGTAAGAAATTTTGAAATGAAAACACTATATATACCGGTTAACGGCGTGCATGGCCCTTTAAAGTTCCTCTTTACCTTCTTTAGTTGTAATTAAAATTAACACAGAAAAGACTACGGTATATGCTATGTATTCCCTAGCAACGGAATATTTGCTGCTGAAAACGTTCACGCCGGGAATCCACTGGGAGTTGATGATGCCTGAATCATAAATGAAGCAACATAATAACAAAGGTTAGTGAATATTTTGTATGGAATGGTCCCTTATGTACCCTCCCGTGTGTATATTATAGTTAATATTTACAAATGAGCGCCCTGGTATATAACAACTTGTATTGTCCATGGCTAATATATTAAACGATGTGGTGTAATAAACGACAGGGATTTAAACAAGTAACCAGAACGGGCGTCCGCTGTATGCGCCGCTTGGGTCGTGCAGGATGTGTTACATTCACATTTTCTCTGCCCAACTTCACGTTCTATTTACTTCATGTAAATGGAGATAAACGTCTTTACTTTCTCTACTACGTATAGTAAGTAGGGGAAGTATTGCATTCCACCCAAAAATTCGATACCGAGATTTCACCGGAAATACACGTTTTGAGGTTCCCTGAATCCAAAAAAAGCATTATTAGAAAAGTTCTGTGAGTGTTTAGGCTCAGTATCTCCAAAAGATGCGACACAAAGGTTTTCAAAAAAACTCCCCCTATCCCAGACTACCCCTTACGTGGAACATTTTTAGAAAATTTTGATTTTCTCAAAAATTGTTCTAAGGATTTTGAATAAAAATTCATATATTTAAGATATTTTCATGAAAAATAAAATGCATATCTTGAATTTTCTTTGAATACCCTGAAAAGTCTCATTCTTTCTGAATGGCTTTTCCATAACTGGTAAACTGTAAGAGACAGACAAAATTTTTCTACATAAGAAATGCAGATCTCGTTAAAACATACATTTTATTTCCTATACATTTTTTCTGTCGAGTGAACCATTTCCGAGATATTCCTTGTTATTTGTTTGAATTGTCCAATACTTATACTTTTTCTCAAATCGTTATTCATTTTTTGTCCTGGTAATGCAAAGAGAATGGAATACGCCACATAGCAACCAGCTCTTACATTTGACTATCGCTTAAAGCCTATCATATTCCCCTTGCGCCTACAACAAAATTAGCAATAAGATTAACATATCCATATCTCGATTAACATGAAATATATGGAGAGTAAGCGTTTGTAAAAATAGTTTGTAAAAGAGCAGAGGAAGTCATGTAAGTGCAACACATCAGATTTTCTTGTAGGTGCAAGGGGAATATGGTAGGTTTTAAGCGATAGTCAAATGTTTTAAGAGCTGGTTGTTATGTGGCGCATTCCATTCTCTTTGTATATCCAGGACATAAAAAAAACGAATAACGAATTCCCATTTGAGAAAAAGTAAACGTGTTGGAAAATTCAAACAAGCAACAAGGAATATATCGGAAATGGTTCTCGCGACCAAAACAATGAGGTCATGCAGGGTGAAGAGGAATTTTGGGGACATTCCCAGAAAATTTAAGATCCGCATTTCATTTGCCATGATAATATTTCTAACACGTGATATTTTAATCAAAATCGTTAGAGCCATTTTTGAGAATCTCATAATTTTCCAAAAATGTTCCATGTAAAGGGTAGTCTGGGGTGGTGGAATTTTCTTGAAAATCTTCTTGTTGCATCCTTGGAGGATACTAAACTCAAATATCAAGTTTGGTGTGTATCCGGCTTTTCACTTTTGAGTTATGCTGTTCACAGACGGACACACACATGCACATGTTTCCAAAAATCTGATGTGTTACACTCACATGACTTTCTCTACTCTTGTACAAACTATTTTTACAAAAGCTTATTCTCCATCTACTTCATGTTAATCGAGATAAACATTTGCATAAACTATCTTATTACTAATTTTCTTGTAGATGTAAGGGGAATATATATATATTTACAGGGCAATATAGAAAAACAGTAACCTTTAAGCACACACATATCTCTTAATAGCTGGTTGCTAGGTGCAGCACCATTCCCTTTGCCACAGATTAATATTGCATATACAAGATATAAAAATGAATAAATTCCCATTTTAGAAAATAAGTATTGAAACATTTAAGGGAATAACAAGCAATATCTCGAAAATGGTTCACTCAACAAGAAAAATGTATATGACATAAATTGTGTATTTTAACGCGATGTACGTTTTTTGTGTAGTAAAATTTTCTCTATATCTTATGGTTTACCAGTTATGCAAAAGTCGTTCACAATGGAGAATACTTTTGGAGACATTCCCAGAAAATTTAAGATATACATTTTATTTGTCATGAAAATGTCTTAAACATATGATATTTTAATCAAAATCGTTAGAGCCATTTTTGAGAAAATTAAACTTTTCGAAAAATCTTCCATGTAAAGGGTAGTCTGGGGTGGGGGATTTTCTTGAAAACCTTCGTGTCGCATCTCTGGAAGATACTGAACCTAAATACCAAGTTTGGTGTTTATCCGACTGTTCGTTTTAGTTATGCTGTTCACAGACACACATACACACACACACACACACACACACACACACACACACAGACACACAGACGGACATGTTTCCAAAAATGCTTTTTTTGGATTCAGGGGATCTAAAAACATGTATTTCCGGTGAAATCTCGGTATCGAATTTTTGGGTGGAATTCAATACTTCCCCTACTTACTATACGCAGTAGAGAAGGTAAAAACTGAAACAGTGACAGTTGAAGAACTGGACAGTCCAATAATTAATACTCGCATAATTAGCCAAATAGTGTAACTGTAAGAATTTATATATTATTGGTTATATAATTTATGTTACGTGGGTGGTTCAATAAGTAAGTTTCCCATTTTATAAAACCATTACACACAATTAATCATGTTGAATTAATTTTATTTACATCGTACAATCCTTCTGTTACTTTTCTACATAGGCAACATGTTTTTCCAAGCATTTTTGGGGACGTGACACAAGTTTTTCGAAGCACTGCTGTTCCAGGTCGGGTCCTGTGCTCGCAACCAGCTGTTCACTTCTGATTGATCTTCATCATGGTTTAAAGTGCTTACCTCCATGATGACCTTTGATTCAGGGGAACATGTGAAAATCACTTGGGAAAAGATCTGGTGAATATGGAGGATGCAGAAAACTTCCCATTGAATCTTCTGAGCTCCACCTGGGTCAAGATTCAACTTGGAAGTTTTCTCGTATCCTCCGTATTCACTGGAGCTTGCCCCAAGTGATGTTCACATGTTCCTCCAACTCAAAGGTAAGCACTTTTAACACTGATGATGAAGTAAAATCAGTGAACAGCTGGTTGCGAGCACAGGACCCGACGTGGTACAACACTAGCTTGGAAAAACTTGTGTCACTTCCCCAAAAATGCTTGGAAAAACATATTGACTATGTATAAAAGTAACAGAAGGATTGTACAATATAAATAAACATGATCAATTGTGTTTAATGTTTTTTATAAAATGGGGAAACTTACTTATTGGACGACCCTCGTATAATAAGCACATCAGTTGGTGACTAAATGGTCGGCGTGCAAAGTTTGAACACTAACGTAACAGATACAGTATAACTAACCTTCCCAATACATGTAACAGGTGCGTATTTACGGAGGAGTTGGATGTTGTGAATGGAACCTAACAACCCGAATATTACCAGATTCTAGTGACTTATCACATAATGGTGGAAAAATGTCAACATTTCTCTTTAGTATATTGTAACCGTTGTATTTCAAACCCTGGAGCAAACACTTGTATAGAGTCAAATCTGGTGAGTACGGGGGATATGGTAACATTGTGAAACTGTCCGTTTGGGTCCAGGTATTATCTCCATGAACTCGCAGAGTGATATCATCGCGAGAAACCGGTTTTTGTATGTCACTACACAGCTGTAGCAAAGGGACTGAAGGTTTTTACCTGTCTCGTGGATTAATTGAAATTCCTGTGGGTTCTCTCTCCTGTTGCTATTCTTAAATTAATGAAATGAACAAAATAGGGATAACTGATTACACAGGGCCAGAGAAAGAGGCGGCATTAGTGAAGATAAAGGATACAGAACATTACGTGTATCCTTCGTGACTGGAGCAATTTGCCGCCCTCTGAAGGGGAGGTTCCGAATTAATTTTGATGCCAGTAGGGAAAGTTGCACATTAACAAAGAGACCCGTGAATTATAACACCTCGTAGTGGGCATGAGCTCCGGGTTATTTCGTTTTTCTAATAACAACAGCGGGTTCGTAAACCGTGGAGAGGGAACCACTGGACAAGAAGGTGGAGTATTTGCTTACTTACTAGCCTCAGTCTTCCAGGCTTCTGTATTCAAGGTTCATGGGTTTGAAAACCAAGAGAAAGAATTTCAACGACAATAAGGTATCGAGATTTCATCTGAAATACAGTTTTGTGTCCATTAAACGCCTAACCAAAAAGTACTTTTAAAAAATCGTATTCTTCTATCTACTACTTGTTAAAACTGCTTGAAGCTATAAGAAGTATACAGTAGGCTAAAGCGATAGCCACAGTTTTAAAACACAAATCGTGCTCTTTGCATGATCACGAGAAAAAATGAATAGCGACTTAGCACTTGAGAAAAATATAAATATTTGAAAATTCAAACAAGTAGCAAAGAATATTTCGGAAATGGTGAACACTAAAGATATTGATTTGAAATAAATTGTCTGCTTAACAAGACCTGCATTTTTACTTTCTCTACTACGTATAGTAAGTAGGGAAAGCATTGTATTCCACCCAAAAATTTAATACCGAGATTTCACCGGAAACACATGTTTTGAGACCCCCTGAATAAAAGTAGAGCATTTTGGGAACATGTCCGTGTGTGTGTGTCTGTGTCTGTGTGTGTGCCTGTGAACAGCATAACTCAGAAACGAACAGTCGGATAAACACCAAACTTGGTATTTAGGTTCAGTATCTTCCAGAGATGCGACACGAAGGTTTTCAAGAAAATTCCCCCACCCCTGATTACCCTTTACATGGAACATTTTTCGAAAATTTTAATTTTCTCAAAAACGGCTCTAACAATTTTTATTAAAATATCATATCATGACAAATGAAATGTATATCTCGAATTTTTTGGGAATGTCTCCAGAAGTATTCTTCATTGTGCACGACTTTTGCATAACTGGTAAACCATAAGAAATACACAAAATTTTACTACGCAAAAAATGTAGATCGTGTTATTCCCTTAAATTTTCCAATATTTATACTTTTTCTCAAATTCGTTATTCAATTTTATTTTGTCCTGCTAATGCAAAGTGAATGGAATACTCCACATAGCAACCAGCTCTTAAAACATTTGACTATGGCTTAAAGCCTACCAATTCCTCTTGCATCTACAAGAAAATTAGCAATAAGATTAACATCTCGATTAACATGAAGCATTGGAGAATAAGCGTTTGTAAAAATAGTTTGTACAAGAGTAGAGAAAGTCATGTGAGGGTAACACATCAGATGTTTTACGCAGTAAGGTTTTGTCTTTTTCTTATGGTTTACAATTATGAAAAACCATTCAGAATATAGTGGACTTCACAAGCTATTCCCATAAAATTCAAAACATACATTTTATTTGTCATGTGAATGTTTTAAACTGTGGTATTTTAATCAAAACAATTAGAGCCATTTTTGAGAAATATGTAAATTTCGTAAAGTTGTTCATGTAATGGGGTCGAGATATTTTCATGAAAATCTTCAAGTCGTATACTTGGAAGATGCTAATCTTGAATATCATGTTTGATATTTAACCGAAATTTCGGACCTTTTTCTAAAAATATTTTTCTTTTTTTTTTGCATTCAGTGAATTCCAAAACTTGTATTTCTAGTGAAGTTTCAATATGGAATCTTAGTAAGTAGCACAGAAAGTGAAAAGTGTAAGTATCTGAAAATTCAAAATAATAACAAGAATATCTCGGAAATGCTTAACGCCACAAAACATTCTATTTCATTACTTTCTCTACCACGTACCAAGTGGGTAGACAAGGTATTGCATTACTTCCCAAAATTAGATACCGATATTTCACAGAAAATACATGTTTTGAGTACCCCATTTTTTTTTTTAGAAAAAACTCCGTGTATGAGTTTCTTAACAGAATAACTAAAAAAAACCTCGGCGAAAATGGTATATTTTAAGTTCCGTATCTTTTGAAGACGAGACTCGAAGTTTTTAAAGAAAATCCAACACCCTAAACTACTCTTTACTTGGAACATTCTTAGAAACTTTTTATTTTTTAGGAAATGGATCTAAAGATTTTGATTAAAATACCATACATTTAAGATATTTACATGACATATAAAACGCATTTCTTCAATCTTCTGGAAATAGCCTGTAGAGGCCTCTTTGTTCGGAAGGAATTTTGTATAATGTTGTATAACTAGCAAACTTTAAACAATAAACAAAAACATACTACTCAAACATACAGATCTCTTTAAAACACTTAATTTATTTCAAATAAGTTTTTTTATGCCATAAGCCATTTCTGATGTATCCGTTATTGAAGGTTCGAATTGTGTATATCTTGGATATTCTTTTAAAGTCCTTTCAACATTCAATTGTTTCTCGCGATGTCATGGAAACAGTATGGAATTTTAAGGCCAGCATATAGCGTCCAGTAGTTAAACATTTGACTATCGCTGTTCTCTTTGTATCTATAACGAAATGTGTAATGTAGCTATTTCTGTAAAGGTTTATCTCGATTAAAATGTATTAGATAAAAAAACGTGATGTGTTACATTCACATGACTTTCTCTACTCTTGTACAATCTATTTTTACAAACTCTTATTCTCCATCTATTTCATGTTAATCGAGATAAGCATTTGCAGAAACGATCTTTTGACATAGAAAGAGAATTACATTTTACACATATCGACCAGTTCTAAAATGTTTGACTGTCGCTTAAGGCGTACTATATTCCCCTTGTTTTGTATTTGCAGGGACAATATAGAAATACAGTAGCCTATAAGCATAGACATATCTCTTAATAGCTGGTTACTAGGTGCAGCACCATTCTCTTTGCCACAGATTAATACTCTTGACATATCCAAGACAAAAAAATGAATAACGAATTCCCATTTGAGAAAATAAGTATTGAAAGATTTAAGGGAATAACAAGCAATATCTCGAAAATGCTTCACTCAACAAAAAAAATCTATGTGACATAAATTGTGTATTTTAACGCGATCTACATTTTTTGTGTAGTAAAACTTTGTCTGTCTCTTATGGTTTACCAGTTATGCAAAAGTCGTTCACAATGAAGAATACTTTTGGAGACATTCCCAGAAAATTCAAGATATACATTTTATTTGTCATGGAAATATCTTAAACATACGATATTTTAATCAAAATCGTTTGAGCCATTTTTGAGAAAATTATAATTTTCAAAAAATATTCCATGTAAAGGGTAATCTGGGGTGGGCGATTTTCTTGAAAGCTTCGTGTCGCATCTCTGGAAGATACTGAACCTAAACACCAAGTTTGGTGTTTATCCGACTGTTTGTTTCTGAGTATGCTGTTCAGTCACACAGACACACACACACACACACGGACATGTTTCCAAAAATGCTTTTCTTATTCAGGGGGGCTCAAAACATATATTTCCGGGGAAATCTCGGTATCGAATTTTTGGGTGGAATGCAATACTTCCCCAACTTACTATACGTAGTAGAGAAGAATTTATTAAGAATTTTTTCCGTTTAATGGCTCTAACGACTTTGATTACAATACCACATGTTAAATATATTTTGATGACATATAATATTCAAATCCAGAATTTTTCGGCTATAGCCTGTGAAGTCCTCTTCATTCTGAAATAGTTTTACACCTTGGATATTGGTACTAGTGCACGTGACCTTGGCTCTCCAAGCACGGGTGGCGCATCAACCAGTGGTGCGGCAGCTCTGGTGACATCGAGAGGCAAAGCAAAACTGGTAATGGTTTAAGATGAATTTTTGTGACCATTCTTTCTATAACATGTGTGCTAAGTTAACGAAGAATTTTGTGATGGTAATTCTGTGCAGTGCTATGAAAGTGTTACTAAAGCCTGTGTCAGCTTGTAGCGACGATTCCTTGAAAGTGAGTACAGTGTCAAACTCTTCCTTGTGGTTTACTTTCCCTACAGTTAGTAAGGGAAGTGTTGCATTGTACCAAAAACTTTGTTGAACACTCATCAGTAATATTTGAGCTCCCCAAATTCCAAAGAAATATTTTTTTATAAAAAGGTCGCTGTGTCTAAAGCATAGCTCAAAAACGAGAAGTGCGTTAAACACCAAACCTGGTATTTTAAATCTAGCGTCCTCCAAATATAGCACATGAAAATTTTCAAGAAAATCCCCCAACCCAAACTGGAACACTTTTTCGAAATTTTTATGTTGTAAAATATGGCTTCAATGATTAAAGTACCATATATGAAAGATACTTACATTAAAAATAAAGTGTAGTTATATCTTGAATTATATTGTAATAGCTTTGAAGTCCTCCCCATTCGGAAGGAATTATGTATAACTGGTAAACGTTAGTGATAGGCGAAAACGTACCACACACAAAATATATATCTCTTTATTGCAAATAAGTTTTTTGTGGCATAAGCCGTTTCTAGATATGCGTTATTAATGGTTCGAAAATTCATTTCTTGGTCATTCTCTTAACATCCTTTCAACATTCAATCGTTTCTCGCGATGTCGTGGAAACAGTATGGAATTTTAAGGCCAGCGTCCAGTTCCTAAACATATGGAGCTATTTCTGAAAAGGTTTGTTTCGATTAAAATTTCATGTGAGTGTATATATATATATATATTAAATTTCTGTCCCTACTCTCCTTTTTCTCCGCGATGTCATGACAGAGCGATCCCCTATTAGACTCTAGACTATCGGCTGGGTTTTCCCTTACCCTCTTACACTCAAACAGGGAAATGCATAATGAAACTATTTTTTCAAGTGTTTATCTAGACCAACATGAATTAGATAGTGCCCAAGAATGTTTTACAGAAATTATATAAAATAACTTTTTAAAAATCTGAATATCATTTTAGCCTACTCTATTCTTCTTATACCCACAACGTAATGTGCAGGTAATGAAAGTTTGGCTCGAATAAGAAGTAGTAGATAGGAGAATAAACTTTTATAAGAATAGATAGCAGAAGAGTTAATTAAAACGTCATGTGAATGAAACATAAGCTTTGCAAAGGTGTGATGAGGTAAGTAGTCTAATGCGGAAAGTTCAACAACTAACGAAGACGTAAGAAACATGTGTACAAAAAACAGTCATTGGTTGTAATCGAATGGGCTAAGTGGCGTAGTTAAAAAAATCACGCGTGTTGTTTTTAAAAGGCTTTCATTACTGGAAAAACAAACAATTCCCTGAAAAGGTCCACTTCATTTTAGACGAGATAAACCTTTGCAGAAATAGCTACATTACACATTTCGTTATGTACCCCCTCAAAAAAGCATTCGTTTACACTATAAAAAAATCTGATGTGTTACACTCACATGACTTTCTCTACTCTTGTACAAACTATTTTTACAAATGTTATTCCCCATCTATTTCATATTAATCGAGATAAACATTTGCAGAAACGATCTTTTGACATGCAAAGAGAATTACATTTTACACATAGCGACCAGTTCTAAAAATATTTGACTATCGCTTAAGGCGTACTATGTTCCCCTTGTTTTGTATTTGCAAGGACAATATAGAAATACAGTAACCTTTAAGCATAGATATATCTCTTAATAGCTGGTTGCTATGTGCAGCACCATTCTCTTTGCCACAGATTAATACTCTTTGCATATCCAAGACAAAAAAAAATGAATAACGAATTCCCATTTGAGAAAATAAGTAATCAAATTTTAAAGGAATAACAAGCAATATCTTGAAAATGGTTCACTCAACAACAAAAATGTGCATAACATAAATTGTGTATTTTAACGGGATCTACACTTTTTGTGTAGTAAAATTTTGTCTATCTCTTATGGTTTACCAGTTTACCAAAAGTCGTTCACAATGAAGAATACTTTTGGAAACATTCCCAGAAAATTCAAGATATACATTTTATTTGTCATGTAAATATCTTAAACATATGAACCATTTTTAAGAAAATTACAACGTTCGAAAAATCTTCCATGTAAAGGTGGGGGAGTAATCTGGGGTGGGGATTTTCTTGGGAACTTTCGTGTCGCGACTCTGGATAAAACTGAACCTAAATACCAAGTTTGGTGTTTATCCGACTGTTCGTTTCTGAGTTATGCTGTTCACAGACACACACACACACACACACGGACATGTTTCCAAAAATGCTTTTTTTATTCAGGGAGTCTCAAAACATGTATTTCCGGTGAAATCTCGGTATCGAATTTTTGGGTGGAATACAATACTTCCCCTACTTACTATACGTACTAGAAAAAGTAAAAAGGTGTTTGGAAAAACCCTATACATTGTAAGAACTAAAATAAAACATCAGGTGAGGAATGTACTCAATTTCGGATATTGAACTCTCGAGTGTGAATGGAAATTCCCTGAGAAGATATCAGAAATGTGTGGATAGAGGACAACATCTCTTATGATAAGGTATGTGTTTATTATCATTGTAATTGTGAGAACATGAGACGGTTGTGTGGATAGAGAAGGACAACATCTCTTATGATAAGGTATGTGTTTATTATCATTGTAATTGTAACTGTGAGAACGTGAAGCGGTTGCGGGGATGTTATAACTTTTTTGGCAGGAATTCGAGCTACGGCGGCCGTTACGCGAGCAATGGCCACAGTGTGATGGAAGAGCATTGTATATAAATAAATGTTTGTTATGAAAACCCTAATCCAATTATAGTAATTATAATTAATAATGTAGAAGAGGTTGATAGTGAAGTATTTTATATGAAAATGAACGAGGAGTAGGAAAACTCATTTACACTCTTCACTTAAGTAAAATTACCTGGACATGTTTTGAGAGTCCTTTACTCTCATCCTCAGCTGCTGACCTGCTGGCGGGGTTGTTTGATCGTCCTGTATCTGCCCGTGTTGACCATCTGTGGTGGATCTGCTGAGAGTTTGATGTACTTGCTGAGTTTATCTTCTGCTGGGATATCAAAATTCATTGCAATATTCTTGTTCTTCCAAATGTAGATTTTCTCCCAAGCACATAGTTCCATATGTTTTGAGACTTCTTTTAACAGTTTGACATCTTGATGTATTTCGTGATTTTTTTCCCAAAAATGATTCGCAACAGCAGATTTTTCAATTTGTTTTTGGTGAATGTTCCTGAAGTGCTCTTTGAAGAAGAATGTATCTTTACGTTGTTTGCTCCACACTTTGGGCGTCAATTTGAGAAATACTTTGTATTGAAGGAGTTGTATTATATTTCAACTGTTGGGGAGTCGAACTTGTAGTAGTTCCAACCGCATGTATAGTAAACAGTTTCCGGTAGCCTTCGCCCCAAATGTACTTTCAGGTGGCTTTTACCCCAAGTTTAAAAAAAAAATATTAACTTTGTATTTTGACTGTTTCTTTAAATATTATATATTTATATTTGCCTCGGCTGCGCCAGTATTACTGTTAGAGACACGTTTCTCTTAGCAGGGTTGTGGTGCGACAAGAATGTAGCCTTACACAGATTATAATTTTACTTCAGTCCTTTTATTAATGCTTGACACGATTTAAATAACACTTCACTGATATATAGAGAGCTGTGAGATTCTTTTATGTATTATACTTCTTGAGGACGTGTCTCCCGTCTGGTTAGGAACACTGTTTACAGGCAACTGAATTGATTTCAACCGCCTAAACTTGTAAATTTATGTATTTCAAGTCTCTGATTGGCTATTCCTAATCCAATAGAATACCTGCATTTAACTAAAGCTTTTACTGGTTTTTGATTGGCTATTTTATAACTGTCTCAAAATTTACATTATTGTTGCTCCAATAATGACCAGTAGTATTTAAACTTGCAAATTCATTATTGCCTCAAGGTTACCTCATTGTTACCTCATTGTTAGCAACTTTTAACTTATAATTCTCACGGCTCTTACATTATTAAATTACGTAATATATTCATATAACAGTATTGAACATGTTTACAATAATATAAACATATACAATGACTGTTACATACATTTTACAAATTGTTACATACACATATTGCTTTAAGGCGGGCTGTTATTGAATTTACATATTATTCAATTAGACTGAAATTATTTAAGCGTTAAAAATACTGCCTCATCTTTTCCGCGCGTTTCAGTATTTCTTTTGGTTTTCCCAATATATTTCATGTTGCAATCTAGACATTCTATGGCATATATTCCGGACTTTTGTTCTGGAGGGAATTCTACTTAAGTGAAGAGTGTAAATAAGTAATCCTAATCCAGGTTTGTTTTCGAATTATAGTAGTTTGTGTATTTGTGCATATTTGGCAAGTTGGTTGTGATAAGAGCTTGTTTTACTATCTGGTCATGTTTATCTATTTTGGTTTCATCAATAAGTAAACTAATTTTTGCACGCAATTTCTGTCTACTATGTTCATTCGAGTTTTTAAATTTCTCAGAATTACACATCGAGTTTTGTTTCTTGGAAAGAGGTAAAAATGTACCTTCCTCCCTTATTTTACTGGAATTCACAATATGGATTTTACCCTTACGTATCATTGAGTTTATGTGGTTTATTGCTACACTACACGCAGTTAGCTATTTAAGTCTGTCCTTTCTAATTAATAAAAAGTGACTTAAATGGGGAGAGTAAACAAGTACAGGAAGTTTTAATAAAATGTTACTTAAATAGGGACAATGAACAGCCACCTTTTCTAATATACAGTTTTTGCTTTTTAATATAAGGGGCTTTAGAAGCAAGTTAAGCATTTTTAAGCTTTTGTCGGGAATACCTATGCCACTTTATATACATATTTGTGCACCTCTTGAATTCAAATACGAGGTGTGTTTTTTAAAGTGAGTACAAATAATTTTTTAAAATATAACAGTACATTATTTTCCAAATACTTTATTATCATTCATTACCTTACACTACTTCTCAACATAATCGCCGCCGTTATTCACACATTTGTCGGAACGGGAAACTAGTTTTTATATGCCTTCGTCAAAGAATGATGCCGCCTGTAATGAAAGCCAAGTCTGCATTTCTGGTTCACATCATCGTCGTTAAAACGTTTTCCATCAAGAAATTTCTTCAAATAAAGCAACAGTTGAAAATCACTTGTTGCAAAATCCGGACTGTAGAGATGGTGGTCAAATTGTTCCCAACCAGATGATGCGACCAGATCTTGAGTTTGTTTAGCCGTGTGTGGCCGGGCATTATCACTCACTGTTCCCCCATAAACCTCACACAATTGGTGATGAATCTCCTGGCGTAACACTTCTCGCATTGAAAAAACGAATCACTGATCTGACTTCACAGTGACGGATCGTTCGATTGTTTTGAACATTTCGAAACGCACCTGGTGATATTGATTACTTTAAGGCAACGTATCTGTAAAATTTGTGAAAAACAAAATTTAAAATTTACGATTTTTTATTCTTACATTTTTGTTATGCTTTAACTTGTACTCTCATGCTACACAATTGATTTTTTTTCAACATTTTTCAGTATTCAAAATTTTCCTTGGACCACAGTTTATAAATTATTAGCTTGAAGTTTTCAGGGAGCTTCAGAAATTATGAGTTTAAAATTTTGTTTAAAATTTTGTGCACTATTTGAAAATATTAAATGGTTCAATTTAAATTAATGATTTTGCATTACTCATATTGAAGGGTTGAAAAAGTCAATAAGAGGTGTACAAAAAGCTGTTTTTCTCTTAAACTAATTTTACGAAAACTAAGAAACGCCTACATAATTTCCTTGTTTATATACTGAGCTCAAATTAAAAATTTGGGAGTGATACGATAAACTGTAGGGTGCAAGGAGCGTTTGAATACTACCTGAGCCAACTGTGGCTCTTCTTTCACCGAGTGGCTTTTTGCAGAAATGGCCGTAGTTCCCTTATGTACCTGCAAATTTTCGGCCCCTGCTTATCATTACTCCTGGCAGCCTGGTTAACATCAGAAGGCGGCTGCACCAGGTTTCTACAGCGCTCGCCAGGATGTGTCCTCTCCGCCAGTATAGATAGCACTTATGTTGGCTCCACGTCATCATCATCTGATCTTCCCAGTGCGTACTCCGAGCGATGCATCAAGAGAAAAAGGGTGCGACAGTTCTTGACGACCAGTGAAGAAGAGCTTTTATTGAGCTTCGTGTCTGGGAGCGGCCGTCTCCACACTTTTCGGCCTTGTCTAAATTATCTATATCATGTTCTTTTGGCGTAGGTAAAATTCTAAATTCTTGTAGTGTGTGGAGCGGTATTTAAAACCTCATGGAAGCGAGTTTATATCATATTATCGCGTGTTAAATTTCATTTTAAAATGACAAATGTTGCGTGAGAAGGAAAAATTCAAATGCAATCTGCTTCAATTGTAATATATTTTGTTTCTAAATTTGAGTGTTAATATATTCAGTACTTTTGGGACTCTATGAATTGTTACTTTTATTTAAATCTGCTTTAAATTCTTGTTCACTTTCTTTAAGTTTTGGTAGTACAAAACAATTATTACTCTAAGGGAATGCTTTATTTACAATGCATTCTATAACGGGCCATGCATTTTACTTTTCTAGTTTTTTTAAGTAATTGTGACTTCTATGCATCGACTACTTCCAAATCGGTCTTGCAAGAACGTTACATACCATTTCCAAACGTGATTCATTATGAAGAAAAAGATTAATACCTTAACAATGATTTGACATAGCTCGTTAAAATTTCATGTACACTATATGTTTTATATTGTGAGTATATGGTAGAAAGGTCAAAGTCATCAGAAGAAAACTGTTGATTTTTTAACTTTCACAAACATATTGCCTTAATATTGATGGTCATATAACTTAATTGGAACAGGTTTGATGGTATTTGATTTGAAAGACGTTTTAAAATATCTGCTCTATTACTATAGATAGTTTCCAATTGATAGTTCTGTGCGTTTACCGCCCACGTGACGGTAAACTTTAAATGTTTTTTTTTCACGTGTTTAGGAAATCTTTTAGTACGGCTAAGTAAACGGAATACTTGTAAAGTTTTTGCAGGAGTGATGTCAGCTAAGAGTTTGACATCACACTAATGACAGATCTGTCAATATCAAAAGCTTAGTAACTCAACAAGGTTTTCGTTTTTGTAATACCTACTGTGCCAAACAGAGGTCAGGCATGTTTGGATAAGCTTTTAGTATTTACTTTCTGTACTACGTAGGGGAATTATTGTATTCCACTCAGAAATTCTATGTCGAGATTTCAAGCGAAATATGTGTTTTGAGGTCCCTGAACCGAATGTCTGTGAACAGCATAATTCAGAAACGAAACGGTATTGCAGTCAGTACCGTCCAAAGATGCAACATCATTTCTAAGAAAATTCACCATCCCAAAGTACCCTTTACTGGAAGGTTTTTCGAAAATTCTAATTTTCTAAAAAACTTCTCTAACGATTTTGATTAATATATCACATATTAAAGATATTTAGACCAAAAATAAAATGTATATCTTGAATTCTCTGGGAATAGCCTGTGCAATCCTCTTCATCTGGAAGGAATATTGTATAATCCTGCACAACTGGCAAACATTAAGTGATAGATGAAAACGTACTACACAAAAAAGTAGATATCTAAACACATAATTTATTTCGAATAACTTTTTTGTGGCATCAGCCATTTCCGAGATATCCTTTATTAATGGTTCAAATTTTTCAGTAATTTATTCTTTTAAAGTCCCTTCAACATTCACTTGTTTCTCGCGATGTCGTGGAAACAGTATGGAATTTTAAGACCAGCATATAGCGTCCAGTTGTTAAACATTTGACTATCGCTGTTCTCTTTGTATCTATAACGAAATGTATGTAAGTATTTGAGGAAAAGTTTATCTCGATTAAAATTAAGTAGATATAAAAGCAAGTTTCGTAAGAACAGTTTCTATGCCCACTAATAAACGATGGGGTGTAGAGAAAGCCATGTGGATGTATCAATCAGTTGCAGCGTATTAAACTCGTCTCTGTATAAGGTGCGAACCACAAAATTCGACCAAAATAAAAAGCTTTTAAATGAAGTATTCCCAGAAATGCGGGGGAATCATTATTTTGGAATAGCTGCCTGCACCTGTAAGGAACGCCCTGACAGTGGGCCACAGTAAATTCTGGAAGTAAATCAGCGCCGCTTCTTCCTGCCTCGTAAATAACGCTCCCCCGTCACCAAGTAAAAAGTGAACCAGAGAAATATCTCCACCTACAGGAACCCGTTTCAATTCTGGAGCACCGTGGATGCTGCCTCTTTCAATAAATACTGCATTTGTTTCAGCGTCAAGGATCCCGCTGAGATTACATTTAGCTTTAATAAAATGATGGACTGCCTTCTGACCGCGTGTCACTCTTATGTGAGGTAAACTCCAACTCCAAGCTAAAGGAAGGTTTCACTTATACAAGCGCGTGGGGAGTAAAACCAAAGGATTTTCTTTACTCTTTCGCTACTACGTAGTTACAGCAAAAGGTAACCGGGGCAGAACACCGCACGTAAGCAATGTGGCCCTTTGTGCTTCGAACACGCCTCCTGGGAGGGAGGGATGAGGGAAGATGATGTACGCAATCATGGACGGGGTGCATAACGTTTCCAGATATAACACATTCTACGCTGCTGAAGCCCACTTACAAGCTCCTAACTTCCGGTGGTCTTCCGAGATAAACCTGCTCTGAGATCACCCGAAGCTGTGTCCGTCAGCCAGGGAGAAGTCTACACAAAGCGCACCACCACCGCCCAGCCGCAACACACCGATCACGGTCGTCTGGTCCTTCAAACCTGAAACAGACGATAATGAAGGGAATGGAGGATATAGTAAAGTCGTGGTAGAAGAGCAACCATTGCAGCATTTGCCTACCGACCTGGGGAAACGACGAAAAATCCACGGTCAGAGCGTGCGGTCGCCGGAAGTAGAACCCGGAACCTACCGAATGCAGTACTGCGGAAATATTTCGCTTGGTTACTTACAGTAAGTAATTCTTCCACTAAAAAATTCTATGTCAAGGTGTCAAAAAATTAGAAATAGTTCCGAGTGTGTGTCTTTGCGGCTGTGTGTGTGTGTGTGTGTGTGTGTGTGTGTGAACAGCATAACTCAAAATCGAAATGGCGGATAAGTACCAAACTTGGTATTTAAGTTCAGTGTTTTTCAGTGTCGTTTTTCGAAAGTTTTGATTTTCTCAAAAATGGCTTTTAAAATTTTTTATCAAAACCGCAAATATTAAAATATTTACATGAAAAATAAAACCTATATCTTGAATTTTCTGGGAATATCCATTGAAGACCTTTTCATTTCGGAGGAATTTTATATAATTTGGTATAACATGTCAATTAAAAGATACAGACAAAAACGTACTACACATAATAACCAGAGTTCTTTGAAACACATAATTTATTTAAAATAACTTTTTTACTTTCTCTACTGCGTCTAGTAGGTAGGGGTAGTATTGGATTCCACCCAAAAATTCGATACCGAGATTTCACCGGAAATGAATGTTTTGCGGTCCCTGAATCCAAATAAAGTGCTTTTAGAAAAATGTCTCTGTGCGGATGTGCCTTTGGACAGCGTATCTCAAAAACGAAAAGTCGGATAAATACCAAATCAAGTATTTGGGTTCAGTATCTTACAAAGATGCGACACGAAAATTTTCAGAAAAATCCCCCATCCCAGGTTACCCCTTACATGGAACAGTTTCAAAAATTTTGATTGTCTCAAAAATGGCTCCAACGATTTTGATTAAAGTATATAATATTTAAGATATTTTCATGACAATTAAAATGTATATCTTGGAATGTCCCCAAATTTCCTCTTCATTCTGAATGGCTTTTGCATAACGGGTAAACCGTAAGAGATAGACAAATGTTTTCTACATAGAAAAGCTCGTTAAAACACACAGTTTGTCATATACATTTTATTGTCGAGTGAACCATTTCCGAGATATTCCTCTATTTGTTTGAATTTTCCAATACTTATACTTTTTCTCAAATGGGAAATCGTTATTCGTTTTTTTTAGGTCCTGGACATACAAAGAGAATGGAATACTCCACATAGCAACCAGATCTTAAAACATTTGACTATCGCTTAAAGCCTACCATATTCCCCTTGCACCTACAAGAAAATTAGCAATAAGATTAACATCTCGATTAACATGAAGCATATGGAGAATAAGCGTTTGTAAAAATAGTTTGTACAAGAGTAGAGAAAGTCATGTGAGTGCAACGCATCAGAGTGCGACCTACTTAGATCTATCTCAATAGGAAGTGAAAGAACTACAGGAGACTACAGACCACACAGACGCGCGGAAGTCTCTAACAGTTCCAGGCTCGTAGACCCTCCCAGTGCTGGAGCCGCCTAGAAAGGGCAATGAACGACCCGTCGACCAAGTAACCCTCAAGTGACCACGGGGAGTACTCTTTCTTTGAGCAAGCATCCGTGCACCGCCAAACACCACGAAACCTAGAAGTTGACCTGAAATTTGGGAAAGAAACGAAATAATAGGAAAATGATGGAAGGGATATCATGGTAGATAAGAAACTACCACAGCATTCGCATATCGACTAGGGAAAGCCACGAAAAATCCAAGGTCAGAGTGAGCAATCGACGCGAACAGAACTTGGTAGCTCCTGAATGCGAGTCACACATGTCACCGCTTAATTTAGACAAATCGTGTTTTAACAAAATCGTTAGTCATATTTGAGCAAAATAAAAAAATATAAAGCTGCTTTTGGAGTGAGGAAACCTTGAAAATCTTTGGGTTGCATCCCTTGAAGATTTGAACTTAAAATCGTTTTTATCCAGGGGACCTCTAAACGTGCATTTTCCGACGTAATCTCGCTATTGAATTTTTGGGTGAAGTGCAGTACTCTCCGTGTACATAGTTTAGGTAATTAGGAGAGAAAGTAAAAATGACGGATGCTTTTCTCCTTGAAAGATATGAATGAATAAAAATGTTCCCTATAAAAGTTGTTTGTTTAGAAGAGCTATATCTAACAGTGCCCTCTTTGACCACTGATCCCATTTCCAGTTATTGCTGATTGATGCAAAAGAAACTCAACCGAAAGTTCACATGTGCTGCTGGCATGGTTTAGATTGGCAGGTTGGGGGACACAGAAAATGATTGACGAATCTGGGTCGAGAATGTATTCATTCTGTGGTTTGGTTTAAGACTGGGTACATATTTTGGCGGAACGCTGACAGCGGGAGAACCAGCGAACAACTAAACTCAATGAAAAATTATTAAGTCCTGCTAGAAGGAGTTTGGCATGTTGGGATCCACAGGTTGACCTGTCAAAGCATGGGGAATTTCCTGATTAAGCCGTGAAACTGGATCAATTGTTTTTCTATTTGTTATTTTACGTCGCTTTAACCACGTGGTCATATCGCGTTGGATCTGTTAAATGATACCTTGTGGATGGGTTTGTGGCACACAGATAACCTTCTAGGTCTCATTCCTGTACCATGCAATCTTCCTTCGTCACGTGTCCACATAGGCATGTGTAAAGTAATTGTACCTCCGCTTCCACATTCTGGGCAGATGACAGGGTGCCGTTCAGTCTATCTGCTTTCATTATACTTGGATAGATTGTAGAGCATTCCTTTTTCCATCTATTTTTCATGTTTTACTATTGTTTTAGACTAAAGATGGAATTTTGGGTCGTGGTGTTAAATATACAATTCGGTATTTGCCTTGGCGACTGAGGGAAACCACGAGAATACTCCTGTCAGATTGGTCGGCCCACGAGATTTGAACCCGGGACCTCCCGGATGTGAGCTACAGGTGTTACTGCCTGAGCCATCCCATTTGGTGGTGGCGCCGGGGTGATGTATGCGAGTCGCATTCAGGAGTTCGCGGGTATGACCGCCCACCCTGACCTATGAGTTTTTCGTGGTTTCCCGAGGTCGGCACGGGAATGCTGAGGTGGTTCTTCTTCTACCACCACTCTCCTCCCTCTCATTTCCTGTACCCAACATCTTCCTTATGATATGATTCAGGGTTGTAGGGCAGGCGATGGTGTTCGGCGGGTTGCGGTAGACTGTGACTATGCCCTCTATGGAAGTTTCATTGTGACGTTGTCCAGGGACTGCTCGGCTGTACCTGCCTCTGGGTACTTACGAGGAAACCCTGGAGACTCGGGTTGCAACGCAAGTTCGATCTGGAAACCTTAGGGTTCCCGTCGGTTGTGCCCGTAGTCATCCAGATCTGGTCGCAATTCGTGTCTCTCCCCTCAATCCCGGGGATCACGTAGAAGCACAAGGGGACGACTGGTCTGCATGCGGTGCTCTGCCTCGGTTACGGGGAGGGGCTCCATTTGTTCATACCTTTAGCTTTACCATCCCGTTCGGTGCTCTGCCTCGGTTACGGGGGGGGGGCTCCATTTGTTCATACTTTAGCTTTACCATCCCGTTCAGCATGTGGTGCTCTGCCTCGGTTACGGGGGGGGCTCCATTTGTTCATACCTTTAGCTTTACCATCCCGTTCAGCATGTGGTGCTCTGCCTCTGTTACGGGGGGGGCTCCATTTGTTCATACCTTTAGCTTTACCATCCCGTTCAGCATGCGGTGCTCTGCCTCGGTTACGGGGAGGGGCTCCATTTGTTCATACCTTTAGCTTTACCATCCCGTTCAGCACATCAAATTAGTTCAGAGGCAATCTGTATATTTTGCTGTCTTTCTTCTTGTTTTTCCTTTTTCTTTTCACCTTTAACTTGTATTTTGCATGCACGGTCAACAAACCATGCACAGAGTGTGTGTGTAATAACTTTAATAATTTGACAACAACAAAGATAACTTATCCCTCCCTCCACCCCTCCCCTCCTTCATACCCCTCCCTCTCTCCATCCACCCATCCAACTCCCTCTGTCCATCCAGGCATTCCCTCCATCCCTCCCCTTCCCCTTCCTCCCACCATCCGTCCCTCCATCCATATATCTGTCTACTTACAGCTATTTTGGTCCACAAAATTTCGTTGCATTTTTCAGAAACAATTGACTGTTGCTAGTGGTTGGTTCACCCTGTATAGCTGGACCAGCTGGTACATATTCCCAACACCACACGATCCAATAACGCTTCTTTACCATAACGTTTACGTGTTTGCTTCGTACCAAAAACCAAAGTCTGTGACTGGGGGGGGGATATTTACAGAGAGAGCGAGAAAAAAGTCAGTGTTGGTCCCCAGAGATTAACAAAGCAGCTCATCACCAAGACCTGCTGTGCTGGAGAGACAAATGGCGCCACCATACGCTGCACACAGAAAAAACGTTTTGTATTCTCCCGACTCGCATTTGTTTCTCTTTACACGGGCGGCTTCGTTGTATTTGTTTTTCACGTGCTTTCCCAAACTGCCACAAAGTTCTCCGTGTAAAGGAAATACGACATCTCTAATTAATTTTTATAAAAAACAAACTAAATTTTTACATTTCTGCGGTAGAAATTTTATAAATATGAACCTGTCTTAATTTAAAATGAACTCTTTAAACCGCTGTTCAAAAAAGGTCACTAAAGTTCACGTATACCCTTTGTGATTCATCTTCTTGTAGATATTATAAATCCTTCAGTTTGATTTTATATTTACCACGTTTAATTCGTCCCCAATATTTTTTAGCATTTCATAAATAAATAAATAAATAAATAAACAAAATATCTCGGAAATGCAAATTTTATATATAATATACATTTTTACTTTCTCTATTACGTATAGTAAGTAGGGGAAGTATTGCATACCAAAAATTCGATACCGAGATTTCACAGGAAATACATGTTTTGAGGTGCACTGAATGCATATAAAGATTTTTGGAAACATGTCCATGTGTGTGTCTGTGAACAGCATAACTCAGAAACGAACAGTCGGATAAACACCAAACTTCGTATTTAGGTTCAGTATCTTCCAGAGATGCGACACAAGGTTTTCAAGAAAATCCCCCCATCCCACATTACCCTTTACATGCAACATTTTTCGAAAATTTTAAATTTCTCAAAAGTGCCTCTAACGATTTTGATTAAAATATCATATGTTTAAGAGTTTTCATGACAAATGAAAAGTTTATTTCGAATTTTTTGGGAATGTCTCTAAAAGTATTCCTCATTATGAACAACTTTTGCATAACTGGTAAACCATAAGAGATAGACAAAATTTTATCACACAAAAAATGTAGATCGCGTTAAAAACACAATTTATGGCATATACATTTTTGTTGTCGAGTGAACCATTTTCAAGATATTGCTTGTTATTTCCTTAAATTTTCCAATACTTATACTTTTTTCAAATGGGAATTCGTTATTCATTTTTTTGTCCTGAACATAGAAAGAGATTGGAATACTCCACATAGCAACCAGCTCTTAAAACATTTGACTATCGCTTAAAGCCTAGCAATTCCCCTTGCATCTACAAGAAAATTAGCAATAAGATTAACATCTCGATTAACATGATCCATATGAAGAATAAGCGTTTGTAAAAAAAAGTTTGTACAAGAGTAGAGAAATACATGTGAGTGCAACACATCAGATTTTTTTTGTGTACTGAACATGCAAAGAGAATGGAATGCTTCACATACCAACCAGCTCTTAAAACATTTGACTGTCGCTTAAAGCCTACCATATTCCGTTGCACCAACAAGAAAATTAGCAATAAGATTAACATCTCGATTAACATGAAGCATATGAAGAATAAGCGTTTGTAAAAAAAAGTTTGTACAAGAGTAGAGAAATACATGTGAGTGCAACACATCAGATTTTTTTTATGTACTGAACATGCAAAGAGAATGGAATGCTTCATATACCAACCAGCTCTTAAAACATTTGACTGTCGCTTAAAGCCTACCATATTCCCCTTGCACCTACAATCTAGTTCCCGGGGTCGCGGGTTCAAGCCCGGCGGAGGACAATGGAGTTTTTCGTGCGTAAAAATCCTTAGCATGGCTTCCTTCGGAAGAAAAGTAAAGCCGGTGGTCCCGTGTCGTAGATTTACGGCACGTAAAAGAACCTCAATCCTGATAAAGAGGCCTCTGACCAAAATTTCCGATCTTTGACGCCCAATATAGAGTGGGACGCTGAGGACCATAGATGTTAAAGAGCGTCCATAAATAAAACTCAATTTGCACCTATAATAAAATTAGCAATAGGCTTCTGGAAATATTTATCTATACAAGAGTAGAGAAAGTCATGTGAGTGTAACACAAGATGTTTTGTGTCTGTAGTAATATTTGGATTATCTCTTACGGTTTACCAATTATTCAATGCTTACCCCTCATACTGTGGCTCGCGCGCCGGCCTCCGCGGCTCGGACACCCGCCGAAACAGTTATAATATCCCACAACCGCCTCATGTTCTCACAGTTACAATGATAATAATCGCATACCTTATCATAAGAGATGTTGTCCTACTCTATCCACACATTTCTGGCTTCTTTTCAGGAAATTTTCATTTACATTGGAGGGTTCAATATCCGAAATTGAATGAATTTCTCGCTTGATATTTTATTTTAGTTCTTACAGTGTAGGGAGCTTTTGCACACCTTATTTTTCAAGTTACCTCATAAATAAAAAGCACATACAGCTAAATCAAGGGACCTCGAGGGCCATAAACTTCTACTAATTAAACTGTCTTAAAAAATTTCCTGAATTAAAGTTATAGACTTTATCAGCGGTATGCGGAGTAGCAACGTCTTGTTGGAAAAATCCAAACTGACATTCAACTTCGGTCAGATGTTCAAAAAAGGTATTAGTCATTCGTATGCCTCTCTATATTTATTGTTTGTTCAAAAAAGCTGCAGATCGTATTATACTGTATGCATTTACTGTAAACTAATTTCTGTGTTATACAAGGGAATCTCGTGTGTAAAATCGGGTTTCTCTCTGCTCCAATATCTGTTACTTTGTGGCGAAACATAGCCATATAAATGTAACCAGCTTCGTGAGAGAAGAATGTTAAGCGTGGGTTAATAACGCCATCGTATTGCAAAATCCAATACAGAAATTTACCGGACTTTGATGAGCTCATGAAAAATATGTTATGCGCAACAACCCCCAACACTGTAAAAACTAAAAGAAAACATCAGGTGAGAAATTCACTCAATTGCGGATGCTGAACTCTCTAGTGTTAATGAAAATTCCCTGAGAAGATGTCAGAAATGTGTGGATAGAGAAGTACATCTCTTATGATAAGGTATGTGTTTATTATCATTGTAATTGTAACTATGAGAACGTGAGGCGGTTGCGGGTATATTATAACTGTTTCGGCGGGTGTTCGAGGTGCTGGGGCCGGCGCGCGAGCAGCCTTGCGGCGGCCACAGTAAGAAGAAAAAGCATAGTACAAAAGATCTTCCGAATAAAGACGATTTCAGAGGTTATTCACAGAAAATTCAAGATATACATTTCATTTATCATGAAAATAACTTAAACCTATCGTATTTTAATCAAAATCGTTAGAGGCATTTTTGAAAAAAATAAAAAATTACGATAAATTTTCTCTATAAAAGGTAGAATACTGGGGGCATTTTCTTGAAAATATTCCTTCATGCGGCATCCTTTTTGGAAGACGTATGTAACCGACTTTTCGTTTTGGGCTGAGCTGTTCACACACACCTAAAATCACGTATTTCTTCACATGTATTTTCAGTAAAATCACTATATGGCATTTTTTGATGTAATGCAATAATTTCCCCACCAATTATTAGTAAATGCTAAGAATCAAAAGTGGGTAGAGAAAGTCCAGTGAATGTAACCTATCACTTATTACTTTCGCTACCACTTTCATAATAGAGAAGGTATTGTATTCAAACGAAAAATTCAATACCGACATTTTACCGGAAACATATGTTTTGATACTCTATGAATAAATAAAACCATTTTTAAAAGGTCACAAACACCTGTATGTGTGTGAAATCACCATAACTCAAAAACGAAAAGTCGGATAAATACGAAACTTGTTGTTTAAGATCAGCATCTTCCAAAGATGCGACATGAACATTTTCAAAAAAATTCTTCTTCCCATAACTACTCTATACATAGAACATACCTTGATTTGAGGCACTATTTTTAACACTTAAATAATTTCAGTCTAATTATATAATATGTAAATTCAATAACAGCCCGCCTTGAAGCAATATGTGTATGTAATAATTTGAAAAATGTATGTAACAGTCATTGCATATGTTTATATTATTGTATACTATTATATCCATGTGTAATAATGTTATGTGAATATATTACGTAATTTAATAATGTAGGAGCTGTGAGAATAATAAGTTAAACGTTGCTAACAATGAGGTAACAATGAGGTAACCTTGATTCAATAATGAGTAAGAAAGTTTAACAGTACTACTTGTTGTGATTCTTGGAGTAACAATAATGTACCTAATTTTAGTGACAGTTTATAAAAATAGCCAGTCAACAACCAGAGAAACCTGAAAGTTAAATAAAAGTATTCTATTGTACTAGGAACAGCCAATCAGAGACTTCAAATAGATGAAATTTGCAAATTCAGGCGGTAGAAATCAGTTCAGTTGCTTGTAGACAGTGTTACTAACTGGATACGAGACGCGTCCTCGAGAAGTTTAATACGTATCCAGTGTGAGAAAAAAATTCTTTACGTGTTAAAAAAAATTAATTAAAAGTAATTAATAAATAATCTCACATTTCTCTCTCTATATCACTGAAATGTTATTTCAATCGCTTAAAGAATTAATAAATGGAGTGAGTACAAATTATAATCTGTGTAAGCCTACAGTCTTAGCCGCACTACTCCCTGCAAAGAAATCTACGTCTCTAACAACAATACTGTCGCAGCCGAGGCAAACATAAATATATAACATTTAAAGAAACGGTTAAATTACAAAGTTAATATTTTTTTTAAACTTGGGGCAAAGGCTACCGGAAACTGTTTATTATACGTGCGGTTGCAACTACTACAACAACTTCGGCTCCCCAACAGCCGAAATATAATACAACTCCTTCAATACAACAAAATACCTTCTTCAGCGTTTTCTGGAAATAGGCTTTGCAGTCCTCTTCATTCAAAGGAAATTTGTACAATCTTGCATAGCCGGTAAACGTTAAGCGATAGACGAAGTCGTAAATAGCATATTATAGAGAGAGCTAGGCCAATTTTGCGTTTATATGGGAAAGGATAGGGAAAACGAGGTAGATTCTAGGGTGAGAGAGCCTTCAAGGAGGAAAATGCGTTTATATGGAAGAGATAAGGAATACGAGGAGAAGTGCTAGGCTTGACAGAGGTTGAGGTGTAGAGTATGCGTTTACATGGGAAAGATAGGGAAAACATGGAGAGATGATAGACTAGACAGATGCTGAAGGAGGGGAATACGAAGTGAAGTGCTACGCTAAACAGAGGTTGAGGAGTAGAGTATGCATTTATACGGTCAACCTCTAGTACTTCTCCTCGTATTCCCTATCTCTCATATATAAGCGCATCCTACCTTTAACATATGTCTAGCTTAGTACTTCACCTAGTATTCCTTTTCTCTCACATATAAAACGTATCACCTTCTTCAGCATCTGTCTAGCCTAGCATCTCTCCTTGGTTTCCTATCTCACCGGTATAAACCTACATCCCCCCTCCTTGAGCCTCTGTCTAGCCTAGCATCTTTCCCCGTTTCCCCTATATTTCTCATATAAACGCATACTCTACTTCCCAACCTTTGTCTAGACTAGCACCTCTCCTCGTATTTCCTGCCTCTCTCATATAAAGCGCATTGCCCGTCCTTCAACTCTCTCCTAGCATAGGATCTCTCTCCGTATTCCATATCTTTAGCACATAAACGTATACCGTAGTCCTCAACCTCTGTCTAGCCTACTACTACCTCTCCTCGTATTCCCTATCTGTATCATATAAAGGGTATTCCCCTCCTTCAGCCCTGTTCTACATCGGATCTCTCCTCGTTATCCCTATCTCTCCCATATAACTCATTTTCTCCTTGAACGCTCATCCAACCTAGCTACTCCCATCGTTTTCCTCGTCACTCCATATAAACGTATATTCCCCCTCCTTCAGCATCTGTCTAGCCTATTATCTGTCTGCATTTTCCCTATTTTCCCCATATAAACGTATACTCCACACCTCAAACTCTGTCTAGCTTAGCCCTTCCCGTCGTATTCCCTACCTCTCTCATATAAAACGCATTCCGTTCCTTCAACTCCCTGTCTAGCCTAGCATCGACCCTTGTATTCCTTATCTCTCCCATATAAACGCAATTTACTCCTTGAAGGCTCTCTCAACCTAGCATCTACCCTGTTTTCCCTATCCTTTCCCATATAAATGCAAAAGTGGCCCAGTTCTCTCTATAATATACTACTGTCAATCTACACAAAAAATATATATCTCTTTAAAACATAATAACTGTTTTCGTGGCATCAACCATTTCCAAGATATCCGTTATTAATGGTTCGAGTTCATTACTTTGTCATTATTTTTAAATCCTGTCAATTTTCAGGATTTTTCCTACGATGTTATGGAAACAGTATGGAATTTTAAGGCCAGCATATAGCGTCCAGTTGTTAAACATTTGACTATCGCTGTTCTCTTTGTACCTATAACGAAATGTGTAATGTAGCCATTTCTGCAAATGTTTACCTCAATTATAGTGAAGTAGGTAGAAAAATCAAATTTATTTCATAATAATTTGTTCAGGGGCTTTAGAAGTTGTATTTCCAGAGAAGGTGGGTAAAGGCAAATTTTGACAGACGTGGTTAACTGGGAGATATGCTGTAGCAAACTTTTTTGTACGTAAATGTACAAGTGAAGGTTCTCGAAGTGAGATAAGCCCAGGTGCCGGTCACATCATCAAAAACAGAGAACTAGCTGGGGGTGTTATCGTGACAAGAGAAGAACCGTAATTAAATCTGCATGTAAAGAAGACCTTCTAGCTTATTTTAATGGAGATTCAATTATATCAACTTCTCCTCCACTTTTTCCAGCGCATTTGCATGCAGCGGAGTTTGAGAGATCCATCTCACATAGGGAGCTGCTTTAAAATATTCCCTTTACCAGGACTCAAACCCAAATGTGGTTTTATTTACTCGCCTGTTTTATAATTTCCTTGCTATTCATTCAGTTTACACTCCACATTTCATTTTTTTGGGTTCCTTTTGACACGTATTTTACATTTGTTTCTCTTATAGTTTTAGCTTCTTAATTTCTCTACATCTTAAACAAGGTAGAGGAGGTGTTGCATTGTACTATAAAACTCTATATTTTTAATCACCTTAAATACTAATTTTTATGTCTTTCAACCCAAAAAAAACCATTTTGTGCCTCCTTGAGCACACGTATCTCAAAAGTGAAAAAAAGTTATGGGTTAGAAACGCAGGAGAATTTCAACCAGGACTAGACCTGTTGTCTGTTGTGTCTACTAAACCTTCGGGAGGAAGGGCTGAATACGAAGTGTGGCCTGATCTGATGACGGCAGGAGCAGCGAAGCGGGGTACCTAACGTTACCAGATTTAAATACCCCAGCCACCCCTCCGATGTCCAGGCCTATTACAGACAACTTATATACAGTACGTTCCTTATATTACCGGGCCACGGATCGTATGTATACTGCTCCGGACACTATTTGATTACACTTGGAGATTTTCCGTTATGAAACTCCCGCGTTATTTACTCACGAGTGATAGTAACATGCACTGTAATTATAATAACCTTGTTATAAGTGGTGTCCATCTAAATTGAGACTTTCCTCGGTGTCACGAGGTTACAATTCATGAATAGAAAACACATGAAAAAAAATCTGATGTGTTACACTTACATGACTTTGTCTACTCTTGCACAAACTATTTTTACAAAGGCTTATTCCTCCATATGTTTCATTATAATCGAGAAGTTAATGTTATTGCTAATTTCTTTGTAGGTGCAATGGGAATTGGTAGACTTAAGCGATAGTCAAATGTTTTAAGAGCTGGTTGCTATGTGGAGTATTCCATTCTCTTTGAATGTCCAGTACATAAAAAAATGAATAACGAATTCCCATTTGAGAATAAGTATTGAAGAATTTAAGGGAATAACAAGCAATATCCCGAAAATAGTTGACTCAACAAAAAAATGTATGACATAAATTGTGTATTTTAACGCGATCTACATTTTTTGTGTAGTAACATTTTGTCTATCTCTTATGGTTTACCAGTTATGCAAAAGTCGTTCACAATGAAGAATACTTTTGGAGACATTCCCAGAAAATTCGAGATATACATTTCATTTGTCATGAAAATATCTTAAACATATGATATTTTAATCAAAATCATTGAAGCCATTTTTGAGAAAATTAAAATTTTCGAAAAATGTTCCATGTAAAGCGTAATCTGGGGTGGGGGATTTTCTTGAAAACCTTCGTGTCGCATCTCTGGAAGATACTGAACCTAAATACCAAGTTTGGTGTTTATCCGACTGTTCGTTTCTGAGTTATGCTGTTCAGACACACACACGGACATGCTTCCAAAAATGCTTTTTTTGGATTCAGGGGGTCTCAAAACATACTTCCGGTGAAATCTCGGTATTGTATTTTTGGGTGGAATGCAATACTTCCCCTGTTTACTATACGTAGTAGAGAAAGTAATAGATATGTTATGGAAAATGATAGATGGAAGCACAAAGGAAGAAGAACGCCTAGCGGCTTTTGCAATACTCGTCATTGAAAAATCTATGGTTGTGCAATGTGTGGATTTCAACGAGACACAGGGGTTTTGAAACACCCACTTGCTGTGCAACGCATCTTAGGTGGAGAGCGATCGAATGATGCACCGATATTGTCAATTTTTTCTTGCTTTAGAACATGTCTTTTTCTCTTTTTAGATTTACCATTTAGTGATTCCGTTGTCATAAACGTATCAACCAGACGTCCAACAGTGTCTATTTGAAACTGAAATACCACGAAGTGTCTCCTAAAATTGTCTACTCACATGTCTACATGATTGATTTTCACGTACGTATCGTACACAAATATTCAAGCGTGAATTTCTCGGTAGGCATTTCAGTGGTCTAATAAGAGTTACCTAATGTAATTCGCACATAACGCAGATTTCTTGAATAAACCTTCACGCCCTTAGTCTTTACAGCTCTAACAGAAGACAATATAAAACAGCTGATAAACGTAGTCTTGAGCGGGTCTTTCACAGCTTGTGTGCTAGTAAACATACCGAGGTCACTGCTAGCGAGCTACGCATATACGCGATGTGGCTTGGCTATATAGGTTAATTTTGAGGTCCACTGACAAACTTCAGAGCGTGATTCCTGACTGGCAATGGAGCACGAAAGTTCGTATCACCTCGTGTCCGGAAATGGATTGTTTCCACGGTACATGGCACTGAAAAACGAATCAAACAAGAGCCCTGGCACACAGTTCATGGCCTGAATCCCATTCATATCATAACATATGTTCGAAATGACATAGATAGGATGCAATGCACGCGTTCACACGTCGCATCATGGATTGCTTCGCTCGTTCCAATGTTCGTACTGTGCCCGAATGTTGTCGACACGGAGTTGAAGGGTCTGAACGTCAGGAAAAGGCTCACGGTATGCAATTCCCTTCAGATGCCCACAAGTAAAAATCCAGGGGGTTTAAGTCTGGTGATGGAGCAGGCCATGTAACAGGTTCTCCACGTCCTATCCAATGTCTAGGGAAGACATTGAGGTGTCGGCGAAGATTAATGCAGGCCGTCCAATCGTTCTGTAGTCACATTGCCTGTCGTATTGCCAAAGGCACATTCTCCAGCAATAAAGGCAGTGTTTCTTAGAAAGTCCAGATACATTTATCCGTTCAGGCGTTGTGGAGGAAGAACAGGTCCAAGTAGGCGGTCGCCAATAATCCCTGCTCAAAGATTGATGCTGATGAGACGCTTCAACATTTTGTGACGATTTTCAGTAGCACACAGATAACGATTATGTAGGTTAATGATGGCATCTCTACCAAAGGTCACTTAATCGGTAAGAGAGCTGAAGACAGAAATCTTATAATGGTGATGACCTGTTGCACAAACCAGTGACAGAATCTTTCCCGCTGATAATAACCCCTGCACCATTTGGAGGTGATACGGACAATAGCGGTTGTCATGTAGGATACAGATGACCGTCCTTTGGCTTACACCACGTTGGGGGCCAATTGACTGGAGGATTAACCAGAGTTGTTCTCAATATCACGTAGAACATGTTGCTCCACGTCCGGTGTACGCACAGTCCGCTGCAATCCTGAACGTTCTTCTGTCTGAAAGGACCCATGCTCACACAAATACTGAAAAACGGCTCCAAACGTCATTTGATGTCTGTCAGGGTACTAGCTCGGTACATCAGCGCTGTCTCTCGACCAATTCAACCTGCATGGCCATACGCGAACAGCATCTTGGCTTCTTCCTGGAATGAGTAACGGCCGATTGTGCTTCTACATTACTAAAATCATACTATCTACAACACAGAAATGGCTCCCTGCAAGTGCGACAAGAGGAAACGAAATGAGGAGTGTAAGTTTGTAATTGTCCCTGCCCACAATCCACCAGTCTCCAGGATCCCCCGGAGCGGAGCCCCAAGCTGAGGAGATGCCTAACTGAGCGGTATCGCAGCGACGCCAGGGTAGAAACCATTACAGGATGCAAGCCACCTGCAGCCGAACACCGGCTGGTCCTACAACTCTGAAACAGGTGACAAGGAAGATGATGGGTACAGGAAATGAGAGGAAGGAGAGTCGTGGTAGAAGATGAACCACACCAGCATTCGCCTGGCGACCTGGGGAAATCACGAAAAACCCATAAGCCAGAGTGGGCAGTCCCCGGGGATCGATCCCGGGACCTCCCGATTGCGGTTCACAGACGTAACCCCCTGAGTCATCCCGCTCGGTGATTGGCAGGGTGGGTTACCTCCCCAAAATATGGCCCAACTATCAAGGAGCAACATTACACGCTATATGTTCTCATTGGCAGATTACAGTGCTTTGTTGAATTTAGACGCTAAATTAAAATATAATATAATAAAATCTTACAGATAAACACGAAAATCGTTTGTCTTCGTCACCATGACGTAGCTGTTTATTCAGTTTAATATACACGCAAATAATTCTTCACCCATTCCTCTAGCAGAACAAATTATCTTCTATTGGTTCAGCCTTTCCTTATGTACCTTTTATAGAGGTGGCATCCGAACCGCTTCTTTATTTCTTATTGACTATAACATCGTCCATTGCTTCTTGTTTGTGTTCATGAATTGTTTTTCAGGCCAGCCACATAAAGAACTGCTACCGGCTGTTAGGGATCAAGGGGAATGAGTCACCTTTTATGCACTTATTTCTTTTTGGCCAAAATTAGGACACCAACCAGAAATCTATCCTTTAAGCAACCAATACCTTTTAGGTGAAACCTGCCCATATTGGGGAGGCTTCAATCATCACAATCTTTTTTTTCGTATTTCTATACTACCTGCAAATATATTTCTATAGCTCCGTATTATTAACTGCTCGAATTTCATTTAATTGATGGACATGCAATCTCTGAATGGATGCTGTGCTTAAAAGGATTCCGTTCCGCTTTGTCCCTTTCCAACTTTTTAATATAAAAGCCATTCAAAAATCATCCCTACCATGGTAAATAGATAGATGACGGGGTTCTTTGTTGGAGTTTTGTCGACCTCCCCCACGTAGGCCTGAAAGGTTTATTGTGTAACCCCACTGGAAAGGATGTCTTCATGGGTTCCCAAACTCTGTTCCCTGAACAAATTACATGTGTGATTCCAAGTCGGCATCCTTCCCTAGTCAGTTTCTTTCTTTCCAGGAATGGGCAGTCAAAGAAGATATGCGAGGCAGTTTCCCCATCTTCTTTGCACATTCTACAGATAAGTTCATGCTTGTAGAGTCTTAGTTTACGTAGATGCTTCCTGAAATAACCATGTTCAGAAATTAATCCAACTAATTTTCTTATTCCTGTTCCATCCAATCTCAGGAGAGATGTGGTTGCATGGAGCTAAGACCAGTTTCTGCGCTTCTCTTTGTCCAGAATAGGTTTGAGTTGGTGTTTTTCCATAACCCATGCTTTTACCGAGGTCTTGACAGTACGTGTACTGATTCCAACTACGGATTAGGTCCAGCATAAGGATCTCAATATCCCTTTTAGCCAACTGATTAGCATTTTCATTTCCACACATTCCCTACTGCACCCACCGTGTTTCGAGACCATTGTGAGATGACAGAGCAATCAGGACATTTAGGCATTCCAAAATTAGTTTTCATTTTACCTGGTATGAGAGTGCTTTTCTCTGAGGATGAGAATTCGTTTACCATGGTAGCCTTTCTCAAGTCCTCTTAGAGCTATCCTCGTAGATAGAAAATACGAGGGACATCCAGAAAGTAAAGAACGATTTGTCATAACTAAATAATAACGAAAGATATCAACACAAAACTTTATTTACAAAGATACACTACCTTACTCTATTTCTCAATGTATCGCCGTTGCTGTCAAGGCGTTTTTTGTAACGTGGTATCAGTTTTTCATTGCCTCTTCTAGCGCCAAAGACTGTCACTGCCTCTTTGTGGTCTTCATCAGTTGGAAACTCTTTTCTACCCAAAAATTCCTTTAGCTTCGGAAACAGGCAAATATCTTGAATTCTTTCATCAAGTTTGCCTTCAACTCATCCGTAATGAATGATAGCCTTCCACACCGGTCTTCAACGTTGCACACCGGTTCTTCATTGGTTAAACATTATACACAATTTCCTCACTGAAGACTCGTTTATTGCATTATCACCACACACACTTCTGTATTGGTTTATGCTTTTAATTCATATTTCAGGAGTGGTTACAGAAGACGAAATGAAATAATTGAAGCTCACTTTAACTCATTTATTTCCACACATGTTTGCAGCTAGCCGTGAATTCTATCCCATAATTATTTGACTGGCTTATGGGGGCCTATCTATCAACCTGTACCTCCCAACCCAAGTTTCTTCTGAAATTGCTAGCAGCTTCGTCACACGCTCGGCCATCTGAATGGCATGAAGTTCAACCCCCCCCCGGAAAATGTATCCGCCTTATTTATAGTCCCAGCTAAAGATCCTACCTTTCCCGCCATAGCTTTTAGCAATATGGTGATTGGCTGGTCACATTGGGTCGTATGAGAATATGTGTTCTCGTATCTCCCACGTTTCTGTTCCATGTCAAACTTGCCTTCGCGTTTCTGTTCAGGCCCCTCTCTATGTCTTTTCCATCTCTGCAGCTCTGTTGATCATATTTAGCAGATTTGGCAAGCCTGGAGATCTTTCCGCTTGGTATGGCGTAGCTTCAGGCACCTAAATTACAACGTTGCACGGATAGGTAACTTCCTTTACATTTACCATATAACATAATTACACTTGTATAACATTATTTATGCACCAGTGCTCCCACTACAAAGGGAGGCTTAGGGTGGGGGATACTCTTGTAAAGTGTTGCAGCGACTTATATTTTCGGTGAAATCTCGGTATAGAATTTTTGGGTAAAATACAGTACTTCCCCTACTTGCTATAGGTAGGCAATAGAGAAAGATAAAGTTACTGACGGGTCCAAGAAACCCGGGCAGAGCACTGCACGCAGGCCCGTCGGCATGTTGTGCTTCTACCGTGACCCCCCGGAGGCAGGGATGAGGGGAGAGACTTACAGCGCAGACAGATCCGGATGACGATGGGCGCAAGCACAGATGGGATCCCTATGTTTCCAGTTTGAACACCTCCCGAGCCTCCTGGTGTTCCCCGAAATCACACAGAGGCGGCTTCCAGCCGAGCAGTCCCTGGACGACGTCAGGATGAAACTTCCACAGAGAGCATGTCCAGCCGAAACAAGCCGAACGTCACCTGGTCATATGACGCTGAAACAATGACAAGATGATGGATACAGGAAATGGAGGCAGCAGGGACGTGGTAAAACATGAACCACTAGCATTCGCCTGTCTATCCGGATAAACCACGAAACGAGGAAGCCATGGGTCGCCGGGATTCGAACCCGGGACGTTCCGATTGCGTGTCGCTGCGCCACCTATAGTAGTAGAGAAATTAAACAAACAACTTAGACAAAGGCGTGTTACTCACACATAATATATTTTTACGTAAAAGGACAGGTAGAGGTAAGTAATAAAGGGATAGGTGTTACAATGCAATCGGCTTCAATGCATTATCGCGTGGGAGAAAGCAGAACAATAGAGTGGTAGTAAACTTAATTAATTCTCACAAACACCCTCAAGTATCCCCTGCAGCGTGGAGAAGATGGTATCGTCGAACAAAATATGAAAAGGGAGAGTGAAGCACACAAAGGAAATGACATGGAATAAAGATTACCAAGATGGCTGGCTTCCACACGTTTCAAGGGAGCCAGTGATTCAATTTCTTAGCGAACAGTACTCGAATTTCCGAAAGGGAGAAAATGAAGTGCAGAGAGAACATTGCTGCTCTGTAAAAGGATTGCCTCTTATGTAACAATACCCTGTCGCCTAGGTAGCAGCCCTTTCAAGCCTACTTGCCTCCACAAAACGTTTAACTTCTATGGTAAGTCGGTGTTGCTGGTATGTACAGTAACATGCAGAAAATATTGCCGCTTCTTCGAGATGCAATATGGTTTTAAAGTTTGAAACTAAATTGTTTTGAAAATGAATAACAAATCTGATGCACTCCCCTCACATGACTCTCTACTCTTGTGCAAACTATTTTTACAAACATCTTATTGCTAATTTTCTCGTAAGTGCTAGGGCAATATGGTAGCTTTAAGCGATAGTCAAATGTTTTAAGAGCTGGTTGCTATGTACAGCATTCCATTCTCTTTGTATGTCCAGGACATAAAAAACGAAACGAATTCCCGTTTGACAAAAAGTACAAGTATTGAAAAATTCAAACAAATAAAAGGAATATCTCGAAAATGGTTCATTCCACAAAAAGAAAATGTATATGACATAAATTTTGTGTTTTAACGGCATATCCATTTTTTGAGTAGTGATGCAGTAATTTTTATCATAAATTGTTTAAATGTAAAGAATGATTATAATATGAATATGCATTTTTATGTGACATTGATTTGAGATGTTTATTGATTGTAATTATTGTTGAGAAGTAAGTTTATACGGCCTTAGTGAAACTGACAATAATAGCGTGCGATAATGCAGCAAGGGGGTGAGCTGTTTATCATTATTAGAGACGAGGAAGTTACGTAATGTTGGCGCGTTTTTCTTTAGAATTTGCTGGAACATTTTCCCTAGAGCATATGTATTCATAATTTTCATTGGATATAAAAATAGACGCTAATGTTGGCGCGTTTTATTAGCCAATAGCAGCTCAGTTATAATCTTTAGACATATCGGGGTGTAGGAGTATAAAAAGGGCTAGATTAGAGGTAGACCCCGTCAGTTCATCGAAAATCTTTGTACGTTAAACGTCGTCTTCAGTCTAGCAGAAATATTTGTACAGTACACGTCGGCTATCGATTCACAAGCTACGCGTAGCAGAGTTACGAAAAATCTCAAGTGTTGTAAAGTTAATTATACAAAAAGTTGAAGTACGCGAATTAAGAGTGATCAGTAATGAAGTTATTATAACAGTTTCAGTTTGGCGAGTGTCTAGATCAATGTGTAAATCTGATAGTGAATGTGTTCGACAATAAAAGTGTAAAACAAATTTTTTTCATCAGTGTTATCTTTGGATAAGAGACTTCCTTCCATTTACACAACCTGTATAAAGAGAAGTGCTCGACCAAAAAGATCATAGCTAGCCGGAGGACAGTGAACCAAAATTAAATAAAATAACAGTAGCATTCTTTTAAACAAACACTAATACTGCCGCAAATTGCTGACACCAGATGGAGCTAACAAACCTAACAAAGAATTACGTCACAAAATTACTTCACCACGTGGAGTAAACACAAATACACAAACATTATAAGTAATACCGCCGCAAATTGGCTCCCAAACGTGGGGCTCAACAAAATAAAATATAACAGATGAATAACATCGCAGTAGTAAAATTTTGTCTATCTGCTACCATTTATCCGAATAAAGAGGACTTTTGGGGAGATTCCAAGGAAACTCAAGATATGCATTTCATTTACCATAAATATATCTTGAACATATGATATTTCAATAAAATTCGTTACAGCCATTTGCGAAAAATCTTCCATCTAAAGGATAGACTGGGATGGGAGATTTTCTTGAACATCTTCGTGTCGCATCCTTGGAAGATACTAAACTCAAGTACCAAGTTTGGTATTTATCCAACTTTTTGGTTTTTGAGTTATGTTGTTCACAGGCAGACACACACGCACATGTTTCCAAAAATGCTTTATTTGGATTCAGGGCACCTCAAAACATTTATTTCCGGTGAAATCTCGGTGTCGAATTTTGTAGTCGAATGCAATACTTCACTACTTACTATACCTAGTAGAGAAAGTAAATATGAAACGCTACATAGGGGGAATTGCAGGGTGTGTACATTCACATGACTTTCTCTACGTATTTTTCAACAGACTATTCTTCCATATACTTCATGTTAATCAGATATAGGTTTGTAGAAATGGTATTATTACACTTTTACTTGTACTTACAACGGTATCAAGGGAGTCGTCTACGTGGTGTAGTGGTTACTATGCTTAGCCTATAGTTCCTGAAGTCGCGGGTTCAAACCCGGCGGAGGGCGATTGATTTTTTTCGGGCATAAAAATCCTTGTCATGGCTTCCTTCGGAAGAGAAGTAAAGCCGGTGGTCCAGTGTCGTAGATTTACGGCACGTAAAAGAACCTCAAGCCTGATAAACAGGCCTCTGAGCAAAATTACCGATCTTTAACCCCAATATAGAATGGGACACTAAGGACTACAGCGGTTAAAGAGCGTCCATAAATAAAACAATTTAATTTTTTTTTTAATAGGGGAGTGCAGTAAGCTTTAAGTGATAGTCAAATTTTTTAAGAGTAGGTCGCTAAGTAGTGGCTTTCTGTTTACATGGCCTGGAGAAAAAAAGAATGACGACTACCTATTGGAGGAAATTAGAACTATTTGAAAATTCAAACCAATAACAAGTAATATCTCGAAATAGATAACTTCACAAGCAAATGCGTTTCAAATAAATTGTGTACTTTAACGAGATCTACATTTTTTATTATTATTATCTTTTTTATTATTTTACGTCACTTTAACTCCCTGGTCATATCGAGACGGATCTGTTGGTGGATAACTCTTAGAACGATGTGTGATGGACAGTTAGTCTTCTAGGTCTCATCCCTGTAACCACACGCTCCGTCCCGTGTCACAGAGACCCTTAGCGCATAGCTATCGAATCTTCTGCTTCGTGCCGAGCAGAAAGAATTAGGGTGCCGTCTAGTCCAACCGCCGCCTACATATAAATGCGGACAGTTGGCGTTCTAGGTTTCATCCCTATAGCCACGTGCTTTATGCCGTGCGGATGGCATTAGGGTGCCGTCCAGTCTAACCGCCGCCCTCACATAGAAAGGCGGACAGTTAGTCTTCTAGGTCTCATCCCTGGAAATGCCAGCTTGCTTCGCCACGTGCCCACAGAGACTCCCAGCGCATGGCAGTCGGATCTTCTGCTTCGTCCCGTTAGATGGCGTTAGGGTACCGTCCAGTCTAACTACTTACATTGTCTGTAGATAGATGGCATAGCATTCGCTATTACCACTTATTTTTCAGTTTACTATTGTTTTAGACTTAAGGTGGAACTTTGGGTCGTGGTGTTAAATATCCAATCCGGTTAATACCTTGGCAACTGAGGAAAACGACGAAAAAATCCCAAACAGATTGGTCGGCCCACGGGATTTGAACCCGGGACCTCCCGAATGCGTGCTACAGACGTTACCGCCTGAGCCATCCCGCTCGGTTCTACATTTTGTGTAGTAAGATTTTGTGCATCTCTTAAGGTTTACAATTGTACAAAAGTCATTCAGAATGACAGGCTACTTCCAGAAAATTCAAGGTATACAGTTTATTTATTATAAAAATATCTTAAAACTATGGTATTTTAATCACAATAGTTAAGGAATTTTGAGAAAATCAAAATTATTGAAAAACTTCCATATAAAAAGTAGTCTGAGATGGGGACTTCTTGAAAAACTTCATGTCGTATCCTAATTAAGGTGCTACCAACTTTTCGTTTCTAAGTTACACACACAAACACACACACACGGATATTTTCTGAAAATGCGGATGTGATGTACTCAAATGACTTTCTCTGCTCACTCTTCTACACACATGTTTACAAACACTTATTCTTCTATCTACATAGGTTGGAACTAAAATGTGGCAATTATTTGTTTATTTATTACTATTAGAAGGGTGATAAATGTTGGAAACTTCTACAGTCCTTCAATGTAATCAGCAACATTTTCAATGGTCCGTTGTCAGCGATGTGGAAGTCGCAGGGTTCCTGTTGCAGCGCCTGTTTTGTTGATGTTCCTGATGAATCGATCTAATGCCTGCAGAACTTGAGAACAATCCTGAAGTGGTTTCTTCATCTTCAAGATTTAATAACCACAGGAGCTTAGGTCCGGTTTATATGGTGGATGGTATGGAACTTCCCAACCTCAGCGATGATACGGATCAGTTACAGCTTGTGTCACGTGCGTCCGAGCATTGTGTTGCAAACTCATGGGAGGATTCTGTAAGAAGTGTCGCCGCTTTCTTTGCAACGCTGGTCTGAGACGATGCTCCTTGAGGTACCATGTTAACCCACAGTCGTATACAAGAAGCATCAAGGCTTTCACATGTCTACACTCCTCGAATAGTTCTGTGTGGTCCCCACATGCCTCAACGGTACCTGCATGTCATTGTGTTACTGTACGACCACGAGAACATTCAATCGTCAACCAACCTCGTTGTTTCTGTTTTGGAAACAAACACACAACAGTTTAGTTCGGTAGCTCGCCCATCTTCATCTCGTCGCAGCGCTTACATTTCGCGTTGAAAGGGAGAGAGCATTTTGTGGGTGGTGGATGAGGCATAGGTAAATACGTGATAATAATAGCTTCTCGTTTGGCTTCCATGGCAGTGGCGGCTGCTGCATTAGAACACAAGAGCACGTGAACACCCTAACTCCGACAACTTGCGGATTTATTGGTTATTACTTTCTCTACTACGTATAGTAAGGGAAGTATTGTATTCCACCCAAAAATTCGATACCGAGATTTCAGCGGAAATATATGCTTTGAGGCCCACTGAATCCAAAAAATCTGATGTGTCACACTCACATGACTTTCTCTACTCTTGTACGAACTATATTTACAAACGCTTATTCTCCATCTACTTCATGTTAATCGAGATGTTAATCTTATTGCTAATTTTCTTGTAGATGCAAGGGGAGTATGGTAGGTTTTAAGCGATAGTCAAATATTTTAAGAGCTGGTTGCTATGTGGAGTATTCCATTCTCTTTGCATGTTCAGGACATAAAAAATGAAACGAATTCCCATTTGAGAAAAAGTAAGACTTACAAAATTTAAGGGAATAATAAGCAATATCTAAAAAATGGTTCACTTAATAAAAAAATGTATATGACATAAATTGTGTATTTTAACGCGATCTACATTTTTTGTGTTGTAAAATTTTGTCTATCTCTTATGGTTTACCAGTTATGCAGAAGTCGTCCACAATGAAGAATACTTTTGGAGACATTCCCAGAAAAATCAAGATATACATTTTATTTGTTATTAAAATATCTTAAACATATGATATTTTAATCAAAGTCGTTAGAGCCATTTTTGAGAAAATTAAAATTTTCGATAAATGTTCCGTGTAAAGGATAATCTGTGGCTGGGGGATTTTCTTGAAAACCTTCGTGTCGCATCTCTGGAAGATACTGAACCTAAACACCAAGTTTGGTGCTTATCCGACTGTTCGTTTCTAAGTTATGCTATTCACAAACAGACACACACAAGAACATGTTTCCAAAAATGCTTTTTTTGGATTTAGGGTGTCTCAAAACATATATTTCCGGTGAAATCTCGGTATTGAATTTTTGGGTGGAATACAATACTTCCCCTACTTACTGTACGTATTAGAGAAAGTAAAAAAATAATTTTTGGAAACATGTCCGTGTGTCTGTCTGTGAACAACATAACTCAGAAACGACCAGTCGGATAAACACCAAACTTGGTATTTAGGTTCAGTATCTTCCAGAGATGCGACACGACGGTTTTCAAGAAAATATCTCCACCCCACACAACTCTTTAGGTGGGAAATTTTTCGAAAATTATGATTTCTTTCAAACATTGCTCTAACGAATTTTTTTAAAATACCGTGTGTTTAAGATACCTTTATGGCAAATGAAATGCTTATCTTGAATTTTCTGGGAATCCACCAAAGTTCCCTTCATTCTGAACTACTTCCGCATAACTGGTAAGAGATGGACAAAATTTCACTACACAAAAATATAGATCTCATTAAAGAACACAATTTTATTCCCTATACATCTTTTTGTGGAGTGAACCATTTCCTAGATATTCCTTGTGACGCAGGTAATTCTTTCAGCCCCAAGTTTAGTTGCAATGTGACGCAGCCACGCTCCGTCCTCCAACAATGAAGCAATACCTTTGCCTCACGGTTGCTGCTTGTCTCCTGCCAGTTGGTTCTTCTTTTGCCACGGCTGCTCCAGCATGAAACCTTAACCTCAGGGTATGCGTGCGTGTGTACAGAGAAACACACAAACGCTGTCTTGGAACACTTTTATTCACTATTTAAAATAATACTTTAGGTTTGCCGATCACTATTAAATGCATACGATGATCCTTTGTCTTTACCAAGACCGAAGAATATTAACTACAGCTAAGCGTTCTACCCTCTAGCATGTTCGCCGCCATTCTTCTCCACACGACAAGAAAGTCGTCCTGCACTCACCAGGCACTCAGGAAGAGTGATCTACCCACGCTAATACAAGGAAAACCAACGCCTAACTTCCCCTCTCTCCCCTCAAACTTAGCGTCATGATGCTTAGAGTGGCCTTCACCAGGCTAAGTGCAGCTGTACTCGGCTGTTTACCAGGAAAAACTTGCTTCAATGGTATTTACCCTTTCTACCTGAGGCTGGTCCCTAATTAACAAAACTGTGCCTGTCTTGTCTTTCTGTCGCTTTTACAGTCAGCAATTTTCACAATGCTTCTCCTTTTTATGCATACACTGATTTTAAATATATTATTACTTATTTTATATCAATATCCTTCTCAGATTATTATGATAATTATTGCCTTTATAATTTCGGCTTCACTTGTTATTTATTTGAATTTTCTAATACTTATACTTTTTCTGAGCTGGAATTCTTTATTCGATTTTTTCTTCTCCTGGACATACAAAGGGAATGAATACTCCACATAGCAACCAGCTCTTAAAACATTTGACTATCGCTTAAAACCTACCATATTCTCCTTGCATCTACAAGAAATAGATGGAGATAAGCGTTTGTGAAAATACTTTGTACAAGAGTAGAGATAGTCATATGAATACAATACCTGAATTTGTACTTGTTTCAGTATCCTCTACTTTGTCCATTGTGTATATATTTCACAGAGAAGGGGTAAGAAAGGGTTAGAGAGACAGAGACAGGGGAGATCGAGAGAGGTGGAAAGAATGGGCGTGAAACAAGGAATTAAAAGTTACTTTACACACGCAGTTAGCCATGAAATTCTACCTCACTCACGATAAGCGAATGATTTCTATACCAAAATTTTCGCTAATAAATGGCTTCACTCCACTCACAGGGGGAGAAGGGGGCCGTTTATCTTTCCAAACGGGAGTGTTACATTTTTGTAGATCCTCTCGGCGGGTTATACGCGTTCCAACAAAAGAAGATCAGCATGCGTTACAGTAATTGCATATAATGAAGGTATTTAATTGGTTCATATTCGCGGCGGCCTCACAGTTTTAAACTGTTTTATTGAACACCCATGCTGATAGGGGAACAGAATTAATCCTTTGTTAGTAGAGAGCCAAAGTAAAGAATTAAGGCTGTAAAAACAGGGGTGTGCATTAACGCTTTCCATTTTGTGTATAACAAAGTATCATTTATTGAAATGGATACTAAAGAATTAACTTCTAATACTGCGGTCTTCTATGATAGCTACAGATTAAAAGCTGTGATGAGTAACTTCTTCAAGGCTTCACCATCTTACACCGCATCTACAAAGTATAATAAATAATGTCATGAGTTAAGTATACGACTTGCTTTTATTCAGACTGTTCTTCAAATTGTGGGATTCTATGGGGCGCAGAATAAAAAATCTGATATGTTACACTCACATACTTTCTCTACTCTTGTACAAACTATTTTTACAAACGCTTATTCTCTATATGCTTCATGTTAATCGAGATATTAATCCTATTGCTAATTTTCTTGTAGATGCAAGGGGAATATGGTAGGCTTTAAGCGATAGTCAAATATTTTAAGAGCTGGTTGCCATGTGGAACATTCCATTTTCTTTGCATGTCCAGGACATAAAAAATGAATAACGAATTCCCATTTGAGAAAAAGTAAAAATTGCAAAATTTAAGGGAATAACAAGCAATATCTCGAAAATTGTTCACTCAACAAAACATAATGTATGTGACATAAATTGTGTATTTTAAGGCGATCTACATTTTTTGTGTAGTAAAATTTTTTTTATCTCTTATGGTTTACCAGTTATGCAAAAGTCGTTCATAATGAACACTTTTGGAGACATTCCCAGAAAATTCGAGATATACATTTTACTTGTCATGAAAGTATCTTAAATATATGACATTTTAATCAAACTCGTTAGAGCCATTTTTGAGAAAATTAAAATTATAAAAAAATGTTTCATGTAAAGTGTAATCTGGGGTGGGGGGATTTTCTTGAAAACCTTCGTGTCGCATCTCTGGAAGATACTGAACCTAAATACCAAGTTTGGTGTTTATCCGACTGTTCGTTTCTGAGTTATGCTGTTCACAGACACAGACACACATGGACATGATTCCAAAAAAGCTTTTTTTGGATTTAGGGGGTCTCAAAACATGTATTTCCGGTAAAATCTCGGTATCGAGGTTTGGGTGGAATACAATACTTCCCCCTACTTACTATACGCAGTAGAGAAAGTAAACGAGTCTTATGTGATCATTCACATGACCTTCTCTACACTTTATCGTTTATAAGTGAGTATACAGACTATTCTTACCAAACCATATTACACACAATTTATGTCATATACATTTTTTTGACGAGTGAACCATTTTCCTTGTTATTTGTTTAAATTTTCCAATACTTATACGTTTTCTGAAATGGTAATTCGTTATTCATTTTTACTTTCTCTGCTACGTACAGTAAGCAGGGGAAGTATTGTATTCCACCGAAAAATTCGATACCAGATTTCACCGGAAATACATGATTTGAGATCCCCTGAATCCAAAAAAAGCAGTTTTGGAAACATGTTCGTGTGTGTCTGTCTGTGTGTCTGTGAACAGCATAACTCAGAAACGAACAGTCGGATAAACACCAAACTTGGTATTTAGGTTCAGTATCTTCCAGAGATGCGACACGAAGGTTTTCAAGAAAATCCCCCCACCCCAGATTACACTTTACATGAAACATTTTTTTATAATTTTAATTTTCTCAAAAATGGCTCTAACGATTTTGATAAAAATATCATATATTTAAGATATTTTCATGACAATTTAAATGTATATCACGAATTTTCTGGGAATGTCTCCAAAAGTATTCTTCATTGTGAACGACTTTTGCATAACTGGTAAACCATAAGAGAGACAAAATTTTACTACACAAAAAATGTAAATTGCTTTAAAATACATAATTTATGTTATATACATTTTCTTTTGTTAAGTGAACCATTTTCGAGATATTGCTTTTTATTCCCTTAAATTTTTCAATACTTATTTTCTAAAATGGGAATTCGTTATTCATTTTTTGTTTTGGATATTTGCAAAGAGTATTAATCTGTGGCAAAGAGAATGGTGCTGCACCTAGCAACCAGCTATTAAGAGATATGTCTATGCTTAAAGGCTACTGTATTTCTATATTGCCCTTGCAAATACAAAACAAGGGGAACATAGTACGCCTTAAGCGATAGTCAAATATTTTTAGAACTGGTCGCTATGTGTAAAATGTAATTCTCTTTGCATGTCAAAAGATCGTTTCTGCAAATGTTTATCTCGGTTAATATGAAATAGATGGAGAATAAGAGTTTGTAAAAATTATTTGTACAAGAGTAGAGAAACTCATATGAGTGTAACACATCAGATTCTTTTATATCCTAACATATAAAGAGAATGGAATACTCCACATAGCAACCAGCTCTTAAAATATTTGACTATCGCTTAAAGCCTACATTATTCCCCTTGCACCTACAAGAAAATTAGCAATAAGATTAACATCTCGATTAACATGAAGTAGATGGAGAATAAGTGTTTATAAAAATAGTTTGTACAAGAGTAGAGAAAGTCACGTGAGTGTAACACATCAGATTTTTTGGTTATGCTCTTCACAGACACACACATAGATACACACGGACCTTGTTATGAAAATCTATTCTTTTACATTCACATGTCTTTCTCTACCCTCTATCGCTTATTAGAGGGTATGAGCTTATTACTTTCGCTATTATGTGTAGCATGTAGTGGGCGTATTGCATTTCATCTTTAATATTCGATAGTGAGATTTCACCGGAAATATATCCTTTAAGATATGATGAATCCAAATAAAGCATGTTTTTCTATCTACTTCATTTTAATCAAGATAACCTATACAGAGAGAACAGTGATAGTCAAATGTTTAACTCGACGCTATATGCTGGCCTTAAAATTCCATACTGTTTCCATGACATCGCGAGAAACAAGTGAATGTTGAAAGTACTTCGAAAGAATAAGTACTGCACAATTCGAAGCGTTGACAATGGATATCTCCAAATGGTTTATGTCACATAAAAGATTTTTTGAAATAAATTATGAGTTTTAAACAAATCTACATTTTTTTGTGTAACACATTTTCGTCGATGGATTAACGTTTACCAGTTATACAAGATTATATAACTTTTCTTCCAAATGAAGTAGAATTTACAGGCTATTCCCAGAAAATTCAAGATATACATTTTATTTGTAACGAAAATATGTGTAGTATTCTGCATTTTAATCAAAATCGTTTGAGCCATTTTAGTCCTATACCTGGGACTTAAAATACACACCCCCATGTGTGGGATGGAAACCCGGGCGGATTCTGTGGCCGGAAACTACAGCTTCACGCTCTAGCCCATTGCGCATCTTTTTGTTCTTGTTCTTTCTTTCTGTTTTGGTTTGGGGGCAAGGGATAGTAGACAGAAAAGAGTAGGGAAAGAAGGCCAGCAGGAAATTCTGGAGTTCGGGGAGTACCGCAGAATGTACCGACGGTATTGCTGAGATCCCTCTGTTGAGGGGCTAGGCTGTAGTTATGGCTATAGCTGTAGTGCTGTAGCGGCGGTTCTAAAAAGAGGAAAGGAAGAGAGAAATGGCTAGGGTTAACTTTATTTATTAATCAAAGATAAACGAGTTAGTGCCTGGTGTTGTAGTGTGTGCCAGGTAGCTGGTTGCTGAGAGTTGCGAGTAGTTGTGGGTCGAAGGCGATGGTCTCCAAGGGCGTCCGAAGAGAGGTGGAGGTGTCCGGAGCGATGTCAGAGTTGGTTATGACAGGGCTTGTCGTTAGTGTTGTTGTCGGCGATGTCTGCAGGGTAGCAGTTGAAGTTGGTTGTTGTCGTTGGTGAAAACTGGGGTAGAGCGGGTACGCTGCCTGGCCCATGAAGTGGCGATCCCGGCGCATGTGTCGCAATAACACCAAAGACGGGCCAGGTCATGTCCGGTGCAGTTGGCGGCAGCAGCGAGATTCGGTGGACCTGGACAAACAGATTCAGTCCGTCCGGAGTGTTGCGGTATAGTCGCCTGGTCGAAGAAGGTCAACGCACGAGTGATCTATGTCCTCAGGATCACTGGGGACACGCACGAGTGACGGCCAGAAAGGCTGAGTCCACTCCAGGAGCATCACCTCCTGAAGAAGGCGGTGAACCCCCAAATTCACCGAGTAGTCTGTAGGGTGCGGGGTGTGTCGATGGTAGGGAGGCTACCTGGGTGGTGATGTACGGTTTAGGAGGCTCGGCGAGTCCGAGTGGAGTGGGGGAGGTGTGGTGTCGACTGCGGTGGCGGGGGCTGGAGCTCCAACAGTCGTGGTCACCGAAGCTGCTCCAGAGAGGTGAGGCGAGACCCTTCTCTTCTTGCCAATGCAGAGATGATGACACTTCGGAGTCCAGGGGGTATCCTCGTAAGATTCTGAGCTTAAAAGCTATTTTCGCTTATTTCTTGATATAGAATTATTTGTAAGAATGTAGAATATATTTCAGGAAAATTAAAAATAAACAAATTTAGTCGTTTTTGGGGGTCTCTTGTGTGGAAGAAATTAAATAAGTTTTTGCTATACATTTTTAATCACCCCTGCAGACATGGGGGTAGCTTCAACTGTAATGAGTTTTATACTACAGCCATTCACAGCACAATAGGCCCAGAAATGTGTGCCCTAAACTTATATTTATACTTTCTGTTGAAATTCCTTTAACAAAACCAAATGTTTGAAGTACCGAAACTCCCTGTGTATTCTCCCTGGTCGTCAACGTTTTCTCCAGGGTCGTGCAGAAGATGGCGTCGTTATTTGCTCCAGACCTGCGCTGGATGTTCTTCTGCTGTTAATGACTCGCGTGGTCGTATCATGGGTTCGTCTTTTGTTGCGGCAATTCCTTTACTAGCGCGTTACCTGCCTTTGCATAAGCTCCCTCTTTCTTTGGTTCATGACCGTGACGTTCCTTTTTGTGCATTAACCGCTTTTGATGTCAGAAAGCGTATATGAAATCTTTGCAATTATAACCACGTCTTACTGCCGAACTTTAAACTACGAAACCCCGTGTCAAATTCTCGAAAGGATACTTATACCAGATGAATCGCATGCGTTTAAGATTTTTTCTTCTTCCACCATGTACATAGTGGTTAGAGAAAGTATTGCATTCCACCCAAAAATTCAATACCGATATTCCACCGTAAATAAATGAGTATTTGAGTTGAGTATCTCTAAGGATACGATACAAAGATTTTCAAGAAAATCTCCGCATCCCAACTACCCTTTACAAAGAACACTTTTATAAAGTTTTGATTTCCAAGAAATGGCTCTAACGATTATTAGATTATTACTAAAATACTATATATGAAATATATTTCCAAGCAAATAAAATGTATATTTTGAATTTTCTGGGAATAACGTGTGAAGCCCTCTCCATTCGGAAGGAATTTTGTATAATCTTGTATAACTGGCAAACGTTATGTGATAGATGAAAACATACTACACAAAAACTGTAGATCTCTTTAAAGCACATAATTTATTTCAAACATGCTTTTTTTGTAGCATAAGCCATTTCTGAGATATCCGTTATTAAAGGTTCGAAATGCTCAGAACTTGTCATTCCATTAAAGTCCCACGATTTTCAGTTGTTTCTCGTGATGTCATGGAAACTATGGAATTTTAAGGCCAGCGTATAGCGTTCAGTTGTTAAACATTTGACTATCGCTGTTCTCTTTGTGTCTATAACGAAATGTGTAATGTAGCTGTTTCTGTAAAGATTAATTTGCATTAAATGCCGTAGATAGAAAAATAAGCTTTAGTAAAAATAGTTTGTATACCCACTAACGTAATAGGACTTATGCTTTGAATTTTCTGGGAATAGCTACTTCTGAAAAAGTTTGTTTGAAATAAAACGTAGTAGATACAAAAAAGTCTGATGTGTTACACTCACATGACTTTCTCTAATCTTGTACAAACTATTTTTACAAACGCTTATTCTCCATATGCTTCATGTTAATCGAGATGTTAATCTTAATGCTAATTTTCTTGTAGATGCAAGGGGAATTGATAGGCTTTAAGCGATAGTCAAATGTTTTAAGAGCTGGTTGCTATGTGGGGCATTCAATTCTCTTAGCATGTCTAGGACAAAAAAATGAATAACGAATTTGAGAAAAATTATAAGTATTGAAAAATTTAAGGGAATAACAAGCAATATCTCGAAAACGGCACACTCAACAAAAAAAATGTACATGGCATAAATTGTGTATTTTAACGCGATCAGTGTGTGTAGTAAAATTTTGTCTATCTCTTATGGTTTACCAGTTATGCAAAAGTCGTTCACAATGGAGAATACTTTTGGAGACATTCCCAGAAAATTCTAGATATACATTTCATTTTTCATGAACATATCTTAAACATGTGATATTTTAATCAAAATCGTTAGAGCCATTTTTGAGAATATTAAAATTTTCGAAAAATGTTCCATGTAAAGCGTAATCTAGGGTGCGGGGATTTTCTTGAAAATCTTCGTGTTGCATCTCTGAAAGATACTGAACCGAAATACCAAGTTTGGTGTTTATCCGACTGTTAGTTTCTGAGTTATGCTCTTCACAGACACACACACGGACATGTTTCCAGAAATGTTTTTTTGGATTCAGGGGATCTCAAAACATATATTTCCGGCGAAATCTCGGTATCGAATTTTTGGGTGGAATACAATACTTCCCTTACTTACTATACGCAGTAGAGAAAGTAAACTTCTGTTGTGACACACTCATAATACTTTCTCTACCCTCTATCGTTCATTATTGGGTATACAAATTAATCATACTAAAGCTTATTTTGCTATCTACTTCGTTTTAATTGAATAAACCTTTGCAGAAATAGTTACCTACATTACACACTTCGTTATACATAGAATAACATTAGTCAATTGTTCAATAACTGGACGCTATACGCTGGCCTTTAAATTCTATAGTCCTTCCATGACATCGCGAGAAAGAACTCGTTTTATAGACAGGGCACTAAAACAATGACCAAATAATGAACAATTTGAACCATTAATAACGAACATCTTAGAAATGGCTTATGCCACAAAAAAGTTATTTTAGATAAATTATGGTTTTAAAGAGATCTACAACTTTTGTGTAGCACGTTTACGGCTATCGCTGAACGTTTAAAAGTTATAGACGCTTGAACAAAATTCCTTCGGAATGAAGAGGACTTGAGAGGCTATACCAAGGAAATTCAAGATTTACATTTTATTTGTCATGTAGATATCTTTAATATATAATGCATTTTAATCAAAATCCTTAGAGCCATTTTATAGAAAAACAAATATTTCAAAAGATCTTCTAGTAAAGAGTAGCTTGGGGCAGGGCAATTTTCTTGTAAATCTTTGTTTCGCATCTTTGAAGGATACTGAACCTAAATACCTAGTTTGATGTTTATACGACTGTTCGATTTTGAGTTATGCTGTTCACAAACACACATACACACGGACGTGTAGATCTCTTTAAAAGACACAATTTACTTAAAATAAGTTTTTTTGTGACAGAAGCCGTTTCTGAGATATCCTTTGTTAAAGGTTCGAATTGCTCAATACTTGTCATTCTTTTAAAGTCTTGTCGATTTTCAGTTGTTTCTCGCGATGTCATGGAAACAGTATGGAATTTTAAAGCCAGCATATAGCTCCAGTTGTTAAACATTTGACTATCGCTGTTCTCTTTGTTTCTATAACGAAATGTGTAATGTACCTGTTTCTGTAAAGGTTTATTTGCATTAAATGCCGTAAATAGAAAAACAAGCTTTAGTAAATATAGTTTGTATACCCACTAACGTAATAGGACTTATGCTTTGAATTTTCTGGGAATAGCCTATGAAGAGGTCTTCGTAGGCTATTCCCAGAAATGTAAGGATATAATTTTTATTTGTCATGAAAATAACTTTCATATATGGCGTTTTAATTAAAATGTTTAAAACCATATTTTAGAAAATAAGAAATTTCGTAAAACGTTCCACGTAAAGGGTAGTGTGTAGTGCGGAGAATTTCTTGAAAACCCTTTCCTTTGCATCTTTGGAAGATATTAAACATAAATTCCAAGTTTTGGGGCTTATCTCATTTTTACTTTCCCTACTACGTATAGTAAGTAAGGGAAGTATTGCATTCCACCCAAAAATTCGATACCGAGATTTCACCGGAAATATATGTTTTGAGACCTCCTGAATAAAAAAAATCTGATGTATTACACTCATATGACTTTCTCTACACTTCTACAAACTACTTTTACAAACGCTTATTCTCCATACGCTTCATGTTAATCGAAATTTTAATCTTTTTGCTAATTTTCTTATAGATGCAAGGGGAATATGGTAGGCTTTAAGCGATAGTCAAATATTTTAAGAGCTGGTTGCTATGTGGAGTATTCCATTCTCTTTCCATGTCCAGGACAAAAACAATAAATAACGAATTTGAGAAAAGTATAAGTATTGGAAAATTTAAGGGTATAACAAGCTATATCTCTAAAATGGTTCACTCAAAAAAAAAACGTATACCACATAAATCGTGTATTTTAACGCGATCTAAATTTTTTGTGTAGTAAATGTTTGTCTATCTCTTATGGTTTACCAGTTATGCAAAAGTCGTTCACAATGAAGAATACTTTTGGAGACATTCCCAGAAAATTCGGGATATACCTTCCATTTGTCATGAAAATATCTTAAACATATGATACGTTAATCAAAATCGTTACAGCCATTTTTGAGAAAATTAAAATTTTCGAAAAATGTTCCATGTAAAGGGTACTCTGGGGTGGGGGATTTTCTTGAAAACCTTTGTGTCGCATCTCTGGAAGATACTGAACCTATATACCAAGTTTATTGTGTATCCGACTATTCGTTTCTGAGTTATGCTGTTCACAGACACACACAGACACAGACACAGAGACAGACACACACACGAACATGTTTTCAAAAATGCTTTTTTTGGATTCAGGGGGTCTCAAAACATGTACTTCCAGTGAAATCTCGGTATCGAATTTTTGGGTGGAATACAATACTTCCCCTACTTACTATACGTAGTAGAGAAAGTAAAAAAGAATTTTTAGAAAAAGGTCCGTGTGTGTGTCTGTGAACTGCATAACTCAAAAGCGTAAAGTCGGATGAACACCAAACTTTGCATTTAGGATCAGTATCTTTTAAAGACGCGACACGAACATTTTCAGGGAAATTCCCGAACCCATACTACACTTTATATGGAACATTTTTCGAAAATTTTGGATTTATCAAACATGGCTGTAACTATTTTCATTAAAATAATTTTCATGGAAAATTAAATGTGTATTTGAACTTTCTGGGTATGTCCTCAAATGTCTTCATTTTGAATGGATTTTGCATACCGGTAAACCGTAGAGGATACACAAAATGTTACTACACAAAAAATGTAAATCTCGTTAAAAAACGCAATTTATGTCGTATACTTTTTTTGTAGAGTGAACCATTTCCGAGATATTCTTTGTTATTTGTTTGATTTTTCCAATTCTTGTACTTTTTCTCAAACGCGAATTCGTTATGAATTTGTTTGTCCTGGACATACAAAGAGAATGGAATACTCCACATAGCAACCAGCTCTTAAAACATTTGACTATCGCTTAAAGTCTACGATATTCCCCTTGCCCCTACAAGAAAATTAGCAAAAAGATTAACATGAAGTAAATGGATAATAGACGTTTGTAAAAATAGTTTGTGCAAGAGTAGAGAGTCATGTGAGGTAACACATTAGATTTTTTGATTTTGAGTTTATGCTTTTCATACACATTCATAATTTTCTAAAAATCTATTTCTAGTGAAATCTCGGTATCGAATTTTAGGGTGACATGTAATACTAGAGAAAGTAAGGTGAGTGTAATAAATAAGATTTCTTAAGAGTGCTAATCACCTTTCTTTTGTTTCTCATATGTAATGCAGAGCGTGGAGTATAATGTTAATAGCGCCCCGGTTTTCCTAGACTGTCCATTACTTCTGTCTTTTCTATACCTTTTGTATCTACACCGAAAAACATTTTAAAATGAAGTAGATAGAACAAATAAGCTTTTGTGAACATAGTTTGTAAAAGAGATACAAAAATAAAGGATATTGGGTAGAGCAAGTGATGTGGTTGTACAAAAGTTTGCCAGTCGATATTGCTGTGGTAGGGAAAAAACCAACCCTGTCCATACTTTGTATTGAGTTTATCGAGGCAAGGGACGAACAAAAAAAGGTATATAGCCACCTGTGTGTATGTGTGTGTGCTAACCCCTCTGTAACAGTGTTAGGATGAAGTAAATATAGGATTTTACAACTCCCACACCGAAAATCTCGTCCTGCAATTACTCTGGCCCTAAGCTCTGAGGTGGGAAAAAGAGGGGCTTTGGTCGTTCTTGCGTGGTATTAGCTGACCAGCTCCGTCCAGCGACAAATCATGTCCCTTGTAAGGGAAGGAAACGTGGCCCGTGTTGGTACTCCTGACTCGCGATTAATTCCTGATGTATCACACACCACCTCTTCCAGACCTCAGCTTGATTAAAAAAAACTGATGCGCTGCATTCAGATGACTTTCTCTACCCATTCTTTTCTACTAATATTTCTTACAAGAGCTTATTCTTCTGCCTGATTCATGTTTACCTAGATAAGCTTTAGGAAACTCAAGTTATAGTAAAATATATATGTCTAGAGAAACAAAGGAATGGTGACTTAGCGCAGAAGTCTTTGAGGCAGTATTTTTAACACTTAAATTATATAATATGTAAATTCAACAACAGCCCGCCTTGAAGCAATATGTGTATGTAATAATTTGTAAAATGTATGTAACAGTCATTGCATATGCTTTTATTATTGTAAACATGTTCAATAATGTTATGTGAACACATTACGTAATTTAATAATGTAAGAGCTGTGAGAATAATAAGTTTAACGTTGATAACAATGAGGCAAACTTGAGGCAATAATGAGTTTGAGAGTTTAAATGTTACTAGTCATGATTAGAGCAATAATGTAAATGTTGTGACACTTTACAAATAGCCAATCAACAGCCAGAAAAAGCTTTAATTAAATGCAGGTATTCTATTGGACTAGGATTAGCCAATCAGAGACTTGAAATACCGAAGCTTACGGGTTTTGGACGGTTGAAATATGTTCAGTTGCTGGCAGACCTTGGTAGTGACCGGATGGAATATGTGTTCTGTACAGAAATATTACGTATTCTGTGTGAATCGTAAAATATGTACACTCGTTAACAAAGTGCAAATATTAAATAAAAAAATCTCACAGCTCTTAATATCAGTGTAGTGCTATTTAATTTGTGTCAAGGATTAATAAAAAGAAGTGAATTTAAACTTAAAATCTGTGTAAGTCTACATTCTTGTCGCACCACGCCCTGCCTAAGAAATACGTGACTCTAAAACAATAATGACGCAGCCGAGGCAAACATAAACATAAATACTACCTATAGAAGCAGTTTAATAAGAAAGTTAATAAATATTTTTAAACTCGGAACGTAACAACATAAATACATCTTCAAAAATCGGCTTCTCATACGTAGCAGCATATTACGTAACAGAAACAATTACTTCAAATTAACGCCCAAAGCGTGGTGCAAACTCCACCAACAGAACACTTTCTTCAAATTGGTTCTGAAACGGCAACTCTAGGCCGAGCCCGAGAACTGTAATTATAGATAATTTATTAATTAATTTTTATTGATGTTAAATCATACTATGTACATATATTTTTCTTATACTGCTTGTATAGTTTAACAAGGGTGATTTAACGTTATGTAGGTATCTAGGTTACTAATATTAGAAGAGTTATGAATGGTTTAATGTAAATAATTTAAGCGCTATGTTAAAATACTGTCCACGACAAAATGTTTTAGCTACAGAAATAGTGTCTTCGAAGGCAGAAAATCTAGTTTTACGATGTCTCTCTGGTCGCAGGGGCATTGTTTATACAGCGAGGGTGTAGAGTCTTTGTTCCTTTATACGATAATTCGCCGTGACCAAGTGAGAGAGACAACTAGCTTAACGGTAAATTTAGGAACAGCCGCGATTTATGTTAAACTTGGACCAATGAGATCCCTGTAAGTTTATACGAAATAGTGAGACGCGTCGAGTGGCGCTAAAAAATGGTCCAATACCCAGAAGCCTGCAACTATAAATTGGTCAGCTAGAAAGGAATTGGGGGCATTTTGTCATGTGTGGGCAGGAAGAGATGCTGCAGAATGTTTAAGAGATATTGCGCCAAAAGGGAATAGAGACAGTTTTCGAAAGACATTAGAATCGCTACTAGTAAAGAGATAAGGAGCATATCTAAACTTCGCGTCCTATCCGCGCCGTGTTTCAACAGCGGCGGACAGTATTTTAACGGCGGCAATATCAGTGTTGTATACTACGTGGGTTAGTTAAATAAAAAGAAACGGCAGTGTCATCTTTTCATAACCAAAGCACGTCTATGTCTTCTTATATCACCACCCGAGATCGACGCTTCCTTTACCAAGGATAAGTCCATGCTCCCATATAGTTTAAAGAAAATTACTGCAGCTAGCCGAGGATAAAATTGCAGAGAACCAGCACACTGCGAACTTCTGGAACCAACATGGGAGATGCATCAAGGTAAGCCAGCTGCAACGGACAGGAGGGGGCGACTGCCCCAGTTCCCAAGTGTGGAAATAAATAAATAAATAAGTTGAAGAACAATTCTACTTCAAGTTGGCTCCCATACGTGAGACAGTTAAATTACAAAAACTACTCTCAAATTGTCTTCCCAAGCGTGAGGCTAATAAAATAAACTCCAAGAAAAACACTACTTCAACTTGTAAACGTATTGGAAAGTGCAAACCAATTGCAATAAACATATCGAATATGGCTAAATCCATGTGCCACCTTTCTCTAGTACAGTAAATAGGGCAAGTATTGCATCGATACCGAGGTTTCACCGGAAAGAAATATTTTGAGGTGCCCTGAATCAAAATAAAACATTTTTGGAAACATGGCCATATGTGTGGCTGTCTGTGAACAGTATAACTCAAAAATGAAACTTAGTACTTGAGCTAATATCCTTCAAGGATGCGACACAGAGATTTTCAAGTAAATCCCCCACCCCGACTTCCTTTACTAGGACCATTTTTTGAAAACTTTGATTTTCTCAAAAATGGCACAAACGATTTTGATTAAAAATATCAAATGTTTAAGATAGTATTATGGCAAATTAAATGTATATCTTAAATTTTCTGGGAATATCCACTAAAGACCTCTTCATTCTGAATGAATTTTGGTATTTATCCAACCTTTCATTTTTGAGTTATGCTGTTCAAAGACCGACAGACACACACAAGGACATATTTCCAAAAATGCTGTTTTACTTTCTCTAGTACATATAGCAAGTAGGGGAAGTATTGCATTCCACCCAAAAATTAGATGCCTAGATTTCACCGGAAAGAAATGCTTTGAGATGCATGAATTCAAATAAAGCATTTTGGGAAACATGTGCGTGTATGTGTGTGTGGCTGTCTGTGAACAGTATAACTCAAAAATGAAAAGTAGGATAAATACCAATTTTTGTATTCGAGTTGAGTATCTTCCAAGTATGTGGCACAAAGATTTTCAAGAAAACTCCCCAATCCAGACTCCCTTTACTAGAAAATTTTTTCAAAATTTTTGATTTTCTCAAAAATGGCCGTAATGATTTTGATTAAAATATCGTATGTTCAAGATATTTTTATCGCAAATGAAATATATATCTTGAATTTTTCGGGAATATCCCCAAAAGTCCTCTTCATTCTGAATGACTTTCGCATAAGTGATAAACGTAAGATATAGACAACATTTTATTACAAAAAATGTATATTTCGTTAAAGCACACAATTTATGTCATGTACATTATTTTGTGGAGTGAACCACTTCCGAGATATTCGTTGTTATTTGTTTGAATTTTCCAATACTTATACTTTTTCACAAATGGGAATTTGTTATTCTTTTTTTTTTGTTCTGGACATGCAAAGAGAATGGAAAATATTTGACTATCGCTTATGAGGCAGTATTTTATATCACAACACTGTGAATGCCAGAGTGATTGTAGTGTAAATTAGCATTATTGTATGACAATGATTTCAGATGTTTGTTAATTATAAGCATTGTTAGGAAATAAGTTTACACGGCCTCACTGAAACTGACAATAGGAGTGGGTAACAATGAAGCGAGTTGTTTATTAATTAGATGAGACAAACAAATGACGTCAGAGTAGCGTGCCTTTCTTTAGAAATGGAGGGAATATCTTCCCTAGAGCATATGTGTTCGTAATTTTGATTGGATATAAAAATAGACGCTAATGTTGGCGCGCTTTATTAACCAATAGCAGCTCGATTATAATGTTTAGGCACATCGGGGTGAGGGAGTATAAATTATGAAGCCAGAGACAAGTATTGCACAGTTTAAGAGAATCATTCACGGGTTACACGTCGCGCAATTCTACAGAATCTCTCGCGTCGTAAAGCTAGTTATAAAATGTGAAATACTCGAAATAATAATGTGCGGCAAATAAGTGATTATAGTTACATTCGAAAATATAACGGTTTCAGTCGGGCGTGTATCAAGAGTAAATATGTGAAATTAATGAAGTGTGACGGCAATAAAAGTGTAAAAACAAAATTCTTTTATCAGTGTTATCTTTTAGTAACAACTCCTTTCTGTTTACACACCCTGTTCAAGAGATTTGCTCGACTGAGTAATAATAGCTAGCCGGAGGACAAAGAACCCAAAATTCAAAATAGTAAAACAATAACAGGCGCTCAGCAAATAAGATAACACGACGATACCGCGACACTTAAAGCCTACCAATTCCCCTTGCATCTACAAGAGAATTAGCAATAAGATTAACATCTCGATTACCATGAAGCATATGGAGAATAAGCGTTTGTAAAAATAGTTTGTACAAGAGTAGAGAAAGTCATGTGAATGCAACACTTTAATGTTTTTTGTTCTCTGAAAACATTAAAATGTTCAGAATAAGAGGAGGGGAGAACTTGCTATACATACAGCTCCAACAGACTTGCAGCATTAGTCACTGGAAGAAAATGGCAAGTAACACAAATCTAGGGCACTTTGCAACAACTTTGCAGACACAATTAAAGTCTGTGGTCCAACATACACAGTCTCACGTAGGTACCTGGAGAATATTCGCTTTAAGAGAGTTTCACTTTATTTCCCTGGCGTCGAGTAGGTACCATGTCTGCAACAAAAGTAAACCAGTGCTGTAGCCAAGAAGTCTAAATTCGCCGGTCTAGACCGTATAGTTGCTGCAAACATGAACCTTCACAATCAAATGTTTCATCTAGTATATATCTATGTGTATCTGTGTAAATTATTTTAGAAGTGAAATATCACATTCTTAAAAAATCTGAAGTGATACATTCACATGACTGTCTCTACCCTCTATCGTTTATTAGTAAGTTTACAAACATTCTTACTAAAGCTTATTACTTTCTCTACTACAAATAGAAGTAGGGGAAGTATTGCAATCCACCCAAAAATTCGTTACCGAGATTTCAAAGAAAATACATGTTTTGTGGTGCATGAATCCATAAAAAATCATTTTTGGAAACATGTCCGTGTGTGTCTGTGAACAGCATAACTCAGAAACGAACAGTCGGATAAACACCAAACTTGGTATTTAGGTTCAGCATCTTCCACAGATGCGACACGAAGGTTTTCAAGAAACCCCCCCACCCCAGATTACCCTTTACATGGAACATTTTTCGAAAATTTTAATTTTCTCAAAAATGGCTCTAACGATTTTGAGTAAAATACCATAGGTTTAAGTCATTTTCATGACAAATGAAATGTATATCTCGAGTTTTGAGAATGTCTGCAAAAGTATTCTTCATTGTGAACGACTTTTGCATAACTGGTAAACCATAAGAGATAGACAAAATTTTACTACACAAAAAATTGTAGATCGCGTTAAAATACACAATTTATGTCATATACATTTTTTGTTGTTGTTGAGTGAACCGTTTTAGAGATATTGCTTGTTATTCCCTAAAATTTTCCAATACTTATACTTTTTCTCAAACGGATCAGTTATTCATTTTCCTTTTTTTTTTTTATCTTGACATGCAAAGAGAATGGAATACTCCACATAGCAACCAGCTCTTAAAACATTTGACTATCGCTTAAAGCCTACCATATTCCCCTTGCATCTATAAGGAAATTGGCAATAAGATTAACATCTCGATATCTCGATTAACATGAAGCATATGGAGAACAAGCGTTTGTTAACATAGTTTGTACAAGAGTAGAGAAAAGTCATGTGAGTGTGACACATCAGATTTTTGTATTCCTATTAATTGAGATAAACCTTTACAGAAACAGCTACATTACACATTTCGTTATAGATACAAAGAGAACAGCGATAGTCAAATGTTTAACAACTGGACGCTATATGCTGCCTTAAAATTCCATACTGTTTCCATGACATCGCGAGAAACAACTGTATCTTCACTTTAAGGAATGACCAAGAAATGAAGAATCGAACCATTAATAACGGATATCGCTTATTTAAAATAATTTGTGGGCTTTAAAGAGGTCTACATTTCTGTAGTACGTTTTCGCTACCACTTAACGTTTTATCAGTTAAAAACGATTATACAAAATTCCTTCCGAATGAAGAGGACTTCACAGGCTATTCCCATAAAATTGAATATATGCATTTTATTTGTCATGTCAGTCACTTTAACGTATGGTATTTTCATCAAAATCGTTACACCTATTTTTTAGAAAATCAAAACTTTCGATAAATGTTTCATGCAAACGGTAGTCTGGGGTGGGGGGAGTTTCTCGAAAAATTTCGTGTCGCATTCTTGGAAGACATTAAACTCAAATGCCACGTTTGGTATTCATCTGAATTTTCGTTTTTGAGTATTCTTTTCACTGACGGACACACAGACACACCGACACACCCACGGGTAGGTTTTAATAAATGCTTCGTTTGGAATCAGGGCACCTCCAAACATGTATTTTCGGTGAAATCTTGGTATCCAATTTTTGGGTGGAATACAATAGGTTTTTCTCCCTATTTACTATACGTATTAGGTAAATTAAAATGCCTTCATTTGTATTCAGGGGTCCTCAAAACATGTATTTCCGGTGAAATCTGTGTAACAAGTCAATACTTCCCCTACTTACTATACATAGTAGAGAAAGTAAAAACTAAATACCTTTTTCATTTGCGAAATGAAATTAGAAAGTGTTCTGTAGCCCCATTTCACCGAGCAAGGTGGCGCAGAGGTAACAGGTGAGACTAGCATTCAGTGGATACCGGGTTCGATTCCCGTCGACAGCTCTCTCTGATCCATGTGGTGTGGTTTCTTTCAGCCCCCGAATTTCCCTCCTTCCATTTCGTTCCATTCAGTATTTCAGTCATCCTTCACCCCGTTATGTCTCTTTCAGGGTTGGGAGTGTTGGCGATGCTGTTACGGTGCAGCGTAGCATGGGTAAAGGTTGCTCTCTGTGGCGGTTTCTCCGTCCCTGGGCTTTGACTGGTTGCCGTTGTATACGAACTGCCCCTTCGGAAGAGGGAGGGGTTCCCTGCCTGTCGGGAATCTCAATTTGGAAAGTGGAGGGGCCCTGACATGCTGTATCGTCACTCTTGGTTCCGGCCGCCCGGTGTCCCTCCCAGGTGCGTCCACTTGTGAGGCATAGATACAATATCCCTTGGATCGGGCCGGTCCCCTCCGATAAAAAGAGTATTAACGGAGAGAGAGAGAGAGAGTAATACACCCACAGTCGTCTTCCATGGTCTAGGAGTACAATACTAGACTCTAGCTATAAATAATATAGCTTAGATTTTGTTATCCGTCAAAGGCGTTTTCCTTGGTGTAGTGGTTACAAAGTTAGCCTCTTGTTCCCGAGGTCGCGGGTTTAAACCCAGTGGAGGTCGATGGATTTTTTCGAGCGTAAGAATCCTTAGCATGGCTTCTTTCAGAAGGGAAGCAAAGCCGGTGGTCCGTTGTCATAGATTTATGGCACGTAAAATAATCTCAAACCTGATAGAGACTTTTCTCGCCCAATATACTAGGGCGGATTGATAAGTCCATGACTTTGACGAGAGATAGCGTTCTAATTACAGGTTGCTTGTCTGCACCCAAGTCCTGCATCTATTCTGGGTATAATCGCAGAAATTCGTCATTTGTTTCTTAGAACATTGTTGAGAGCGTCTAAAATAAGCAGATGTGCGTTGCTTCTTAGAAAATGGAGAAAAGTGAATTTCGTGTTCTGATAAAGCACAACTTTTTGCGTGGTAAGACGGTGAAGGAAACGGAAGCTGAACAAGTATTATGGGACTCTGCTCCACACATGGCATGGTTCACAGAACTTCGATGTGGCCGTTCGAGCACAAGAGATACCGTGCACATAGGACGACCGGTGGAGGTCACAGCAGAAGAAATGGTGAACAGAGTTCACGATATTGTGTTGGAAGACCGTCGAGTGAAAGTCCGTGATACATAACCATCTCGAGTGAACGGGTGTATAACATTGTGCACGAATTTTTGGGTATGAGAAACCTGTCAGCAAGATGGGTGCCGCGACTGCTCACAGTTGAGAACAAGCGGAATCGTGTGACCATTTCACAGGGATGTTTGAACATGTTCCAGCGCAACCTAAATGAGTTCTTGCGGCGTTATATCACGGTTGATGAAACTTGAATCCATTACTATCCACCTGAAACCAAACAAAAATCAAAGCAGTGGATTTCCTTCGGCGAACCTGCTCCAAAGAAAGCGAAAACCATTCTGTTGGCAGGAAAGGTCATGGCAGCTGTTTTGGGATTCACAAGGGGTGATAGACATCCACTACCTGGAAAAGGGTTAAACGTTCACAGGTTCATATTATGCCCATTGCTGGAACAGTTTCACAAGGAATTGTTAAAGAAACGACCCCATTTAATGAATAAAAAGGTTCTCTTTCACCAGGATAATGCACCAGCACACAAGTCAACCATTGCTATCGCAAAATTTGTGGAATTGAGCTACGAACTGCTACTTCACCCTCCATATAGGCTCCGAGCGACTTCTGCCTCTTCGCAAACCTGAAAAATTTACTCGCTGGGAGGATATTCACGTGCAGTGAACACATAGCAGAAACAACCTCATATTTTGCAGACTTCGAAAAGTCATATTTTTTGGAAGGGTTAAAGAATTGGAGAAACGTTAGACAACGTGTATTGAATTAAAAGGAGATTATGTTGAGAAATACATTGTTTTTTTTTGGAAAAAATTGTTATTTTCTTTAGAAAGTCACTCACTTATGAATCCGTAGAATGGGACGCTAAAGAGCGCGGTAGTTAAAGAGTATACATAAATAAACCTCAATTTATTTTTCGATGTCCGTCGGAACAAATTGAGTTTTTCAATAGTGAAGGAATTTTCAAAATTGGTAGAAGATACAAATTTTCTGCATTTATATTAGTAACTAATACATTGATTTGAAGTAGGTTGTTGCTTCACGTATGGAAAGTCGATTTGAAGTAGGAGTTGTATTGTATTTCAACTGTTGGGGGGCCGAAATTGAAGTAGTTGCAACCGCACGTATGGTAAAAAGTTTCCGGTAGCTTTCGCCCCAAAAATGTTTAAAAAAATATTAACTTTGTAATTTTGACTGTTTCTTTAAATATAATATATTTTATGTTTGCCTCGGCTGCGTCAGTATTATTGTTAAAGACGTGCATTTCTTTGCAAGGAGTGCTGCTTTTATTAAATACTTGCACTTTTTAAACACGTAAACTATTTTCGTCTCACACTGAATACATATTAAACTTCTCGAGGACACATCTCGCGTCCGGCTAGAAACACTGTCTACAAGCAATGCGTCCAGTTATGAGCGCTGTCTTTAATGAACTCTGAATTTGTAAATTTAGCTATATTCAGTTTCTGATTGGCTAATCCTGCTCCAATGGAATGCTTTCATTTAACTTAGGTTTTCTTTCTGGTTGTTGATTGTCTATTTATAAACTGTCTCAAAATTTACATTATTGTTGCTCCAATAATGACTAGTAGCAGTATTAAACTTTCTTATTCATTATTGCCTCAAGGTTACCTCATTGTTACCTCATTGTTAGCAAGTTTTAACCTATTATTCTCACAGCTCCTACATTATTAAATTACGTAATACATTCACATAACATTATTGAACATGTATACAATAATATAAACATACAATGACTGTTACATACATTACTTACACATATTGCTTTAAGGCGGGCTGTTATTGAATTTACATATTATATAATTAGACTGAAATTAAACTGCCTTAGTTAAAATGGTAGGATGGCAGATAAAGATTCTTTTGGGAGAAACCGCCATAAATAATAAGGAATATTTTGTTCGTTAAGGCCGTGGAAAGGAAAGGTTGGCGGAACTTCACCATCGCGTGTCAGTTTATCTATTTATCATGTTTGCAGCGCCGCCACGTGTGTAATTCATCGTCGATATTTCTTGCCCTGTTTCAATAATTAACCCGACGTTCCGCCAGCAATTACTAGTAACGGTGAACTGACAACAATACACAAATTCTGTGAAACTCAACATAAATTTAAAATGAATGACGTAACGGAGCCGTTTGCGTGGAGCCCTTCAACTATTATAAATTAATTATCACACGGCACTTCAAAAACAATTAGGCTTTCAAATATTCAACAATGTATTCATTTGAATGGAAAGCGCAGCATTAACACTGCGCTCAACTGAAACAAAAAAGAGTTGGGTAATTTGCTTTGACAAGTAGCTGCATGCTCATTTGTTTAGATATTTCATTATCAGTCGGAAAACAGATAATGTCCCTCAATCCGGTGTTTAAATATTTCACTGCGCTTCGGATCTGCTTTATTTTCAATTAAAACCCTAAAATGTACAAGAAATTCGGTGCTCTCATTATGGATTTAATGCTTTTCTCTATCGCTTACCTATGGCGAAGCGTTCCATTCCGCTTAATAGATTGGTATAGAAAATTCAGTTAAAGTATCCCATTTTAAGTAAACTAAATAATAAATTTTGTGTTACATTCACAGGATTTTCTCTACACATTTTTCAACAAACTATTTTTAATTTCCCTACTACGTATAGTAAGTAGGTGAAGTATTGTATTCCACCCAAAAATTCGATACCGAGATTTCACCGTAAATACATGTTTTGTGACCCCCTGAATCCAAAAAAGCATTTTTGGATACAACTCTGTGTGTGTGTGTCTGTGTGTCTGTCTGTGAACAGCATAACTCAGAAACGAACAGTCGGATAAACACTAAACTTGGTATTTAGATTCAGTATCTTCCAGAGATGCGACACGAAGGTTTTAAGAAAATCCCCCCACCACAGATTACCCTTTACCTGGAACATTTTTCGAAAATTTTAATTTTCTCAAATATGCCTTTAAGGATTTTGATTAAAATATCACACGTTTAAGATATTTTCATGACAAAAAAAATGTATATCTTGAATTTTCTGTAAACCTCTCCAAAAGTATTCTTCATTGCGAACGACTTTTGCATAACTGGTAAACCATAAGAGACAAAATTTTAGTATACAAAAATTGTAGATCGCGTTAAAATACACAATATATGTCATATACATTTTTTTTTGTTGTTGAGTGAACCATTTTCGAGATATTGCTTGTTATTCTCTTAAATTTTTCAATACTTATTTTCTCAAATGGGAATTCGTTATTCATTTTTTTGTCTTGGATATGCAAAGAGTATTAATCTGTGTCAAAGGGAATGGTGCTGCACCTAGCAACCAGCTATTAAGAGGTATGTATGTGCTTAAAGGCTACTGCATTTCTATATTGCCCTTGTAAATATATTTTCCCCTTACATCTACAAGAAAATTAGCAATAAGATAGAGTCTGCAAATGTTTATCTCGATTAACATGAAGCATATGGAGAATAAGCGTTTGTAAAAATAGTTTGTACAAGAGTAGAGAAAGTCATGTGAGTGTGACACATCAGATTTTTAATTATAAATCGCAACGGGTGATTCCTATACAAAATACTTCTTTCAAACAAAGTGAAATATTGAAGTTTGAGATGTAGTGAACCAAATAAAATGGTGTTTAATGTCTCTTATATCAATAAAGTCACACAAAACAAAAAGTGCACTCCAACAGCACTTTTTTCAGGAAACAGAAAGAGAACTAGGCATGTCAGCTATCCGAGATTTTGTTTGTAATTAAGATTGTATTACCATTATGTAAATACTATTCATTATTATTATTACAACCGTGGAAACTGTCAGTTATCTCACAGGTTATGTACCAATCCTTGAAAAAATTTCACTGCTCGTTGATCAAAGAATTTCATGAGACTCGTTATATCTTGGTACTTAGCTTTGGAAATATGTAGATCTACATACAATACAACAATTTGTTACATATATTGCATATAAGCAATTTTATCAGAAAATTTGAAGGATAGAATAATATTTCTACTAAAATTACCTGAATAGGCCAAAGAAGGTAGCTCACATTCTCCTGACCTCTGTGTTGGAGCAGCTTTGTAAGGGTTTCTTATGATACTGGTTACCATCGCTCCCTTATATGTAGCTCTGCAGTTCAGTAGACGTGGGTGGACGGATGAGGCCCCTATTTCCTTCAAGGGCTGGGTCTTAAACGGACATTTCAGTAAATATTTTTGATCTAAACAATGTTTCCAATCATACACCAGTTCCTGACATTCATAACAATGAAAGGCGATGTTTTGGTTCTTGAATTTGCAATCATTCTTTTGAACTCCTCTGGGATTTCCATCCTTTGTTTGAAATTCCAAAGACCAAAGTTGTTATCACATTCTATGTATGAATGACCTCGTTTTGGGAATGTGATCCTGATGTTTGTCAAGCCATGGATGATATTATGAACCACGTAATACATGAAGCGAAAAACAGTGAAATTTTTGTTTTGCCCTCTAGCAGAGTCACAAAACACTTGAAGCTCTTCAACCTCGTCATCAAGATAATGAAATGAAAAAGAAACGAGGCTACCTCGTTGGGACCTTTGTTTCCAATTCCCTCGTGATACACATAGAAAGCTGACTGGCCTGTAGAGAGAATGTGGTTGTTCAATGAATGCATTGACAGCTGACGCTTGTAGTACACATCGTTGGTACTTATATTCGGTATTGGGGCATTTTTAGCAAAATCCAAACAAATTAACAAAAGTAAATGGTGCGATAGGTCGTACTGTGTCTGTTGGCGGGCAGATGACTTCTTACCTGGTTCTTTCGTTGGAACAGACGACTGGCCTGCTTCTTTTCCTGTACGCAAAAACTTAAACGGCAAACAAAACCATGATTAACCAAATTCTTTCCCTGTTCCATACACCTGAATGATGACTTTTTCCATGGAGTATCCAAAGGCATATCAAACTCATTTATAAAAAAAGGGACTTAGCTTGTTTTTTCCCTAGAACTTTCATTTGTAGTACCTCGTAGGTATACTCGCTTCATTACTGAAGCTTTTGGAGACATTGTACTGGTCTTCACAGGTAGAGTATCAATAGCAAGGAGGGTGGCGTCCTCTGGTACTTGCATAGTTCTATAATATTGTCGTAACCTCTTTACATATTCTAGCTCAATGGGGGTAGAGCAATAGGTACCGTGAACAGGATCGAACATTCTATCACAAATTACACGAGGTCCGACGGGGCAAGCTTAACGAAATTCTAAAAAACACCTAAAGATCGCTAAAAATATTCCTAAATCATTATGTGAGATAAAGTAAGGATCTATCTACTACATAAATTCACATTAGGATTACTTGGATGGCAAGTATTTATTACAATAAAAAGGAATTACAATACCTCCTTGCCTGTCAGTGGGGACGCCATGCTGTACGCGCTAACAAGCTGCACACACACTCCTTGTTGCAAGCAGAACCTCGACTCGACTCTGACTACCCACGCTACCTTAGCGTCAGGCACGCTACACTAGGAACCGGCTTCTATCCCCACTACTATTGCAACATATCCGATCTGGACCGCCAGGTCACGTACGCAATAATGCCAATAATACCAATTATATCACAAATGTCACATCATAATAACTTCGGTCTACGGACTGCGCGAGTATTCAGGAACGATAAATCGCTCCCACTGTACCTGTCTTTTGCGTTTAGCTACTGAGTTATACAATGAGGTGTCTTAAAGAGGAAGTGGGCTGATACGCGGGAAACAAGTGTCACGTTACTGTTATGACCACAGGACTGATTTAATTTAGAGTCGACATAATATTAAAAGCCTTCACTTACATCACGATGGTCTATAAGGATTAACGATGGTTTCGAGGCATCTATGGCCCCATCTTCAGCTGGAACAAGTCGATGAACTCACAAAATCAGAAGAAAAGTATGTGAAACCCATGAGGTCTAATGGAAGGACCTCAGGTGGAAGTTTCTGCAACTGCCAAAAGTGAACCAAAAAACTGCTGTAATGCCCTCTCTTGATGTCTTAGAAATCTTGAGGTGGAATGAACTCCCTTTCATCCAATCTCTTCTGTGGTTGGACCAGAGGCGAGTGACGTCATCCAACGGCGAAATTTGAATATTCAAAACTTGTTGACTGTTTTTAATTAAAATATTTTTCCAAAGTGTCTAAGTGGGCTGAACTATGTACAGGTTTTAGCAATTCTATAACTTGACCAATTTCATGGTGACTATTCCAAAAATGATAAGAAACAGCTGATTTATCAGTTTGTTTAAGTGTGATGTTTCTTGTTGTTCTTTTAATCGAATTAAGAGATTACATTTTGTTTTTCCAATATACAAGTTATTGTAATGATCACATTTAATTTTGTAAATACCAGAGACTTCTTATCTTTTATGTTGGCAGTTGGCTTGTTTATCAAATTATTAAGGCTGAATCTATTCTGTGGATCTAGCTTTATTCCATAATTCTTAAAAATGTTTTAAATTTTCTTGAATAATTTAGGATGATAAGTATATGTTTTAAACAATGAAGGCTATTCTTTGATGTTATTAACAGTACTGATCTCTTTCAATTGTTTTTTATACTTGTAACGTTTTACCATTTTGTTAATACATAGGACAATTCTTTAAGGCTGTCTGTTAAATATGCTTGAATTCTTTGCAATATTCTTGTTCTGATAGAGGTACATTCACAAGTTTATGAATGAGACTGTGTAATACAGCATATTGATATTGTACAGGATTACAAAAATTATTCTTGATATAATTGTCAACATGTGTAGGTTTGCGATAAACACCGTATTCAAACTGATTATTGGTTTTTAATATTTTAATGTCCAAGTAAGGAAGACAATCATTTTGTTTTACTTACATGGTAAACTCTATGGAGGCATCTTGAGTATTCAATAGATCCAAAGTGGTCACGATTTGTGATTTAGGAACAATAGCTAGTGTGTGGTCCACATATCTAATCCAAAATTTGAATATGTGTGGGTAAGAATTTGTAACCTTCATCTCCAAGGAATTCGTATAATATAGATCTGCTAGCAAAGGTGACAAAGGATTACCCATAGCCAAACTATGTGTTTGTTGATAAATCTCTGTATCAGAAGTAAAGAGTTTTGATTTATGCAGATTTCTGGAGGTGTGATCAATTCTTTAACAGTTTTTTCTTCAACTCTATAAGTATGAAGCCAGTTTTGTATTAACAGTAGGTACATTACTGAAAAGAGAAAAAACATCAAAGGAGACTAAAAGGTCATCAGAAGATAATGAAACTTGTTTCAATTCCTTGGTGACCTCTACAGAATTTTTAATGCGTAAACTCTCAAATTTTGGCCCTGAATTGAATTTTTGCACCAGCCATTTAGCTAATAAATAATTAGGAGAACCTACACTATGTGATCAAAAGTATCCGGACACCCCCACAAACATACGTTTTTCATCTTGGGTGCATTGTGCTGCCACCTACTGCCCGGTACTCATGACCCGTGACCTCACTAGACATTACACGTCGTGAAACAGCAGAATGGGACGCTCTGTGGAACTCACGTAGTCAAGTGATTGGGTGTCACTTGTGTCAGAAGTCTGTACGCGAGATTTCCACACTCCTAAACATCCCTAGGTCCACTGTTTCTGATGTGATAGTGAAGTGGAAACGTGAAGGGACATGTACAGCACAAAAGTGTACAGGTCGACCTCGTCTGTTGACTCACAGAGACCGCCGACATTTGAAGAGGGTCGTAAAGAGTAATAGGCAGACATCTATCCAGACCATCACACAGTAATTTCAAACTGCATCAGGATCCACTCCAAGTACTATGACAGTTAGGTGTGAGGTGAGAAACCTTGGATTCCATGGTCGAGCGGCTGCTCATAAGCCACACATCACGCAGGAAAATGCCAAACGACGCCTCGCTTGGTGTAAGGAGCGTCAACATTACACGATTGAACAGTGGAAAAAGTTGTGTGGAGTGACGAATCACGGTACACAATGTGGCGATCCAATGGCAGGGTGTGGGTGTGCCGAATGCCCGATGAACGTCATCTGTCAGTGTGTAGTGCCAACAGTGAAATTCTGAGGTGGTGGTGTGGTGTTTTTCCTGGAGGGGGCTTGCACCCCTTGTTGTTTTGCGTGGCACGATCACAGCACAGACCTACATTGACATTTTAAGCACGTTCTTGCTTCTCACTGTTGAAGAGCAATTCGGGGATGGCGATTGCATCTTTTAACACGATCGAGCACCTGTTCATACTGCACGGGTGTGCCGGAGTGGTTACACGACAATAACATCCCTGTAATGAACTGGCCTGCACAGAGTCCTGACTTGAATCCTTTAGAACACCTTTGGGATGTTTTGGAACGCCGACTTTGTGACCAGGGCTCACCGGCCTACATCGATACCTCTCCTCAGTACCGCACTCCGTGAAGAACGGGCTGCCATTCCACAAGAAACCTTCCAGAACTTGATTGAAAGTATGCCTGCGAGAGTGAACGCTGCCATCACGGCTAAGGTTGGGCCAACACCATATTGACTTCAAGCATTACCGATGGAGGGCGCCACGAACTTGTACGTCATTTTCACCCAGGTGTCCGGATACTTTTGATCACGTAGTCTATATTGTTAATAATAGGTCTAATGCTACTGTTTGCTTTGTGAACTTTTGGTAAGCAATACAGGTTAGGAAATGATGGATTGTTGACCTTAAGGAATTTTCTCTTTGTCGCTGGAACCAACAGACTGTTAGAAAGAGCTTTGTTAATTAGAGTTACACATTTACTAAGAGGATCTTTATGTATTGCTGTATAATCTTCTGAGTTTAACAGGTTCATTACTCTGTTAAGATAGTCACATTTATCTAAAATGACTATTTTATTGCCTTTATCAGATTTCATAAAGATCACAGGTTTCTTATTAAGGTCTTTAACAAGTTTTAAGTTGGAGTTGTTACTATTATAGTAAGTCATTTACTATAGCTACACATTTCCTTTTTACTTTCTCTACTACGTATAGTAAGTAGGGGAAGCATTGTATTCCACCCAAAAATTCGACACCGAGATTTCACAGGAAATACATGTTTTGAGGCCCCCTGAATCCAAAAAATCATTTTTGGAAACATATCGTTGTGTGTGTCTGTCTGTGTGTGACTGTGAGTAGCATAACGCAGAAACGAACAGTCGGATAATCACCAAACTTGGCGTTTAGGTTCAGTATTTTCCAGAGATGCGACACGAAGGCTTTCACAAAATTCCCCCCAACCCAGATTACCCCTTACATGGAACATTTATCAGAAAATTTTAATTTTTTCAAAAATGGCTCTAACGATTTTGATTAAAATATCATATATTTAAGATATTTTCATGACAAATAAAATGTATATCTTGAATTTTCTGGGAATGTCTCCTAAAGTATTCTACATTGTGAACGACTGGTAAACCATAAGAAATAGTCAAAATTTTACTACACAAAATATGTAGATAGCGTTAAAATACACAATTTATGTCATATACATTTTTTTTGTTGAGTGAACCATTTTCGAGATATTGCTTGTTATTCTCTTAAATTTTTCAATACTTATTTTCTCAAATGGGAATTCGTTATTCATTTTTTTATCTTGGATATGCAAAGAGCATTAATCTGTGGCAAAGAGAAGGGTGCTGCACCTAGCCACCAGCTATTAAGAGATATGTCTATGCTTAAAGGCTACTGAATTTCTATATTGCCCTTGTAAATACAAAACAAGGGGAACATAGGCTTTAAGCGATAGTCAAATATTTTTAGATCTGGTCGCTATGTGTCAAATGTGATTCTCTTTGCATGTCAAAGGTCGTATCTGCAAATGTTTATCTCGATTAATATGAAATAGATGGAGAATAAGAGTTTTTACAAGAGTAGAGAAAGTCATGTGTGTGTAACACATACGATTTTTATCAATGTTTTTATCAAAGTCTGACATTCCATTTGTAGCTACAAGTATATCTGTAATGTAATCGTTTGGATTTTTTGAAACAAATAAGTACTTGAATTTGTTTCTCAGAAAAATATTAACTAGACTGGTTTACTAGATTAACATCTAGCTTTAATCTTGATATATGATTGTACCTAGTATGATACATGTTCATTTCTTTGACTTTTGATGGTTTCTTTTTAAGGTAAAACCTTTTTTAACATAACCTGTTGTAATTTACTATACAGGATATTTATGGTCTAGAAAAATCTAATAGGATCTTGTTTACATCCTGATAACTGAAAAACTAAAATCCTTATTCCAGTTCCGTAAGAGCCATGTTAAAGTGCACAGTTTCGAGATGCGACGATGATGTGTGATTGGTCTCCTTATAAAAAATTAAAGCAGCTAGTTCTCTTTGTAAATTTTGAATAGAAATAATTTGTATTGTGAGAACAATCAGTGAGGAACTTTTTTGTTTGAAGTAATAAATGGGAAGTGAAGGATATGAAATACCCTAAAAAGTGTGAATTAAGTGTGGAAGATATCTCATGATAATACCGCATGTATGTGAAATGCTATCGCTAGTTATATGCAAACATTTGTTTTTACACCCGCTGCACCTTGCTCTTTGCATGACCTGTCACAGCAATCTAAAACAAAGCGTTTTTGCTGCAATGCTTTTGTGTACGAGGCGTATTCTAAAACTAAGGTCCGTTTGGTTATAATAGCATCGCTCACGAGTCAAGGTTTTTATTGACAGTAATATGTACCTACATATATACTTTACGTTTCATCATAATCACCGGTCACATCTATATACTTGCTGTAACACTGCACCAGCTTCTTTAACCCCTCGGCATAGAAGTCTGCCGCCTGGGACTTGAACCAGTTGGTAACACTAGTCTTGAGTTCATCGTCGGCTTGAAATCATTGTCACCCAGCCACCGTTTCAAATTCAAGAAGAGGAAGTAGTCCCTTGTTGCCAGGTCGGAGCTGTACGGAGGGTGGTCAAGGGGTTTCCAACGAAACTCTTTAATTTGTCATTGGTTTTGTCAGCGGTGTGCCGGCGTGCGTTGTCTTGCAATAGGACGATGCCAGACCACAGTTTCCCGCGGCGTCGATTATGAATCGCACGTCTCTGTTTGGTAAGCGTTGCACAGTACACGTCCGCTTAATTGTTGACTCACGGTCCATGAAATCAATCAAACGGTAGCGTGAGAATCCTGTAAAGTGAGGTTCGAGCAACATTTTGGAATTCATCAGCAGACCACTAATCGTCAAACGCCGATCACTTCGAAGTTTTTAGTTCACTTGCTCGATGTCGTCGGTCCGAATACGGGGTCTACCACTCCGCTGTTCATCGTGCACATTTGTGCGAGCAATTCTCGACACCAGTGTCGAACATGTTTGTCACTCATTAGTCCGGTCCATACACGAGGCATAACTCACGGTGGATGTCCGCAGCTGACGATCCTTTTGCCAGCAAAAATCTAATCACACCGCGCACTTCACAACTGGCGGGATTTACGATAGTTGCGGCCATTGCGATCTGCTCTCACCGATTGGTAAACTCCTACTGCATCATACCAACACTGCAGTATGTTCCTCAGGAGTTGATAGACAACACTGCAGGCGTGAAACGTCATTCAGCCTACCAATCGTTAATATGGTTCACCGGACCTTATTTTTGTAATACGTCTCGTATATAGTCCTGCCTCTACAGTTGGATATTTACAATGGTGGTGTGATAAGCGATTTTGTGACAATAAAATAGAATACGGTTTAGATGAAATTATGGCTTGCGCTGCTTAAGCAGCGACTCAGAGGCATGTCGCAGTTAGAGAGGGGGAATACATGACCAGATGAGTTAACTCCTCCCAAGGGTTTTTTCTATAGATTATTCACATATGAATAATTAACTTTGAGCAATAGCTTTACTCGTCATCACTTACATAACAGGTGGCCTAACCGCGCCGAATTTAAAGTGTGTAGCTATCCCTTCGTGCATTAAAACAGTTGCAGAACTCAACGGGGCAATTCCAAATAAACACAGGTCAGTGGGGTACTGGTGAATTATCATGTGCGAGCTTCAGATTTTTTAGCTCCCTTTAACTACAGTGGTCTGCCTCTAGACAATGCTGTTAACTCGTATTTGCTTGTCTTTGGGTTTCTAGTAAACTTTGGACTTCATCGTGAAATCACACATACACTTACACTCTCATTCTCATACTCTCATACTCTGAGGAGGATAAGGAATAATCTTGGCTAGAGAAAAATTCCTACCCTCCAGCCGAGAATCGAACCCTCACACATTAGGCAGGTGTTCTACTGACTGAGGTACGGGGCCAGCCGAGCTTCGTTATACGCCTCTTGGTTATCAGCAAAGACGATGAGCAGATCGCGCTCATTGAGAGGCACTTCCCAGGCTTTTACTAGAGTGTACTGTCCGTGATGATAGACAAAAACAGACATTTCCACTGTATATCTTTATCTGAGTTATCGGTATCCCCACATATCTATTCTTTTAATTGTGTTTACACCTTTCTTGTCTAACAACACGGACTATAAGCAACAAACATGTCAGCACGCAGTGTTTCACTAGCATAATTTGCTTGCTGTTGTAAATGTTATTATTACTATTATCATCATCTAACAGCACTGTTATGCAGACTTTGCTCATAAAATAGGTGTTCAAAATTTTGGCTCTGTTGATTAATAAGATGTTCCGTGTATCCTACTGGACATTTTGGAGAAGTAGGTTTTTAGGACACTGATGTGCCTGTTCCCTACTGACATGTATTTACTTGCCATTGCCCCGTAGAGTCCTGCAACTCTTTTAACGCACGAGCGTTATCTGCACACGTCAAAAACGGCGCGTTTGGGCCACGTGATATAATAACTATGTTTAAATATTAATTCTGGCTCAGGAATATGCAGATATAGAATATCTTACGAGGAAATAGATTCAAGAATACAAAAATGTGCCTGAAAGTAAATCTGGATATAACCAATTATATGACCATTGGAGATGTTCATTTAATGGTACTGAAAGACCAAATGGGAATAATTAAACACACAGAGGAATAAATACCTAGGAGTAAAGATGGGAAACACGAAAGGAAAATAAGTCCAAAGATAAAATCAGAAAAGCGTGTTATATCTACTTTGAATGGTATATTACGGGATAAAAGGTCTCAAACGAAACTAAAACACAATTTTTAAAACAATAGGAGTATTAAAACTTATGGTTCTAATGTGTGGACTCTATCAGTTAAAAAGGGAATTATTAACAACAGAAATGGATTATTGGAGGAGATCTGCTAGGATATCTAAAAGAGAAAAAATTGGAAATGAGGTTATAAAAGTAATTATGAATGTTCAAAATTTAAATTTAGATTTTATTAAACAGAAGCAGCTAGAATGGTATGTGCATGCTAAAAGAAGTGGATGCCACCAGGAAGGATGGATTGGGAAATTGAGGAGAGTGATGGTCCAACAGGCAAGAATGGAGAAAAGTGAAAAGATGATGTTAAAAACTATAGTCTTGGGTGACGAAAAATGTTTGTACGTTGTAAAACCGGAAATATACTATGTGATTAAAAGTATCCGGACACCCCCACAAACATACTTTTTTCATCCTAGATGTATTGTACTGTCACCTACTGCCTGGTACTCATTATCCGCGACCTCAGTAGTCACTAGACATCGTGAAACAGCAGAATGGGACGCTCCGTGGAACTCGCGGACTTCGAACGTGGTCAGGTGATTGGGTGTCACTTGTGTCAGAAGTCTGTCCAAACTCCTAAACATCCCTAGGTCCACTGTTTCTGATGTGATAGTGAAGTGGAAACGTGAACGGACATGTACAGCACAAAAGCGAACAGGCCGAACTCGTCTGTTGACTGACAGAGACCGCCGACATTTGAAGAGGGTCATAAAGAGTAATAGGCAGACATCTATCCAGACTATCACACAGGAATTCCAAACTGTTTCAGGATCCACTCCAAGTACTATGACAGGTGTGGGGTGAGAAACCTTGGATTCCATGGTCGAGCGGCTGCTCATAAGCCACACATCACGCAGGAAAGTGCCAAACGACGCCTCGCTTGGTGTAAGGAGCGTCAACATTACACGATTGAACAGTGGCAAAATGTTGTGTGGAGTTACGAATCACGGTACACAATGTGGCGATCCGATGGCAGGGTGTGGGTATGGCGAATGCCCGGTGAACGAAATCTGCCAGCGTGTGTAGTGCCAACAGTGAAATTCGGAGGTGGTGGTGTTATGGCGTGGTCGTGTTTTTCCTGGAGGAGGCCTGCACCGCTTGTTGTTTTGCGTGGCACGATCACAGCGCAGACCTACATTGATATTTTAAGCACCTTCTTGCTTCCCACTGTGAAGAGCAATTCGCGGATGGCGATTGCATCTTTCAACACGATGGAGCACCTATTAATACTGCACGGGCTGTGGCGGAGTGGTTACACGACAATAACACCCCTGTAATGGACTGGCCTGCACAGAGTCCTGACTTGAATCCTATAGAATACCTTTGGGATGTTTTGGAACGCCGACTTCGTGCCAGGCCTCACCGACCTACATCGATACCTCTCCTCAGTTCCGCACTCCGTGAAGAATGGGCTGCCATTCCTCAAGAAACCTTCCAGCACCTGATTGAAAGTATGCCTGCGAGAGTGAACGTTGTCATCAAGGCTAAGTGTGGGCCAGCACCATTCTGACTTCCAGCATTATCGATGGAGGGCGCCACGAACTTGTACGTCATTTTCACCAGGTGTCCGGATACTTTTGATCACGTAGTGTATATAACTATAAAACCTATTTTGCACAATATTTGTACAGGAAAAAAATATTTTAATGGCAACATAACGTAAAACTGAAATACATTACAATTTTTAAGTCTCAGGGGGACACATTTACTAGACATTATTTTAATAATCATGACAGTGTTTCCCAGAGGGCGACGAGTGATTCAGTGTTTATAGTGCATTTGCTTTAAGCTGAAATATGGAAAGTACAAAGAGATAGCATTATATACTACATGTCTACCTTTACTTTTGTAACTTGCTATTTAAAATCTGGTCAGGTTGATACATGACATTTAGAAGAGAACAACCAATACCTGCTTGTAAGAATACGAAAGCAAGAGGAGCAAGCACGGTGAAGTTATCAGGATATTTTCTATATTTCACTGCCAACTGCCAGTCGTACTGGCAAAAAGTACGACTATACTGAGACTAGGTAGTGAAGGGCGACCTTGACTAGGTTTCTCAGCACTCGGACCGTCATTAGCGACTTCCCACTCCTAGACCGGTCAGTTAGCGTCAAAATTGTCATGTTAACTCTCACGTACTGAAGGCGGCTAAATCAGGTATTAGATAAAAATGATGATTGGGCAGATTTTTACTTTCTCTACTACGTATAGTAAGTAGGGGAAGTATTCCACCCAAAATTTCGATACCGGAAATACATGTTTTGAGACCCCCGGAATCAAAAAAAGGCATTTTTGGAAACATGTCCGTGTGTGTTTGTGTGTCTGTCTGTGTGTGTGTGTCTGTGAACAGCATAACTCAGAAACGAATAGTCGGATAAACACCAAACTGGTATTTGGGTTCAGTATCTTCCAAGGATGCGACACGAAGGTTTTCAAGAAAATCCCCCCACCCCAGAGTACCCTTTACATGGAAGATTTTTCGAAAATTTTAATTTTCTCAAAATGGCTCTAACGATTTTGATTAAAATATCATATTTTAAGATATTTTTATGGTAAATAAAATGTATATCTTGAATTTTCTGGGAATGTCTCCAAAAGTATTCTTTATTGTGAGCGACTTTTGCATAACTGGTAAACTATAAGAGATAGACAAAATGTTACTACACAAAAAATGTAGATCGCGTTAAAATACACAATATATGTCATATACATTTTTTTGTTGAGTGAACCATTTTCGAGATATTGCTTGTTATTTCCTTCAAATTTTTTAATACTTATTTTCTCAAATGGGAATTCGTTATTCATTTTTTTCTCTTGGATATGCAAAGAGTATTAATCTGTGGCAAAGAGAATGGTGCTGTACCTAGCAACCAGCTATTAAGAGATATGTATATGCTTAAAGGCTACTGTTTTTCTATATTGCCTTTGTAAATATATATTCCCCTTACATCTACAAGAAAATTAGCAATAAGATAGAGTCTGCAACTGTTTATCTCGATTAACATGAACTAGATGGAGAATAAGCGTTTGTAAAAATAGTTTGTACAAGAGTAGAGAAAGTCATGTGAGTGTAACACATCAGATTTTTTAAATAATGTCCTTACTAGCCTGAAGCTCTGGTGGTAGCATAAATAAAAGCGAGTGCACCATGAGAATACGGTAATACAGAAGACCTAAGCGATATTCAGTTTTAGAAACACACCCAGGTGTCACTCCAAACATATTGTTGTTTACGTCACTTTTGGCTGGTAGCTGTGCTAGTCACGAGTGGTGGAGATAGCATCACTCTCAGTTAGTATTCCGTGAGAAACGGACCGCGTGTGCAAGCCGGGCTTTGGATCGGTGTTCATCTCCTCCCACCTTTCATGTTTAATAATGAATGAACCTCAAAAGTTTGGGAAATAAATCTAGGAATGTGTGTGTTATGGATTTTGTGCAGTAAAAACCCACGCCTTCCTCTTAACCTCCACACCACGTTTCGGTCTTCCACAGCCAAGTAAGTATACTCCCCCTCATTGTACGTGCTGGGTACTCAAAATTAATTTAATTTTCATGTAAACTTTTACGCCATCTACCCAACATGTAACAATGGATGCCGAGCTCGAATCTCGGATATGGTCAGTCACCTGAATAAGGTATTTTCTGGAGTTCTCCCTTAACCCGAGAAGACGAATATCAGTAACTCTAAGCTCTAGGTATCCCGGGCTCGTTTGAGCATCACTTCAACCATTTTGTTCATTCACCGTCCTATATGACCTAATCCCTTAAAAAACATTAAAATTCTACCCCATAAAATATTAAAAGCGATCGCTATGTGATGGTATTGAAATTCCATACTCTTTGCATGACCACAAGAAAAAAATCTGTTGCATTTGCATGATTTTCTCTACCTACATGAGTTTATAACTTTCTTTACTAAGTATATTAAGTAGGGTAAGTGTTGTATTCCATACAAAAATTCGATGTTGAAGAATTTTACCAGAAATATAGTTATGGCTCCTCCTAATCCCAAAAAACACTTTTCTAGAAATAGGATTGTGTGTGTGTGTGATTGTGAACAGTATAACTCTAAAATTAAAGGTCCAATAAACACCAAACTTCGTATTTAAGTTCAGTATGTTTCAGAGATGCGACACGAAAATCTTCAAGAAAATCCCACAACCACAACTACCCTTTACAAGGAACATTTTTCGAAATTTTTAGTGTTCTGAAAAATGGATCTAAAGGTTATGATTAAAATATCGTATACTAAAGATACATACCTGACAAATAAAGTGCATAACTTGAATTTTCTGGGAATAGCCTGTGAAGTCCTCTTCATTCGGGAGGAATTTTGTATAATCTTGTATAACTGGTAAACGTTAAGTGATAGACGAAAACGTACTAAATAAAAACTGTAGATCCCTAACACACAGTTTGTCTCAAATAACTTATTTTGTGAGATATCCGTTATTAATGATTCAAATTGTTCAATACTTAGCCATCCATTCTTTAAAGTCCTGTTAGCATTCAGTTGTTTCTCGCGATGTCATGGAAACAGTATGGAATTTTAAGGCAGCATATAGCGTCCAGTTGTTAAACATTTGACTATCGCTGTTCTCTTTGTATCTATAACGAAATGTGTAATGTAGCTATTTCTGTAAAGTATTATTTGGATTAAAATGTAGTAGATAGAAAAATGAACTTTTGTAAGAATACTTTGTATACCCACTAATAGGTGAGCTTATTTTTCTGTCTACTTTACGTTAATCCAGATCGTTTTCACAGATAGTTACATTATATATTATTTCGTTATAGATAAAAGAGGGTTACGGGAAACAGAATCGTTAGTGACAGGTGGATATATCGCGGTCTAGAAATTCCATACCCTTTCCACGATATTGCGAGAAACAAATGAACAGCAACACTGCTTTTATAAATGACAAATGAAAAATTCAAACCAATAATAACAGATACTTCCAAAATAGTTACCTCCCCCCAAAAATTGTACTTGACGAGATATACTTGTTTTGTGTAATACGATTTTGTTTTTCTCTTACGGTTTAGAAATTATACAAAAAATCTGATGTGTTACACTCACATGACTTTCTCTACTCTTGTACAATCTATATTTATAAACGCTTATTCTCCATCTTCTTCATGTTAATCTTATTGCTAACCTTCTTGTAGATGCAAGGGGAATATAGTAGGCTTTAAGCGATAGTCGAATCTTTTAAGAGTTGGTTGCTATGTGGAGTATTCTATTCTCTTTGCATTACGAGGACAAAAAAGTGTGATGTGTTACACTCACATGACTTTCTCTACTCTTGTACAAACTATTTATACAAACGCTTATTCTCCATCTACTTCATGTTAATCGAGATAAATATTTGCAGACTCTATCTTATTGCTAATTTTCTTGCAGTTGTAAGGGGAATATATATTTACAAGGACAATATAGAAATACAGTAGCCTTTAAGCATATGCATATCTCTTAATAGCTGGTTGCTAGGTGCAGCACCATTCTCTTTGCCACAGGTTAATACACTTGGCATATAAAAGACAAAAAATGAATAACAAATTCCCATTTGAGAAAGTAAGTATTGAAAAATTTAAGGGAATAACAAGCAATATCTTGAAAATGGTTCACTCAAAAAAAATGTATATAACATAAATTGTGTATTTTAACGCGATCTACATTTTCTGTGTAGTAAAATTTTGTCGATCTCTTATGGTTTACCAGTTTACCAAAAGTCGATCACAGTGAAGAATACTTTTGGAGCCATTCCCAGAGAATTCAAGATATACATTTTATTTGTCATGTAAATATCTTAAACATATGATACTTTAATCAAAATCGTTAGAGCCATTTTTGAGAAAATTATTTTTTTCGTAAAATCTTCCATGTAAAGGGTAATCTGGGGTGGAGGGATTTTCTTGAAAACCTTCATGTCGCATCTCTGGAAGATACTGAACCTAAATATCAAGTTTGGTGTTTGTCCGATTGTTCGTTTCTGAGTTATGCTGTTTACGGACACACAGACAGACACACACACAGACATACACACGGACATGTTTCCAAAAGTGCTTTTCTTTGTATTGAGGGGGTCTCAAAACATATATTTCCGGTTAAATCTCGGTATCAAATTTTTGGGAGGAATACAATACTTCCCCTACTTACTAGACGTAGTAGAGAAAGTAAAATGGTTCAGAAAATAGAGGACTTCAGAGGCTATTCCGAGAAAATTTAAAACATATGTTATTTTAATCAAAATAATTAGTAATTTTTTAGAGAGTAAAATAAACCAAAAACCTTCCATGTAAAGGGTAGTTTGATGTGAAGATATCTTCTTGAAATTTCTGGTGAAATCTTGGAAAGAATACTTGTGAAATAGAATACTTTTATGTATTGGAGAGAGTAGTAACAATAGGCAAATAAGGCCATATAATTATTACACCTCAGCTTTTCTACATAAGTTGGAAGGGTGAGGCGGAATGAGATGGCGAGGGAGAGAATTGAAAACCCACTCTGAAGCAGAATATATTACACCGGAGTACGTGACGTTTTGGTATCGAATTTCGATACCTCAGCAAATTATGATCGTTTTCCTAAGAGGTATAAAGGAGAAAACTGATACCAATCGATTAATCGAATTCAATTTTGCCTCCATTTACATTTTAATCCGTTTGCATTGAATTCTTTGCGGGGATGTTTACAGGATAATATTACCTCGCGAATATTGCGAGCTGGTGATTTCAAGGAAAAGAATTTTAATTGGATAACGATTCCTATGACGTGATACATTTATACGACCTTCTCTACAATTCTTCTCCTAGTCATCAATATATATATATATATATATATAATTTACTTTCTCTAATGAATAATTTTGCAAATAGATAAGACATTGCATTCCACCAAAACGTGTTTTGAGGCACTCTGAATGCAATAAAAGGCGATAGTTAGAAGAAGGTCTGTCTGAACAGCATAACACAAAAAGTAAATTTTGGACAAATACCAAACTTGGTATTTAAGTTCACAACATTCGAAACATTTTTCGAAATTTTGGATTTACTAAAAAATGTCCCACAATTTTAATTAAAACCCATATATTGAAGATATTTACATGACAAATAAAATGTATATCTTGAATGTTCTGGAATTGGGCTGTGAAGTCCTCTTCATTCGGAAGGAATTTTGTATAACTGGTAAATGTTAAACGTTAGACGCAAACGTACTACACAAACACTGTAGATCTATTTAAAAGTCATAATTTATTTCCAATAACCTTTTTGTAGCATCAGCTATTTCCGAGTTATCCGTTTATAATGGTTTTCAGTTATTTTACGCGATGTCATGGAAACAGTATGGAATTTTAAAGTGAAGTAGGGGGTTTGTTGCTTCACGTATGGAAAGCCAATTTGAAGTAGGAGTTTTGTATTGTAGTTCAACTGTTGGGGAGCCGAACACTTGACGTTGTCGCAACCGCACGTATGGTAGAAAGTTCCGGTAGCCTTCGCCCCAAGTTTAAAAATACTAACTTTGTGATTTTTGACTGTTTCTTTAAATATTATATATTTATGTTTACCTCGGCTGCGTCAGTATTTATATTTTTTGGAGATAGGAATGTCTTAACAAGGCGTGGTGCGACTGAAGAATGTAGGCTCACACAGATTATAATTTTACTTCACTCCATTTATTAATTCTTGACACAATTTAAATAACACTTCACTGATATAGAGAGCTGTAAGATTCTTTTGTTAATTACTTGCACCTTTTAACAGGTAAACTATTTTCGTCTCACACGAATACGTATTAAATTTCTTGAGGACGCATCTCGCGTCCGGTTAGGAACACTGTCTACCACCAACGCGTCCAGTAATGAGCGCTGTCTACAAGCAACTGACTTGATTTCTACCGCCTAAATTTGTAAATTTCTGTATTTCAATTTCTGATTGGCTAATCCTAATCCAATAGAATACCTTCATTTAGCTAAAGCTTTATCTGGTTGTTGATTGACTATTTTATAAACTGTCACTAAAATTACATTATTGCTTCCGAGAATTACAAGTAGTTCTGTTAAACTTTCTTACTCATTATTGACTCAAGGTTACCTCATTGTTAGCAATGTTTAACTTATTATTCTCACAGCTCCTACATTATTCAATTACGTAATATATTCACATAACATTATTGAACATGTATACAACAATATAAACATATGTAATGACTGTTACATACATTTTACAAATTATTACATGCACACATTGCTTCAAGGCGGGTGTTATTGAATTACATATTATAAAACTTGAAATTATTTAAGTGTTAAAAACACTGCCTCAAATAACATTTTTTGTCGTAAGAGTAATTTTCGAAATATCTCTTAAATTAAATTGGCCCTAAAATGACCATAACAGCGTCCTCCAAATAAAACACGACTAATGACATTTACTTTCCCCCATAATATCAGGCAACTTTTATTCAAAAACATTTCTTTCTACAACGCTTAGTTTTGGAGATACTGTACAGTCTTAACTTAAATGGTCCACACTGTATATTGATTTAATATCGGAAATTATTTATTGCAATTATTTATTTATTTAATTATTTGTATTTTCCTGACAATGAATACGGTACCAAATTAATGTGGAATGTTAACATATATTTATTTTTATTTATTCTTTTTCCTTCTGTGGTTTACAGGCAATTATCAGTATTTCTTTTAAATAACGAAGTTTCAAAGTCTATAACGTCTGTTTGTAAATATTCAACTGTAACCCGATTCGAAAGTTTCACCTTACCTACCCTTAATTTTGTACCTTCCAAGGAAGAGATACGCATTTTTAAAAAACTTCCTTCAGCGCAAACCGCTTTACATGGAAAAATGTGTATATTTCTATTGTTCCGTACGTATTTACTTGGTGCATGAGAGGAAACGTGGGAAACCCTAGTCAAATTGACCCACGACCTCCTGAATGCGAACCACAGACATATCCTTTGAACCATCTATCTCAGTGAATTCATTGTTTTCCTTCAGCCTGTACCTTCATCAATAAAAGCCGCATTTGTGTTCAAAGATAAACAAAACTTCCCCTCTATCCTAATCTTGCGATATCCACCTGGCCAATAAATAAATATATAAATTTTTTTCCTTGAGAAGGTACGGAGCGCGCTTCTCGTTTGTCGGCAAAAAAGCGCGTTTCCTTTTTTCTCATTGCTCGCAGTAGTCCATAAGAAGAGGCCGAAGCAAGTTTTCCCTCAGCCCATTTATTTTCGCGGCTGCTCGCGGGGGTCGGTGCAGTAAATTGTTATGTGATGTGCGCCAGGCTCAGAATAAACAAACCCTGAGGGGGTCTGCGCGGTAAATAAAAAAGGAAAACAGTGGAGCGGTCTTAGGATATTCCACGAGATGATATCGAGTAGGAGCCAAATCAGATTCTCGCAAAAACGTTACGTAAAGTAGCTGCCTAGACTTTTGATATCTTGTAAACGAGGCTTTGCTATTCTTCCGTATAGTTTAGTTTGTTTAAATTTTGTAGCAGATATGCCGGTAATTATACATGTATATATAATAAAATGTATTATACGCTCTCCACCACTTATCTATGGTGGATAGAACTCCAAAATTCAATATTAAAATTCCACCGAAAACTCCTGTTTTGAGGTCTATTGATACGAATAGAAAACCACTATTACATTCTCTACTGCTTAGAATAGTAAGTAGAGGAAGCTTTAAAACATTTCATACCAAGATTTTGCCGGAAATACATAAATTGAGGCCCCCTGAATAAAAAGGAATAAAAAACAAAACCATGTTTACTTTCTCTACTACGTATAGTAAGTAGGGGAAGTATTATATTCCACCCAAGAATTCGATACCGAGATTTCAAAGGAAATATATGTTTTGAGGCCCCCTGAACACAAAAGAAGCATTTTTGGAAACATGGCCATGTGTGTGTCTGTGTGTCTGTGAACAGCATAACTCAGAAACGAACAATCGAATAAACACCAAACTTGGTATTTAGGTTCAGTATCTTCCAGAGATGCGACACGAAGGTTTTCAGGAAAATTCACTCACCCCGGATTACCCTTTACATGGAACATTTATCGAAAATTTTAATTTTCTCAAAAATGGCTCTTACGATTTTGATTAAAGTATCATATATTTTATTTTTATGAAAAATAAAATGTATATCTTGAATTTTCTGGGAATGTCTTCAAACGTATCCTTCATTGTGAACTATTTTTGCATAACTGGTAAACCATAAGGGATAGACAAACTTTTACTACAAAAAATGTAGATCGCGTTAAAATACACAATTTATGTCATATTCATTTTTGCTGTTGAGTGAACCGTTTTCGAGATATTGCTTGTTATTCCCTTAAATTTTCCAATACTTATACTTTTTCTCAAATGTGAATTTGTTATTCATTATTTTTTTGTCCTGGACATACAAAGAGAATGGAATACTCCACATAGCAACCAGCTCTTAAAACATTTGACTATCGCTTAAAGCCTACCATATTCCCCTTGCACCTACAAGAAAATTAGCAATAAGATTAACATCTCGATTAAGATGAAGCATATGGAGAATAAGCGTTTGTAAAAATAGTTTGTACAAGAGTAGAGAAAGTCATGTGCGTGTCACACATCAGAATTTTTTTGGTCACAAGGAGCCAGTAAACATGCATTTCCAGTGAAATATTAGTATCGCATTTTTGGGTGCAATGCAATACCTTTTCTACCTACTGTGTACGCACTAGAGAAAGTAAAAATGCATTTTTAGAAAAATATCCTTGGTGTGTTTGTCTATGAAGAGTATAACTCAAACACCAAACTCAAACACGAAGATTTTAAAGAAAATGCGCCTACAACACCTACGCTACACACACAATACTTTGTATCATTTTTTATTTTATGAAAAATTATTAAAGAGTTTCATTAAAGGTATATTAAAGTACTTACATAATAAATAAAATGTCTATTTTTAATTTTGTTGGAATAGCCTATGAAGCCTTTTCATTCTTAAAGGTTTTTATATTATCTTGTATAACTGGTAAACGTTGTGATAAGTGAAAACATATAACACAAAACGCATGCGTGAAACACATAATTTATTTGAAATAACTTCCAGCAATCTCCAGATATCATAATTAGTGGTTTCAATTGTTCAATAATCATTCTCTTAAAGTGCTTTCAACATTCAGTTGTTTCTCGCGATGTCATGGAAACAGTATGGAAGTTTAAGGCCAGCATATAGCGTCCAGTTGTTAAACATTTGACTATCGCTGTTCTCTTTGTATCTATTACAAAATGTGTAATGTAGCTGTTTCTGCAAAGGTTTATTTGAATTAAAATGTAGTAGAGAGAAAAATAAGCCTTCGTAAGAATCGTTTTATACCCACCTGATAAACGATAGAGGGTAGAGAAAGTCATGTGAATGTAACATGGATTTTTAGAAAAAAGATCCGTGTGTGTGTTTTATGTGAGCAGCATAACTCAGAGAAGTCTGATGTATACCAAATTTCATGCTTTAGTTAGCTACTGTATGAGCAGATTTTTAAGAAAATTCTTCCAGCACAATATACCTTTTACGCGCAAAAAAGTTTTTGTTTTTCATGTTTACTTTCTTCACCACATTCGTAGTAAGTAGAGAATGTATTGCATTGCAATCAAAAATTCTACTCCAAGATTTCACTGGAAATAAATTTTTTGAGGCCTCCTGAATTCAAAAAAGTATTTTTGAAAACATGTCGTATGTGTGTCTGTGTGTGTGTGTGTGTGTGTGTGTGTGTGTGTGTGTGTGTGTGTTTGTGTGTCTGTGAACAGCACAACCTAAAAACGAAATGCCTGATAAATACCAAACTTGGTACTCAAACCCACCTTCGTGCTATGGGTTAGTTTGTCTACCTCGCATTAAACAAGTCCCTAGTTCGAATCTCGATTAGGATGAGTTAGTATAAGGTTTTATCCGGGGTTTACGCGTATCCTGAAAAGATAAATGTCGGGAAACTTTACGCTCTATAGACGCCGGGCTCATTTGAGTATCATTTCATCAATATCATTCATTGTCCGATATGAGCTAACGGGTTAAAGGCATTAAACTATACCTGTATAAAACTCAGATGTGTTACATACACTTGACATACTGTGGCCTTTATCGTTTATTAAGGTGTATAAAATTATTTTTACTAAGTCCTATTTTTATATATAGGGGAAAGGCGGATAGTATGGGCCGGCGGATACTATGGGCCACTTAGTGTTTTTCAGATATGCCGCTAGGTAGCAGGCACATATACTGCCTAGGTTGCGGCTCTTCATCACTCCATTTTGTGATAGAACTTGGATGACGTAGGTGCTTTGTGTTGATTGCTATATACTTTTCTTTGTTTTCGTGTGCTCAAGTTGTTACACGCAACTTTCGATATCATCCTTTACTGTTAAAGGTAAGGAGTAAAGTTATCAAACTAGTATTAACATTTGGCTAGATTAATGTAGATTTTACTGCAATAATGAAATTCGGGTTGCTCAAGCCGATTCCTGTTACCGCCATGATTAAGTGTTCAATGTCGGTCGGGTAGTATGGGCCATACCAAAATCGGGTGGTATGGGCCGTGTAAGCAAATTGTAATTTTTTACTTTTAGGACACGATGCCGAAATTCAAGAAGAAGGCTGAGGGCGAAGGTCGTGGGGAATGGAAAGAGGAAGCCATGAAACGGGCGGTTTCATGCGTCTTAGAGAGTCAAATGACTACAAGAGCTGCGGCCGATCATTTTAATATTCCAAGAACTACACTGCAAAGAAAAATAAAATCTGTTTTAGCAAACCAGCAAACCATCATGAAACCCCAAATGGGCTTTTTCAAACCAACGTTTGAAGAAGAGTTAGAATCAGTTTTAGTAGAGCACATGAGAGATTTGGACTCGAGATTGTTTCCCCTAGCAAAACCCGAGTTCTTAAAGTTAACCTATGATTTGGCAGAAAATTTAAAACTGCCTCACAGGTTCAATAAAGAAAAGAAAACTGCAGGAAAGGATTTTTATGCAAGTTTTATGAAGAGGCACCCAGAACTAAGTTACAGGAAACCTCAATCTACAAGTTTGATGCGTTGTGTCGGGTTTAATGAACCACAGGTTGAAAGGTTTTTTAACCAACTAAAAGTATTGCTTGACAAGCACTCCTTTCGTCCATCTAAGATTTTTAACGGTGACGAAACAGGAGTTTCTTGCGTACATGAAAATGACAAGGTTATAACAGTGAAAGGGAAGCGCCAAGTTGGAAAAATGACATCAGGAGAAAGGGGCCGTAATGTCACTCTAATGTTCTGCATGAGTGCGGCCGCACAGTTTATTCCTCCACTTTTCATTTTCCCCAGGAAAAGGATGAACGACCGCCTAATGATAGGTGCACCTGCTGAGAGTTGTGCCTTCCCAACTCCTAATGGATGGATGACAACTGAGGCTTTCCTTAAATGGCTCCAGCACTTCGTGACCTTTACAAAACCTAGTGCAGAAGACCCTGTTTTGCTCATCGTCGACGGTCATGGAACGCACAAGGAGCTTGATGTCATTTCCTATGCTCGAACAAACCATATCCACATGCTATCTTTCCCACCCCATACAACACACAAACTGCAGCCTCTTGACCGATCCTTTATGAAACCTTTCAAAAACTGCTACAATCATGCTTGCAGTTTGTGGATGAGGTCAAACCCTGGGGCTAGAATCAATGACTACGACATCGCAAGCCTAGTTGCAGATGCCTACAAGCAAGTGTGTCGCCTAGATATAGCGGAAAGCGGCTTCAAATGCACAGGAATCTACCCATTTGATCCACACATTTTCACTGATTTGGATTTTATGGGCAGTGCCCTTACCAATATAGAACATCCATCAACCATTGAGACCACTGCTGATGCTGCTGCCACTACTTCGGGAACCGCCCCTTCAACTGATCCAACACCTATTCCACCCACTACAGAACTTGCTGAATCTTCACAACCTAGCTTTTCCAGCGTTTTGAAAAAGATATCTCCTTTGCCCTCCTGTGCTGAAAAGAGGTTAACAAGCCGAAAAAGAAAAGTAGAGAGAAGTGAAATACTTACCTCAACACCCATTAAAGAACATTTGATTGAAAAGAAAAATAAGGAGCTTGAAAAAGAAGCTGCAAAAGAGTTTAGAAGACAGTTAAAATTTGAAAAACAACATGAGAGGTTAGACAGAGTTAGGCCTGAAATCAAAATTGAGAAAAAAACCAAACTGGAAGGAAATAAGGAAAAGACAATCAAGAACATAGATTATAAAAATCCAAAGCCAGGTACATCCACAGAAGATGCAACATGTGACAATGTGGAATGCATTGTGTGTGGTGAAAGTTTTGTAGAAAACTGGATCCAGTGCAAAGCATGTGAGGGGTGGGTTCATGAACTTTGTGCTGTAATTGAAGATGCTTTGTATTATTATTGTGATTACTGTATAAACAATAGCCGCTGATGAAGCCTAGTTAAAACCTTATTCTTCTTTTTTCATGAAGGTTATAATTTCATTTTAAAAGTCATTTTTGTTCACAAAAACATACATTGCATTTTTGTAAACACTTATAAAAAAACTTTTGTGCCTTTAATTTTCACTTTTTTAATTTTAAATCATATTATACGTTGATAAATAAACATTATGTATGTTATTATGCCGCAAACTTGTGTTATTTAATTTAAAATCCCGTATTCTTTATATGGCCCATACTACCCGACCTTTTTTCCGCTATCTCCAAATATAAGACTTCTTTAAACCTTTAGTGTATGTGTGTGTTTGCCTTGGGTTTAAGTTTTTCAAACCATATTTGTAAAAAAGTGTTTAAAGAAAGATTTTATATAGCTATGACTTATTTTTAAGCAAACGTATAAATGTTATACACCTTATTCCTTAAGGGGCCCATACTATCCGCCGTTCCCCTACTACATTTTAATCCAAATATATTTTTCCAGAAACAGCTACATTACACATTTCGTTTTAGATATAAAGAGAACAGCGATAGTCAAATGTTTAACAACTGAACGCTATATGCTGCCCTTAAAATTCCATACTGTTTCCATGACATCGCGAGAAACAACTGAAAATCGATAGGACTTAAAAAGAGTAATAAAGTATTGAACAAATCTAACCATTAAAATGGATTACTCATAGAAATTTATTTGAAATAAATTGTGTGTTTTAAAGAGATCAATGTGTTTATGTAGTAAGTTATCGTCTATGTTTTAACGTTTACTAGTTATACTAGATCATACAAAATTTCTTCCTAATGTAGATTTCATAGGTTATTCCTAGAAAACTCGAAATATACATTTTATTTTTATGTTAATGTCATTAATAAATCCTATTTTAAAATTAAAATCGTTAGAGCCATTTTACAATAAATAAAAAATTTCGAAAAATGTTAAATGTTAAAGGTAGATTGGTGTTGGGAATTTTTTGAAAATCTTCGTGTCACATATTTGGTTGGTACTGAACCTATATACCTTTTCGTTTTTGAGTTATGTAGATCACAGACACACACACGGACCTTTTCCTAAAAAGCTTTCATTGGATTCAGAGCGCCTCAAAAGTGTAATTTTGGTAAAATCTCGATATCAAAATTTTGGGTGAAATGCAATACCTTCACTACCTACTACGTGTTAGACAAAATAAAAAGAAACAAAAAAGTATGTTCAAGATATTCCGCAACGCAAACTATACTTTACCGGAAAAATTTTCGATGTTTTTAATTTTCTCAAAAACTGTTGTAGATATTTTGGTTAAACTACCACCCGTTTAACGTATTTACATCATAAATAAAATTTATATCTTGAATTTTACGGTAATAGCCTTGGAAGCCCTCTTCATTTGGAATGAGTTTTGTATAACGTTGTGTAACTTGTAAACAAATACGCACCACACAAAAAGTCTACATCTCTTTAAAACAACAATCTACATATAATAAGCTTTTTGCGGCATTAGCCGTTTCTGAGATATTCTTTATTAATGTTTCGAATGTTTAAATACTTGTCATTCTTTTAAACTTCCAACGATTTTCAGCTGTTTTTCATGATTTCATGGAAACAGTATGGAATTTTAAGGTCAGCATATAGTGTCCAGTTGTTAAACATTTGACTATCGCTGTTCTCTTTGTATCTATAACGAAATGTGTAATGTAGCTGTTTCTGCAAAGGTCTATTGTGATTAAATGTAGTAGTGGGAAAAATAATGTTTAATAAGAATGTTTTGTTTTACCCACTGATAAAGTTACAGGGTAGAGAAAGCCATGTGAATGTGTCACATCAGATTTTTTCCAGGGTGCCTCAAACATGCATTACCTGTGATATCTGAATATTGCATTTTTGGATGGAGTGTAATATTTCCTCTTTCTACTAGGTTCGGGTGGAAACGTTATAAGATCAGTTATAGAAACCTGCCTATTGAACGTCATCCACTGGAAGCGGTATACCTAAAACTTTGACGTGTTCTGTATTCTAAAAACGCGGTTTGGCGGGTTTTTATTTCCCACAAAAGCCATCATTAGAAAAAGAAATGAGGAAGGGATTTCCATAATAAGAGATTGGTATCCCTGAGAAACTGACAGAATTATTCAAACCGTGGCCCTTGTCGCGCTCTAGCGGGGACATTATTAATACATAAGAGGTTAATATTTAAGTTACCCGCCGTACACAAGTTGCTTCCTTCACATATCACTCGTGACGTAATGGAGATGTTACTTGGCAACGGGTGTAACAGCTTTCCGATACTCACTTGTTCTCTGCGTGAAACGAGAGACACTCGCCTTGAACCACATTATTCTGGTGTGTCATCGCAACATACATATGTGTTTAAAAATTAATTTAAGTATTATTTAACTTCTCGACTCCTTACCTATAGTAAGTGCAGTAGGTATCGTATTCCATACATAAATTCCATATCGAGATTTCTCTGCAAATACATGTGTGTTTATGCATGTGTAGGTATAAGAAAATCCCGCAAAAACAAACTATGATTTACATGGACAAATTTCGTTTTCTTAAACCTAAGCGTGATGGCTCAGGCGCTAACGTCCGTTGCCCGTCATTTGGAAGGTCCCAGATTCAAATCTCGAAATTCATCGAAATAACGGAAGTTTTTTTGCGCAGTTTTCCACGGTCACTAAGTGAATGCAGGGTTTGATAATTTGATCCGCGAATTTTCCTAACATCCCATTTCATTTATTTTTTTATTACCGCCAATCCAGACATTGGGCTAATGACCATCCTGGGTATGTTAGGGTTCAGAGTTTGCTTGCTCCTCGACAAGTTGCTAACCGAAGACATTGCGTTGATCACCCATCCTGAATATGCTATGATCCAGTGTTTGTTTGCTCCTCGACAGACTACTGACATAAGACATTGGACTGATCACCCATCCTGGATATGCTATGATCCAGAGTTTGCTTGCTCCTCGACAGACTACTGACACAAGACCTTGAGCTGATCACTCATCCTGGATATGCTATGATCCAGAGTTTGCTTGCTCCTCGACAGACTACTGACACAAGACATTGGACTGATCACCCATCCTGGATATGCTACGATCCAGAGTTTGCTTGCTCCTCAACAGACTACTGACACAAGACATTGGACTGATCACCCATCCTGGATATGCTATGATCCAGAGCTTGCTTGCTCCTCGACAGACTACTGACACAAGACATTGGACTGATCACCCATCCTGGATGTCCTATGATCCAGAGTTTGCTTGCTCCTCGTCAGAATACTGACACAAGACATTGGACTGATCACCCATCCTGGATATGCTATGATCCAGAGTTTGCTTGCTTCTCGACAGACTACTGACACAGACATTGGGCTGATCACCATCCTGGATATGCTAAGATCCAGAGTTTACTTGCTCCTCGACAGTCTACTGACACAAGATATTGGGCTGATCACCATCCTGGATATGCTATGATCCAGACTTCGCTTGCTCCTCGAAAGTCTACTGACACAAGACATTGGACTGATCACCATCCTGTATATGCTATGATCCAGAGTTTGCTTGATTATCGACAGACTACTGACACAAGACATTGGGCTGATCGCCATCCTGGATATGCTATGATCCACACTTTGCTTGCTCCTCGACAGACTACTGACACAAGACATTGGACTGATCACCCATCCTGGATATGCTATGATCCAGAGTTTGCTTGCTCCTCGACAGACTACTGACACAAGACATTGGACTGATCACCCATCCTGGATGTGCTATGATCCAGAGTTTGCTTGCTCCTCGTCAGACTACTGACACAAGACATTGGACTGATCACCCATCCTGGATATGCTATGATCCAGAGTTTGCTTGCTTCTCGACAGACTACTGACACAAGACATTGGGCTGATCACCATCCTGGATATGCTAAGATCCAGAGTTTGCTTGCTCCTCGACAGTCTACTGACACAAGATATTGGGCTGATCACCATCCTGGATATGCTATGATCCAGACTTCGCTTGCTCCTCGACAGTCTACTGACACAAGACATTGGACTGATCACCATCCTGTATATGCTATGATCCAGAGTTTGCTTGCTTATCGACAGACTACTGACACAAGACATTGGGCTGATCGCCATCCTGGATATGCTATGATCCACACTTTGCTTGCTCCTCGACAGACTACTGACACAAGACATTGGACTGATCACCATCCTGGATATGCTATGATCCAGAGTTTGCTTGCTTATCGACAGTCTACTGACACAAGACATTGGGCTGATCACCATCCTGGATATGCTATGGTCCAGAGTTTGTTTGTTCCCCGACAGGCTACTGACACAAGACATTGGGCTGATCACCATCCTGGATATGCTATGGTCCAGAGTTTGCTTGTTCCTCGACAGGCTACTGACACAGGACATTGGGCTGATCACCATCCTGGATATGCTATGATCCAAACTTCGCTTGCTTCTAGACAGTCTACTGACACAGGACATTGGACTGATCACCATCCTGGATATGCTATGATCCAAACTTCCCTTGCTTCTCGACAGTCTACTGACACAGGACATTGGACTGATCACCATCCTGGATATGCTATGATCAAGAATTTGCTTGCTTATCGACAGTCTACTGACACAAGACTTTGGGCTGATCACCATCCTGGATATGCTATGATCCAAACTTCGCTTGCTTCTCGACAGTCTACTGACACAGGACATTGGACTGATCACCATCCTGGATATGCTATGATCAAGAATTTGCTTGCTTATCGACAGTCTACTGACACAAGACTTTGGGCTGATCACCATCCTGGATATGCTATGAACCAGAGTATGCTTGCTCCTCGACAGGATACTGACACAAGACATTGGGCTGATCACCATCCTGGATATGCTATGATCCAGACTTCGCTTGCTTCTCAACAGTCCACCGACACAGGACATTGGACTGATCACCATCCTGGATATGCTATGATCCAGAGTTGGCTTACTTATCGACAGTCTACTGACACAAGACATTATACTGATCACACATCCTGGATATGCTATGATCCAGAGTTTGCTTGCTCCTCGACAGACTACTGACACAAGACATTGGACTGATCACCCATCCTGGATGTGCTATGATCCAAAGTTTGCTTGCTCCTCGACAAACTACTAAAACAAGAGATTGGGCTGATCACCCATCTTGTATATGCTATGATTCAGAGTTTGCTTGCTCCTCGACAGACTACTAACACAAGACATTGGGCTGATCACCATCCTGGATATGCTATGATCCAGAGTTTGCTTGATCCTCGACAGACTACTGACACAAGACATTGGACTGATCACCATCCTGGATATGCTATGATCCAGACTTCGCTTGCTCCTCGACAGTCTACTGACACAAGACATTGGAGTGATCACCCATCCTGGATATGCTATGATCCAGAGTTTTCTTGCTTATCGACAGACTACTGACACAAGACATTGGGCTGATCGCCATCCTGGATATGCTATGATCCACACTTTGCTTGCTCCTCGACAGACTACTGACACAAGACATTAGACTGATCACCATCCTGGATATGCTATGATCCAGAGTTTGCTTGCTCCTCGACAGTCTACTGACACAAGACATTGGACTGATCACCATCCTGGATATGCTATGATCCAGAATTCGCTTGCTCCTCGACAGTCTACTGACACAAGACATTGGGCTGATCGCCATCCTGGATATGCTATGATCCACACTTTGCTTGCTCCTCGACAGACTACTGACACAAGACATTGGACTGATCGCCATCCTGGATATGCTATGATCCAGACTTCGCTTGCTCCTCGACAGTCTACTGACACAAGACATTGGACTGATCACCCATCCTGGATATGCTATGATCCAGAGTTTTCTTGCTTATCGACAGACTACTGACACAAGACATTGGGCTGATCGCCATCCTGGATATGCTATGATCCAGAGTTTTCTTGCTTCACGACAGTCTACTGACACAAGACATTGGGCTAATCATGCATCCTGGATATGCTATGATCCAGAATTTGCTTTCTTCTCGACAGGTTACTGACAACACACTGAATTGATCACCCATCCTGGATATGCCATGATCCATGTTTTGCTTGCTCCTGGACACGCTAATGATTAAATACACTGGATTGTAAGTCCTTGGAGGTAAAGTCCTACAAACCGGAGGGTATTTAGTTAAAGAAAGAGGTGTTTAAGATATTTACATGGCAAGTAAAATGTATATCATAAGTTTTCTGGGAGTAACCTCTGAAGCCCTCTTCATAATCTTGAATAACTGGTAAACGTTAAACTATAAAGCCGAATAAACACACAACCGATTTATTTCAAATAATTTTTTTGCCATCATCCAATTCTGAGGTGTCCGTTATTAATAGCTGCACTTTTCAATACTTGTTGTTCTTGTCCTGTCGATTTTTATTTGTTTCTCGCGATGTCATGGAAACAGTATGGAATTTTAAGCCCAGCATATAGCGTCCAGTTGTTAAACATTTGACTGTCGCTGTTCTCTTTGTATCTATAACGACATGTGTAATGTAGCTACTTCTGCATACATTCGGAGAGAAGATCTATCAGTGAGAACGCCTTTAAATACTTAGGGGCAATTCTTCAGACAAGAGCGCCACTTTCGGAAGTCGTGTAAATGAGAAAGCCACATCGGTCACTAAAGCGACATACACCATTTGACTGAAGTTCCCTCAGAAGTGGCATGAAACTGTTTTGAACAAAACGTATTCCAATACTGCCGTATGGTATCCATTTATCATGGTAAAACCTCAAGAAACAGAATAAGAAGAGTAAAGGCAATGTACTTTAAAAGAGCAATAAATGTCAAAATATACCCCTTCAAGATACGTGTAATGCTGACTCGAGAGTCCTTTCTGATGGAGGTTTTTAACTACACGCAATACTCCCGGCTACAGATGTATTAGCAAGAATGTGAGGGAAAGAGAAGAGATTGAAAACGAGTTCTATGCTACGAGCGCCATGATCAACAGAGATTGTGCAGGATCAAGTCAGAAAATGAGGAACCTCGTCACGAGACTTGGCGAACACGGATTTCATCCTAAACTATGCCACGTAGCAAGGTTTTATGTGATAATGGATAAACATATACGTAAATATAATGTGTGACAAATACATGTCCTCTGCTGTGCTACGAGGGCGGATTGATAAGTCCATGACTGACGAGAGATAGCGTTCTAATCACAGGGTTCTTGTTTCCACCCAAGTCTTACATCTATTCTTGGTATAATCGCAGAAATTCGTCGTCATTTGTTTCTTAGGTCATTGTTGAGAGCGTCATAAATGAGCAGATGTGTGTTGCTTCGTAGAAATTGGAGAAAAGTAAATTTCGTGTTCTGATAAAGCACTACTTTTTGCGTGGTAAGACGGTGAAGGAAACTGAAGAAAAGCTGAACAAGTATAACGGGGACTCTGCTCCATCACATGACATGGTTCACAAGTGGTTCACAGAATTTCGATGTGGCCTTTGGAGCACAAGAGATGCCGTGCGCACAGGACGGCCGGTTGAGGTCACAACAGAAGAAATGGTAAACAAAGTTCACGATATTATTTTGGAAGACCGCCGAGTGAAAATCAGTGAGATAGCCAAGACCGTAAGCATCTCGAGTGTACGGGTGTATAACATTCTGCACGAACTATTGGGTATAAGAAAGCTGGCAGCAGGATGGGTGCCGCGACGGCTCACAGTTGAGAACAAGCGGAATCGTGTAACCATTTCACAGGGATGTTTGAACATGTTCCAGCACAACCCAAAATGAGTTTTTGCTGCGTTGATGTAACTTGGATCCATTACTACCAACCTGAAACCAAACAACAATCAAAGCAGTGGATTTTCTTCGGCGAAGCTGCTACAAAGAAAGCGAAAACCGTTGGCGTGAAAAATTATGGCAGCTGTCTTTTGGGATTCATAAGGGATGATAGACATCCACTACCTGGAAAACGGTAAAACGATCACAGGTTCATATTATGCCGTAATGCTGGATTAGTTTCACAAGGAATTGTTAAAGAAACGACCCCATTTGGTGAAGAAAACGGCAATCTTTCACCAGGATAATGCACCCGCATACAAGTCAGCCACTGTCATCGCAAAATTTGTGGAATTGGGCTACGAACTGCTACCTCACCCACCATATTCACCGTATTTGCCCCCGAGCGACTTCTTCCACTTCGCAATCCTGAAAAATTCGCTCTCTGGGAAGAATTTCACATCTAGTGAGCACACCCTGCCAGAAACAGCTTCATATTTTGCAGACTTCGAAATACCATATTTTTTGGAAGGGTTAAAAATTGGAGAAACGTTGGGCAACCTGTATTGAGTTAGAAGAAGACTATGTTAAGAAATAAAATTGACTTTTTGGAAAAAAATGTTATTTTGTTTAAAAAGTCACTGACTTGTCCATCCGCCCTAGTAAATGCCAAAAATCGGTGAGGAAAACTAGAGGTTTCTCACTTCTTCACACTTGTACGTTTTTCTAGACTAAATGATATAGAAAAATAAATTTTCGTAAGAATAGTTTGCATGTCCTCTAACCAACAATAGAGGATAGAGAAGGTCATGTGAATTTAATACATCAAATATTTTTCTTTTGCTTCGGAAGAGCTTCTAAATTTAAAGCCTCTAGTTAAAATTTGAATGTTTTACGTAACTAAATACTTATTTCTTAATTCGAAATAATTTTGTGTAAATAATTAATCGTGTGTAACGCAAGGGCAAAAGAATCACACCAAAATAAAACTCTACTGGAAAAAGCTGGATACACATACACACACATTTTGTGCGTTTACAGTATTGGTATAAGTTTTTGTTGGGTTGTTACAGAATCATGAGACGTAAAATGTCATCCATTCTGACGAAAACAGTTAATAGAGAATTATTTATGAGGTATTTGGGACGTTTAAAAGTAAACACATTAATATTCGTCAGTTTTTGGCAATTAACGACCTCACTAGTTGGTGTATGTTGCTGCAAGCACCAGGTTAACTACCATACAAGTTCTATTACTTAAACTGCAGACCAAAGTTTCAGGCTGATGAAGTGGGAATGACAGCTGACAATTACCACAATTATACTGGCGCCAGACCAACAAGAAACATGCCATGGTAATGACGTATTAGAGCACGCTAATGTACTTGTTGGTTACCACCGTCAGATGGCAGCACTGAGTCTGCCACGTGTCGTTTCCCCCTTTACTCCAGCTACGTAATGCAAATAACGAACCCTTTTTGTTAAAAAGAGTCTGTTTCACACGTTGCTGATATTTACTCAATATAAAAGTGAAAACAGTGAAATATATGCAATTTTACGCAATCTACACAAGTTTAGAATGCTTTAAGTAACGGTTAATTATAGTGGATAATTAATTGAGATAAAACTTACAGAAATAGCTACAAAGAGAACAGTGATAGTCAAATGTTTAACAACTGGACGCTATATGCTGGACTTAAAATTCCATACTGTTTCCATGACATCGCGAGAAACAACTGAAAATCGACAGGACTTCAAAACGATGGCTAAGTATTGAACAATTCCAACAATTAAAAACGCATATCTCGGAAATGGCTTATGTCAGAAAAAAGGTTATTTGGTATAATTTTTTTGTTTTAAAAACATCTACATGTTTTGTGTAGTACGTTTTCGTCTATTGCTTAACCTTTACCAGTTATACAAAATTGCATAAAATTCATTCCGGAAGAAGAGGACTTCACAAGCAGTGCTCGTAAATTTCAAGACCAATTACTTGATTTTGGATATTTGGTACTTTAACCATAATCGTTAGGACATTTTACATGTTACATTTAAAGAGTAATTTGAGGTAAGATTTCTTGAAAATCTTCGTGTCGCATCTTTGGAAGATACTGAACTTAAATGCCAAGTTTGGTATGTATCCGATTTTCGTTATTGAGATATGCTGTTCGCAGACACTAACATGAACCTTTCTCTAAAATCCTCATGTGATGCATTCACATGACGTTCTCTACTCTATCGTTTATTAGTGGGTATAAAAATTATACTTACGAAACTTTATTTTTCTATCTCCTTCATTTTCATCGACATAAACCGTTACAGAAGCAGCAACATTACACATTTCGTTATAGAAACAAAGAGAACAGCGATAGTCAAATGTTTAACAACTGGACGCTATATGCTGGCCTTAAAATTCCATACTGTTTCCATGACATCACGAGAAACAACTGAATGTTGACAGGTTGAATTTAAAAGAATGAGCAAGCAATGATAAATTCGAACCGTTAATAACTCATGTATCGGAAACGGCTTATGCCTTAAAAAGGCTATTTTAAATAAATTGTGTATTAATTGTGCATTTTCCTCTATTGTTTAATATTTACCAGTAGAACGAGATTGTACAAAATTACTTCTGAATTAAAAGGACTTCACAATCTGTCCCCAGATATTTCAAGATATGAAGTTTATTTCTTGTGTATATATTTTTTATATTTGGCATTTTATTCGAAATCATTAGAGTCCATTTTTAGAGAATATACAATTTTAAAAAGTTCCATGTGAAGGAATAGTTGTGGATCCAGGGATTTTGTTGAAAATCTTCCTGTCGCGTCCTTAGAATATACTGAACTTAAATAGCAAGCTTGGTATTTATTCAACTTTTGCTTTTAAATTATGCTGACACACACACATACACACAAACACGGACCTTTTACTAGGAATGCTTTTTTTGTTACTCAGTGGGCCTCAAAATATGTATTTCTGGTGAAATCTTGGTATCGAAGATTTGGGTGGAATGCAATACTTTCCTTACTTACTATACGTAGTAGAGAATTTACACTAAAATTACTCTGGCATTCACAGTGTTGTGATATAAAATACTGCATCAATGTTTAAGACATTTTCATGACAAATTAAACGTATACCTTGAATTTTCTGAGAATGTCCCCAAAAGTCCTCTTCATACTGAATAGCTTTTGCATAACTGATAAACCGTAAGAGATAGACAAATGTTTACTTTACAAAAAATATAGATCTCGTTGAAACACACAATTTATGTCATATACATTTTTTTGTGGAGTGAACCATTTCCGAGATATTCCTTGTTATTTGTTTTAATTTTCCAATAATTATACTTTTTCTCAAATGTAAATTCGTTATTCGTTTTTTTATGTCCTGGACAAACAAAGAGAATGGAATACTCCACATAGCAACGAGCTCTTAAAACATTTGACTATCGCTTAAAGCCTACCATATTCTCCTTGCACCTACAAGAAAATTAGCAATAAAAATAGTTTGCACAAGAGTAGAGAAGGTCATGTGAGTGTAACACATCAGGGTTTTTTGTGTGAAGTTTTGTTTTTAGAGGGAGAAGATCTGTATAGAGGAAAATCAAGAAATCATATTAAAACGTAACTATAAGCGTTTCTTCATACTATTACAGTACAGTAACTTGCAAAGTTAATAACATACACGTGTTATATAAATTAAGCCCATAGCAGGTTCAGTGCCTAATTTAACACTTAAGGTTTATCCAGGTTATAGGTGATCAGTGATTGTGACGGAGAAGGAAGGTGATGATCAAACCTTTGTACCAAAGAAAGAAATATTATAGAGCAGTATATATGACATGACATTAACTCATAATATTAGTAGAAGACCGAAATAGTGCATCTTTTGTAAATAGATTGTCTAGTGATTTCTCTAGTTATATTTCTAGTGACTCAAGTTGAAATGTTAACCGTCCTTATATGCGACATCGGCTCTTTTTGTTCTCAGCAAGCTAAGTTGGGCTGCGTCCCTTATAATATTGGTTGGAATTGTCAAATATTTATACTTTTTACTTTCTCTACTACGTATAGTAAGTAGGGGAAGTATTGTATTCCACCCAAAAATTTGATGCCGAGATTTCACCGGAAATACATGTTTTGAGATCCCCTAAATCCAAAAAAAGCATTTTTGGAAACATTTCCGTGTGTGTGTGTGTGTCTGTGAACAGCGTAACTCAGAAACGAACAGTCGGATAAACACCAAACTTGGTATTTAGGTTGAGTATCTTCCAGAGATACGACACGAAGGTTTCAACAAAATCCCCCCATCCCAGATTACACTTTACATGGAAAAGTTTTTGAAATGTTTAATTTTCTCAAAAATGGCTCTAACGATTTTGATTAAAATATCATATATTTAAGATATTTTTATGACAAATAAAATGTATATCTCGAATTTTCTGGGAATGTCTCCAAAAGTATTCTTCATCGTGAACGAATTTTGCATAACTGGTAAACCATGAGATCGACAAAATTCACTACACAAAAAATGTAGATCGCGTTAAAACACACTATTTATGGCATATACATTTTTTTTGTTGAGTGAACCATTTTGGAGATATTGCTTGTTATTCCCTTAAATTTTTCAATACTTATTTTCTCAAATGGGAATTCGTTATTCATTTTTTTATCTTGGATATGCAAAGAGTATTAATCTGTGGCAAAGAGAATGGTGCTGCACCTAGCAACCAGCTATTAAGAGATATGTCTATGCTTAAAGGCTACTGTATTTCTATATTGCCCTTGCAAATACAAAACAAGGGGAACATAGTACGCCTTAAGCGATAGTTAAATATTTTTAGAACTGGTCGCTATGTGTAAAATGTAATTCTCTTTGCATGTCAAAAGATCGTTTCTGCAAATGTTTATCTCGATTAATATAAAATGGATGGAGAATAAGAGTTTGTAAAAATAGTTTGTACAAGAGTAGAGAACGTCATGTGAGTGTAACTATCAGATTTTTAAAAACGTGACTATCGCTGTATTCTCTGAAAATTATCTCGTTTAACAACTATAAGAATACGCTTTTGAAATAGTTTACAAAAGGGAATCCTTTCTTTTATAGACAAATAAGTATAACAACTTTGTATGAGGATAAGACCCCATATTTCAAACTCTAAATTACTTGCCTGAGAGCTGCAATACCTAACAGGTTGGACGGCGGAGGGATATTTCAAACGGTCGTTTTATAGATCGGAGCCGCCTTTGTTTTGCACGTTGCGTGTAAAGCGTGCGGAAGAGTGCAATAGCGTGCAAGTGCTGAGTTGGGAAATTCCATCCAATGTACTTAACAAGCTATCTGCACATATTCCCACCGGCATTTGTTTTCAAGTGAATAACTAGAGTAAACAACACGCCCCGGGCTGCTTATATCCTCGTTAGATGTCACTACTATCTTAACGTTTCGGAAATCCATGTATTATTTACTTTAACATTTATGTGTTATGTTTACATTTAGTGTCGTTCATTTTGATCTGTGATATACAAAATATTCTTAGCGGCGCCCAGCACAGCGGTATTTTACTTTCTCTACTACGTATAGTAAGTAGGGGAAGTATTGTGTTCCACCCAAAAATTCGATACCGAGATTTCACCGGAAATACATGTTTTGAGACCTCCTGAATTCAAAAAAAGCATTTTTGGAAACATGTCCGTGTGTGTGTCTGTGTGTGTGTGTCTGTGTGTGTATGTGTGTGTGTGTGTGTGTCTGTGTGTGTCTGTGAACAGCATAACTCAAAAACGAACAGTCGCATAAGCACCAAACTTGGTATTTAGGTTCAGTATCTTCCAGAGATGCGACACGAAGGTTTTCAAGAAAATCCCCCCACCCCAGACTACCCTTTACATGGAAGATTTTTCGAAAAGTTTAATTTTCTCAAAAATGGCTCTAACGATTTTGATGAAAATATCATATGTTTAAGATAATGTCATGAGAAATGAAATGTATATCTCGAGTTTTCTGGGAATGTCTCCAAAAGTATTCTTCATTGTGAACGACTTTTGCATAACTGGTAAACCGTAAGAGATAGACAAAATTTTACTACACAAAAAATGTAGATCGCGTTATAATACACAACTTATGTCATATACATTTCTTTTGTTGAGTGAACCGTTTTCGAGATATTGCTTGTTATTTCCTTAAATTTTACAATACTTATACTTTTTCTCAAATTCGTTATTCATTTTTTTATGTCCTGGACATGCAAAGAGAATGGAATGCGTCACATAGCAACCAGCGTTAAAATATTTGACTATCGCTTAAAAGCTACCATATTTCCCTTGCATCTACAAGAAAATTACCAATAAGATTGACATCTCGATATCTCGAATAACATGAAGCATATGGAGAATAAGCGTTTGTAAAATTAGATTGTACAAGAGTAGAGAAAGTCATGTGAGTGTAACACATCAGATTTTTAATGCATTACGCTCTAAGAATTGTACTGTATTACGTTGCAATGTTGCCTATCAAACCGTGAATCACCAAGGCAAAGTAACATTATGGTGGCGCCCAGCACAGAGCTAACTTTTTTTATGCATTACTCACAATGATTGCTGCGATTGTTGAGGCAGTATTTTTAACACTTGAGTAATTTCAATTAAATCATGTAATATGTAATTTTAATAACAGCCCGTCTTGAAGCAATATGTATGTAATAATTTGTAAAACTGTATGTAACAGTCATTGCATATGCTTATATTATTGTACCCATGTGTAATCATGTTATGTGAATATATTACGTAAATTAATAAAGTAGGAGCTGTGAGAATAATCAGTTTAAAGTTGCTAACAATGAGGTAACCTTAAGGCAATAATGAGTTTGAATGTTACTAATCATGATTAGAGCAACGACGATGTAAATTTTGTGACAGTTTAAAATTAGCCAATCAACAGCCAGAAATAGCTTTAGTAAAATGCAGGTATTCTATTGGATTAGGATTAGCCTATCAGAGACTTGAAATACAAAGGTTTACGGGTTTGGACGCTTGAAATATGTTTAGTTGCTGGCAGACCTTAGTAGCGACCGGATGGAATCTCACAGCTCTTAATATCAGTGTAGTGCTATTTAATTTGTGTCAAGGATTAATAAAAAGAAGTGAATTTAAACTTAATATCTGTGCAAGCCTACATTCTTGTTGCACCACGCCCTGTCTAAGAGATACATGACTCTAAAACAATACTGAAGCAGCCGAGGCAAATATAAACATAAATACTACCTATAGAAGCAGTTTAATAACAAAGTTAATAAATATTTTTAATCTTGGAGCGTAACAACAAAAATCTGATGTGTTACACTCACATGACTTTCTCTACTCATGTACAAACTATTTTTACAAACGCTTATTCTCCATGTTAATCGAGATAAGCATTTGCAGACTCTATCTTATTGCTAATTTTCTTGTAGATGTAAGGGGAATATATATTTGCAAGGGCAATATAGAAAAACAGTAGCCCTTAAGCACATACATATCTCTTAATAGCTGGTTGCTAGGTGCAGCACCATTCCCTTTGTCACAGATTAATACTCTTTGCATATCCAAGACAAAAAAATGAATAACGAATTCCCATTTGAGAAAGTATTGAAAAATTTAAGGGAATAACAAGCAATATCTCGGAAATGGTTCACTCAACAAAAAAATGTATATGACATAAATTGTGTATCTTAACGCGTACTACATTTATTGTGTAGTAAAATTTTGTCTATCTGTTATGGTTTACCAGATATGCAAAAGTCGTTCACAATGAAGAATACTTTTGGAGACAATTCCCAGAAAATTCAAGATATACATTTGATTTATCACGAAAATATCTTAAACATATGATATTTTAATCAAAATCGTTAGAGCCATTTTTGAGAAAATTAAAATATTCGAAAAATGTTCCATGTAAAGGGTAATCTGGGATGGGGGGATTTTCTTGAAAACCTTCGTGTCGCATCTCTGGAAGATACTGAACCTAAATACCAAGTTTGGTGTTTATCCGACTGTTCGTTTCTGAGTTATGCTGTTCACAGATAGACACACAGACACACACACGGACATGTTTCCAAAAATGCTTTTCTTGCATTCAGTAGGTCTCAAAACATCTCGGTATCGATTTTTTGGGTGAAATACAATACTTCCTCTACTTGCTATACGTAGTAGAGAAAGTAATACATCTTCAAAAATCGCCTTCTCATACATAGCAGCATATCTATTTCAAATTAACGACCAAAGCGTGGTGCAAACTCCTACGTAATTATCAACAAACAACATAAAGACATCATCTTCCTTAAGTTTGCTGCCCAAGCGTGAGGCTAAATAAATAAATTTATGTAAACAATACCACTTCTTCAAGTTAACGCCCAAAGCGTGGTGCAAACTTCAATAACAGTAACATTACTTCAAATTGACGTCCATACGTGGAGAGAAATAAATAAATAAACTCAAAGACAAGATCTTCAAATTGGCTCCCATACGTGGTACAGTTAAGCTAAAGCAAATAACATCGTTGTTTGAATGCCTGGCCTTTTAACTTCCGTTGTAATTCTAGATGTCGAACACTGTATCACCAGGAACAACCAATAATGGAGAGAGTTTAATAGCGACAGTAACATTATAGTGGCGCCCAGCACGGTGTAGTTGAAACTTTAGTGACATAATATCATGCTAAGCTTTTAATGCGTGAAACATAGTTGCTGTCGTAATACTGTTTATTGAACGCTGAGCCTGCGGTTCCAAGGAGTTTAAACTGAATGCGCACGGCTGTCAATCGGCAGAGCGACGATGAACACTTTTAATTCATCTCAAATCGATTAGTCTGGGTTATAGAGGTAGATTCATAGGTTTTATGTAACATGATCGTTACATACATGAAGTTATGTTAGGTATATACATTTAGATTGAGACATCTTTTGGCATGCTGATTAAACTTTAAGCCCTAACCACGATCTATAGGCTAGTTTCCTCTTTAAATTCATACAAATATGTGATACTTGAAAGATATTATGATATCTTCAGATATTACATATCAAGATTAAACATTGTCTATAAGAGGTGCTTTCACTTTCCCTAAAACGTACATAGTAGGTATAGAAGGTATTGCATTCTACCCAAAGATTCGATACGGAGATTTCGTCCAAAATAGATGTTTTGAGGACTTCTAAACGTAACCGCATGTTTGTTTGTGTGTGTCTGTGCGTCTGTGAACACCATAACTCAAAAACAAAAAGTAGATTAACACCAAACGTGGTACTTGAGTTCAGTATCTTACAAGGATGCGACACGAAAATTTTCAAGAAAATCACTCAATTTCGAACTACCCTTTACATAAAACATTTTTCGAAAATTTTGATTTTCTAAAGAATTTCTCTAACGATTATGATTAAAATAACAAATATGAAATATATTTACATGAAGAATAAAATGTATATCTTGAATTTTCGGGTAGTAGTCTAGGAACTCCCTTTCATTCGGAAATATTTTGTATAATCTTGTATAACTGGTAAACGCTAAGCGACAGTGGAAAACGTACCACCAAAAAATGTAGATCTCTTTAAAGCATACAATGTATTTACAATAAGTCTTTCTGTGGCATTAGCCGTTTCTAAGGTATCCGTTATTAAAGGTTCCAATTGTTCAATACTTAACTCTTTTAAAGTTGCGTCAATTTTCAGTTGTTTCTCGCGATGTCATGGAAACAGTATGGAATTTTATAGCCAGAATATAGCGTCCAGTTGTTGACTATTGCTATTCTCTTTGTATCTATAACTAAATGAGTGATGTAGCTATTTCTGCAAAGGTTTATTTTGATTAAAATATGGTAGAAGGAAAAATAAGCTTTAGTATACGAATATTTTGTATACCCACTATAAAAGATAGAGAGATAGAAAGTCATGTGTGTGTATCACATCAGATTTTTACTTTCTCTACTACATATAGTATAGTATATTATTGTATTGCACCCAAACATTCGATACCGAGATTTTACCGGAAATACATGTTTTGAGACCCCCTGAATCCAAAAAAGCATTTTTGGAAACATGTCCGTGTGTGTGTGTGTGTGTGTGTGTGTGTGTGCGCGCGCGCGCGTCTGTGAACAGCATAACTCAGAAACGAACAGTCGGATAAACACCAAACTTGGTATTTAGGTTTAGTATCTTCCAGAGATGCGACAGGAAGGTTTTAAAGAAAATCCCCCACCCGAGATTACCCTTTACATGGAACATTTTGGGAAAATTTTAATTTTCTCAAAAATTGCTGTAACGATTTTGATTACAATATCACATATTTAAGATATTTTCATGATAATGAAATGCATATCTTGAATTTTCTGGGAATGTCTCCAAAAGTATTCTTCATTGTGAATGAATTTTACATAACTGGTAAACCATAAGAGATAGACAAAATTTTACTACACAAAAAACTGTAGATCGCTTTAAAATGCACAATTTATGTCATATACATTTTTTTTCTTGAGTGAACCATTTTCGAGATATTGCTTGTTATTTCCTTAAATTTTGCAATACTTTTACTTTTTCTCAAACGGAAATTTGTTATTCATTTTTTTTGTCCTGGACATGCAAATATTTGACTATCGCTTAAAGCCTACCATATTCCTCTTGCATCTACAAGAAAATTAGCAATAAGATTATCATCTCGATTAACATGAAGCATATGGAGAATAAGCGTTTGTAAAAATAATTTGTACAAGAGTAGAGAAAGTCATGTGAGTGTAACACATCGGAAATTTTTATAAGTGATACATAATAATGCCTATAATTTAAGTTCGAAGTTAAGGGTTTGTAAATAAGTGAAATTTTTTTTTATAGCCATGGCCTTACAGTATAGAAAGGTCAATACAGGTAAATTAGAATTTTACATTAAAATAAATATTTTAAAATTTATAGGGTTTTATAATGGCTTTAAAACACCGTATAATAAAGATATTCACATAACAAATAAAATGTATAATCTAAATTTTCTGGGAATAGTCCGTGAAGTTCTCTTCATTCTGAAATACTTTTGTTTACGTAACTCGTAAACCGTAGGAGATAGAGAAAAAAGTATTGCACAAAAAATGTAGACCTTCTTAAGCGCACAATTTATGTGTAACACATTTATTTGTGACGTTGACCATTTCTGAGGTATTCTTTTCTCTTGTTTTGAATTTACAACTATTAATTATTAATTTAAAAAATAATTTTTTTGAGAGTCAGATTGTCGTTTAACTATGGCATCCAACAACGAAATGTGTGGTGAAAGTTTATCTGTATTAACAAGAAGAATGAACTTTTATAAGAATAGTTTGTAGAAGAGCGAGCAAAGAAAGTTATGTTAATTTAACACAGATTTTTTTTATATAGATTGGTCGCACAAATTGCTGTGAAGTTTCGGACGCTGTAACTGTTTTGGCTTCTTCTATAGTGCTGTTGATACAGAATATACCAGGTGGTCCAACCGCGCCGTAATTAAAGTGTGTAGATAACCTTTCGTGCGTTAAAAGAGTTGCAGAACTCAACGGGGAAATTCCAAGTAAATACAGGCCAGTGGGGAGCTGGCGGATGACCGTGAGCGATCTCAGTTTTTTATTTTATTTTTTAAATTTTTATTTACACCCGCATTTAACTATAACGGTGTTATCGGCGACCTTTCTTTTGGAATATATTATTCCCTATAGGAAATAGTGTGAAGTTGTATTCGCTAGTCTTTGAGCTTCAATCATTAGATCACATACCCTCATTCATACTTCCAGGCTCTGGGGAAGATAGGGAACAATTTTGGATAGACAAAGATTCCCACCCTCCAGTCGGGAATCGAACCTGGGACCCCTCGCACAGCAGGCAGCTGCTCTAGTCTTAACTTAATTTTACTCTTCTTGTTTATCAGCAAAGACGATGAGTGGATCGCGTTGATTCGCATTGTACTGTGGTAGCTCAGTGGTTAGAGCATCCGGATATAGACAGGGAGATCCGTGGTTCAA